>JARQAB010000031.1:0-320369 GCA_036172955.1 Meloidogyne arenaria
TTTGGGCAGTGACGTTTTGTCTCGGAGGCCATTTGGGGAGTGACATTTGGGTCAGACTTGGGATTGGTGTAAGACAGGGGTCTTATAAAATAGGTTGTGGACAAGTGAGAGTACCTTTGTTGGACCCGGGGGTGCATTAAAGTACCGTGGAGGGGCCCGGGGACAATTAGAGGGCCGGCATGCAGGAGAAACGAAGTTGTAACGACGTCTGCAGGAGCAGTTGAAGTGTAGGACGGGCCAGTAGGAAGCAGTTGAAGTTGTAGGAAGGCCGTTGATCTAAGTGCTGGGAAGGGGGGGGGGGGGGGGGGGGGGGTTCTATAATCAAATCTAAGGTTCTAAAGTGCCCTACTGTCTACACCTATGAATTAACCAACCCATTGCCTTTGGATATAACTCGGAGGTAATGAAAGCCTGAACCTATGGAGAGGGATTTCTTGAAAAAAAGGGGGTTGCGAGTCAGTTCAGTGCGGGGATTCAGTGCGGGTTATTTTCGGGACGAATTGGGGAGTGATATTTTGTCTGTGGTGGGACAAATTGGGGAGTGACGTTTTGTCCGGAGGCGTTTGGGGGATAGTGACGTTTTGTCCGGGCATTGGCATTTTGGGAATAGTGACGTTATGTACGGGCATTTTGGGCAGTGACGTTTTGTTCGGGGCATTTTGGGGCAACCAGAGTGTACATTTGGGTCAGACTTGGGATTGTGTGTTAAGACAGGGGTCTTATAAACAATAGGTGTGGGACAGTAGAGTACCCTTGTTGGGACCCGGGGCGTGCATTAAAGTACCGTGGAGGGGCCGGGGACCTATTAGAGCCGTGTGCAGGAGAAGTTGTAGAACGTCTGGCAGGAGCAGTTGAAGTTGTAGCCGGGCCAGTAGGAGCAGTTGAAGTTGTAGACGGCCCGTTGAAGTGCGGGAAGGGGGGGGGGGGGGGTTCTAATCACAATCTAAAGGTTCCCTAAGTGCCCTACTGTCTACACCTATTGGGAATAAACAACCCATGCCTTTGGATATAACTACGGAGGTATGAAAGCCTGAACCTTATGGGAGAGGTATTTCTTGAAAAAAGGGGGGTCGGTCAGTTCAGTGCGGGATTTCAGTGGGGTTATTTTCGGGACGAAATTGGGGAGTGATATTTTGTCTGTGGGACAAAATTGGGGAGTGACGTTTTGTCGGGGCGTTTTGGGGGAGAGTGGACGGTTTTGTCCCGGGGCATTTTGGGGAAGATGACGTTATGTCCGGGGCATTTTGGGCAGTGACGTTTTGTTCGGGGCATTTTGGGGAGTGACATTTGGGTCCGACTTGGGATTGGTGTAAGGGTCAGGGGTCTTATTAAAATAGGTGTGCGACAGTAGAGTACCTGGTGGACCCGGGGGTTGACATTTAAAGTACCGTGGAGGGGCCCGGGGACCATTAGAGCCGGTGCAGGAGAAGTTGTAGGACGTTGGAAGGAGCAGCTTGAAGTTGTAGACGGCAGCCAGTAGGAGCAGGTTGAAGGTTGTAGAAGGCCCGTTGAAGTGCGGGAAGGGGGGGGGGGGGGGGGGGGGGGGTTCGTTCTAATCAAATCTAAGGTCTAAGTGCCATACTGTCTACACCTATTGAATAACAACCCAGGCCCTTTGGATATAACTCGGAGGTATGAAAAGCCTGAACCTATGGAGAGGATTTCTTGAAAAAGGGGGGGGGTCGCGTCAGTTCCCAGTGCGGGATTTCAGTGCGGGTTATTTTCGGGACGAATTGGGGGAGTGAGTGAATTTTTGTCTGTGGGACAAATTGGGGGGAGTGACGTTTTGGTACGGCGGGCGTTTTGGGGAGTGACGTTTTGTCCGGGGCATTTTGGGAAAGAAGTGAACGTTATGAGCGGGCCATTTTGGGCAGTTGACGTTTTGTTCGGGGCATTTTGGGGGGGGAGTGACATTTGGGTCTAGACCTTGGGTTGGTGTAAGACCAGGGGTTCTTATAAAAATAGGTGTTTGTTGGGACAGTAGAGTACCTTGTTGGACCCGGGGTGCATTAAAGTACCGTGGAGGGGCCCGGGGAACATTAGAGCCGCGTGCAGGAGAAGGTTGTAGAACGTCTGGCAGGAGCAGTTGAGTTTGTTAGACGCGCCAGTAGGAAGCAGTGAAGTTGATAGAAGGCCGGTTGACCGTGCGGGAAGGGGGGGGGGGGGGGGGCGGGGGGGGTTGGTCGGGGGGGGGGGTTCTAAATCAAAATCTAAGGTCCTAAGTGCCCTACTGTATACACCTATTGAATACAACCCTATGCATTTGGATATAACTCGGAGGTTATGAAAGCCTGAACCTATGGAGGAGGATTTCTTGAAAAAGGCGGGGGTCGGTTCAGTTCCAGTGCTGGGATTCAGTGCGGGTTATTTTCGGGACGGAATTTGGGGTAGTCGAGGATATTTGTCTGTGGGACAAATTGGGGAGTGACGTTTTGTCCGGGGGCGTTTTGGGGAGTGACGTTTGTCCGGGGCATTTTGGGAAGGTTTTAGTTAACGCGTATGTAGCCGGGGCATTTTGGGCAGTGACGTTTTGTTCGGGGCATTTTGGGGAGATGACATTTGGTTGTTCAGACTTGGGATTGGTGTAAGGACCCAGGGGTCTTATAAAATGGTGTGGGACAGTTAGAGTAGCCTGGTTGGACCCGGGGGTTGCATTAAAGTACCGTGGAGGGGCCCGGGGACCATTAGAGCCGTGTGCAGGAGAAGTTTGTAGACGTCTGGCAGGAGCAGTTGAAGTTGTAGACGGGCCACGTAGGAGCAGTTGAAGTTGTTAGAAGGCCCGTTGAAGTGTTTGGGAAGGGGGGGGGGGGGGGGGACGGTTCTAATCAAATCTAAGGGTCTTAAGTGCCCTACTGTCTACACTATGAATAACAACCCATGCCTTGGATATAACTCGGAGGTATGAAAGCTGAAACCTATGGAGAGGATTTCTTGAACAAAAGGGGGGTCGGTCCAGTTCAGTGCGGGATTTCAGTGCGGGTTATTTTCGGGACGAATTGGGGAGTGATATTTTGTCTGTGGGACAAAATTGGGGAGTGACGTTTTGTCCGGGGCGTTTTGGGGAGTTGACGTTTTGTCCGGGGCATTTTGGGAAGTGACGTTTTGTCCGGGGCATTTTGGGCAGTGACGTTGTGTTCGGGGCATTTTGGGTGCGAGTGACATTTGGGTCAGACTTGGGATTGGTTGTAAGACAGGGGTCTTATAAAATAGGTGTGGACAGTAGAGTACCTTGTTGGACCCGGGGGTGCATTAAAGTACCGTGGAGGGGCCCGGGGACCATTAGAGCCGGTGCAGGAGAAGTTGTAGGAAGTCTGGCAGGAGCAGTGAAGTTGTAGACGGCCAGTAGAGAGCAGTTGAAGTGTAGAAGGCCCGTTGAAGTGCGGGAGGGAGGGGGGGGGGGGGGGGGCGGGGGGTTTAATCAAATCTAAGGTCTAAGTGCCCTACTGTCTACACCTATTGAATAACAACCCATGCTTGGATATAACTCGGAGGTATGAAAGCCTGAACCTATGGAAGAGGATTCTTGAAAAAGGGGGGTTCTGGTCCAGTTCAGTGCGGGATTTCAGTGCGGGTTATTTTCGGGACGAATGTGGGGAGTGAGTTGATATTTTGTCTGTGGGACAAATTGGGAAGTGACGTTTTGTCCGGGGGCGTTTTGGGAGTGACGTTTGTCCGGGGCATTTTGGGAATGTGACGTTATGTCGGGGCATTTTGGCAGCAGTGACGTTTTGTTCGGGGCATTTTGGGGAGTGACATTGGGTCAGACTTTGGGATGGTGTGTAAGACAGGGGTCTTATAAAATAGGTGTGGACAGTAGAGTACCTTGTTGGACCCGGGTGGGGTGCATTAAAGTACCGTTGGAGGGGCCCGGGGACCATTAGAGCCGGTGCAGGAGAAGTTGTGACGTCTGGCAGGAGCAGTTGAAGTTGTAGACGGCCAGTAGGAGCAGTTGAAGTTGTTAGAAGGCCCGTTGAAGTGCGGGAAGGGGGGGGGGGGGGGGGGTTCTAATCAAAAATCTAAGGTCTAAGTGCCCTACTGTCTACACCTATTGAATAACAACCACATGCCTTTGGATATAACTCGGAGGTATGAAAGCCTGAACCTATGGAGAGGATTTCTTGAAAAAGGGGGGTCGGTCAGTTCAGGCGGGATTTCAGTGCGGGTTATTTCGGGACGAATTGGGGAGTGATATTTTGCTGTGGGACAAATTGGGGAGTGACGTTTTGTCCGGGGCGTTTTGGGGAGTGAAGGTTTTGTCCGGGGGCATTGTGGGAAGGTGACGTTATGGCGGGGGATTTTGGGCAGTGACGTTTTGTCGGGGCATTTTGGGGAGTGACATTTGGGTCAGACTTGGGAATTGGTGTAAGACAGGGGTCTTATAAAATAGGCTGTGGACAAGGTAGAGTACCTTGTTGGACCCGGGGGTGCATTAAAGTACCCGTGGAGGGGCCCGGGGGACATTAGAGCCGGTGCAGGAGAAGTTGTAGACGTCTGGCAGGAGCAGTGTGAAGTTGTAGACGGCAGTAGGAGCAGTTGAAGTTGTAGAAGGCCCCGTTGAACGTGCGGCGAAGGGGGGGGGGGGGGGTTCTAATCATAATCTAAGGTCTAAGTGCCCTACTGTCTACACCTATTGAATAAACAACCCATGCCTTTGGATATAACTCGGAGGTATGAAAGCCTGAAAACTATGGAGAGGATTTCTTGAAAAAGGGGGGTCCCGGTCAGTGTCAGTGCGGGAATTTCAGTGCGGGTTATTTTCGGGACGAATTGGGGAGTGATATTTGGTCCTTTGTGGGAAAATTGGGGAGGACGTTTTGTCCGGGGCGTTTTGGGGAGTGACGGTTTTGTCCGGGGCCATTTTGGGAAGTGACGTTATGTCCGGGGCAGTTTTGGGCAGTGACGTTTTGTTCGGGGCATTTTGGGGAGTGAAATTTGGGTCAAGACTTGGGATTGGTGTAAGACAGGCGGTCTTATAAAATAAGGTGTGGACAGTAGAGTACCTTGTTGGACCCGGGGGTGCATTAAAGTACCGTGGAGGGGCCCGGGGAACCATTAGAGCCGGTGCAGGAGAAGTTGTAGACGTCTGGCAGGAGCAGTTGAAGTGGTAGACGGCCAAGTAGGAGGCAGTTGAAGTGTAGAAGGCCCGTTGAAGATGCGGGAAGTGGGGGGGGGGGGGTTCTAATCAAATTCTAAGGTTCTAAGTGCCCTTACTGTCTACACCTATGGAATAACAACCATGCCTTGGGATATAACTCGGAGGTATGAAAGCCTGAAACCTATGGAGAGGATTTCTTGAAAAAGGGGGGTCGCGGTCAGTTCAGGGCGGGATTTCAGTGCGGGTTATTTTCGGGACGAATTGGGGAGTGATATTTTGTCTGTGGGACAAATTGGGGAGTGACGTTTGTCCGGGGCGTTTTGGGGAGTGACGTTTGTCCGGGGCATTTTGGGAAGTGACGTTATGTCCGGGGCATTTTGGGCAGTGAACGTTTTGTTCGGGGCATTTTGGGGAGTGACATTGGGTCGACTTGGGATGGTGTAAGACAGGGGTCTTTATAAAATAGGTGTGGACAGTAGAGTACCTTGTTGGACCCGGGGGTGCATTAAAGTACCGTGGAGGGGCCCGGGGACATTAGAGCCGGTGCAGAGAGAAGTTGTAGACGTCTGGCAGGAGCAGTTGAAGTTGTAGACGGCCAGTAGGAGCAGTTGAAGTTGTAGAAGGCCCGTTGAAGTGCGGGAAGGGGGGGGGGGGGGGGGGTTCTAATCAAATCTAAGGTCTAAGTGCCATACTGTCTACACCATTGAATAACAACCAGCCTTTGGATATAACTCGGAGGTATGAAAGCCTGAACCTATGGAGAGGATTTCTGAAAAAGGGGGGTCGGTCAGTTCAGTGCGGGATTTCAGTGCGGGTTATTTTCGGGACGAATTGGGGAGTGATAATTTTGTCTGTGGGACAAATTGGGGAGTGACGTTTGTCCGGGGCGTTTTTGGGGAGTGACGTTTTGTCCGGGGCATTTTGGGAAGTGACGTTATGTCGGGGCATTTTGGGCAGTGACGTTTGTTCGGGGCATTTTTTTGGGGGAAATTGGGTGACATTGGGTCATGGGTCGACTTGGGTCAGAATTGGGTGTAAGGAAGGGGTCTTATAAAATAGGTGTGGACAGTAGAGTACCTAGTTGGACCCGGGGGTGCATTAAAGTCCCGTGGAGGGGCCCGGGGCCCAGTAGAGCCGGTGCAGGAGCTGTTGAAGTTGTAGACGGCTGGCAGGAGCAGTTGAAGTTGTAGACGGCCAGTAGGAGCCGTTGAAGGTGTCGAAGGACCGTTGAAGTGCGGGACGGGTGGGGGGGGGGGTGGGGGTTCTATCAAATCTAAGGTCTAAGTGCCCTACTGTCTACACCTATTGAATAACAACCCATGCCTTTGGATATAACTCGGAGGTATGAAAGCCTGAACCTATGGAGAGGATTCTTGAAAAAGGGGGTCGGTCAGTTCAGTGCGGGATTTCAGTGCGGGTTATTTCGGGCGAATTGGGAAGTGATATTTTGTCTGTGGGACAAATTGGGGAGTGACGTTTTGTCCGGGGCGTTTTGGGGAGTGACGTTTTGTCCGGGGCATTTTGGGAAGTGACGTTATGTCCGGGGCGAATTGGGCAGTGACGTTTTGTTCGGGGCATTTTGGGGAGTGACATTTGGGTCAGACTTGGGATTGGTGTAAGACAGGGGTCTTATAAAATAGGTGTGGACAGTAGAGTACCTTGTTGGACCCGGGGGTGCATTAAAGTACCGTGGAGGGGCCGGGGACCATTAGAGCCGGTGCAGGAGAAGTTGTAGACGTCTGGCAGGAGCCAGTTGAAGTTGTAGACGGCCAGTAGGAGCAGTTGAAGTTGTAGAAGGCCCGTTGAAGTGCGGGAAGGGGGGGGGGGGGGTTCTAATCAAATCTAAGGTCTAAGTGCCCTACTGTCTACACTATTGAATAACAACCCATGCCTTTGGATATAACTCGGAGGTATGAAAGCCTGAACCTATGGAGAGGATTTCTTGAAAAAGGGGGGTCGGTCAGTTCAGTGCGGGATTCAGTGCGGGTTATTTTCGGGACGAATTGGGGAGTGATCTTTTGTCTGTGGGACAAATTGGGGAGTGACGTTTGTCCGGGGCGTTTGGGGAGTGACGTTTTGTCGGGGCATTTTGGGAATGACGTTTTGTCCGGGGCATTTTGGGGAGTGACGTTTTGTCCGGGGCATTTTGGGGAGTGACGTTTTGGTCAGACTTGGATATGGTGGAAGAAAGGGGTCTTATAAAATAGGTGTGGACAGTAGAGTACCTTGTTGGACCCGGGGGTGCATTAAAGTACCGTGGAGGGGCCCGGGGACCATTAGAGCCGGTGCAGGAGAAGTTGTAGACGTCTGGCAGGAGCAGTTGAAGTTGTAGACGGCCAGTAGGAGCAGTTGAAGTTGTAGAAGGCCCGTTGAAGTGCGGGAAGGGGGGGGGGGGGGGGGGGGGGGGGTTCTAATCAAATCTAAGGTCTAAGTGCCCTACTGTCTACACCTATTGAATAACAACCATGCCTTTGGATATAACTCGGAGGTATGAAAGCCTGAACCTATGGAGAGGATTTCTTGAAAAAGGGGGGTCGGTCAGTTCAGTGCGGGATTTCAGTGCGGGTTATTTTCGGGACGAATTGGGGAGTGATATTTTGTCTGTGGGACAAATTGGGGAGTGACGTTTTGTCCGGGGCGTTTTGGGGAGTGACGTTTTGTCCGGGGCATTTTGGGAAGTGACGTTATGTCCGGGGCATTTTGGGCAGTGGACGTTTGTTCGGGGCATTTTGGGGAGTGACATTTGGGTCAGACTTGGATTGGTGTAAGACAGGGGTCTTATAAAATAGGTGTGGACAGTAGAGTACCTTGTTGGACCCGGGGGTGCATTAAAGTACCGTGAGGGGCCCGGGACCATTAGAGCCGGTGCAGGAGAAGTTGTAGACGTCTGGCAGGAGCAGTTGAAGTTGTAGACGGCCAGTAGGAGCAGTTGAAGTTGTAGAAGGCCCGTTGAAGTGCGGGAAGGGGGGGGGGGGGGTTCTAATCAAATCTAAGGTCTAAGTGCCCTACTGTCTACACCTATTGAATAACAACCCATGCCTTTGGATATAACTCGGAGGTATGAAAGCCTGAACCTATGGAGAGGATTTCTTGAAAAAGGGGGGTCGGTCAGTTCAGTGCGGGATTTCAGTGCGGGTTATTTCGGACGAAATTGGGGAGTGAATTTTCGGAACGAATTGGGGAGTGGATATTTGTCTGTGGGACAAATTGGGGAGTGACGTTTTGTCCGGGGCGTTTTGGGGAGTGACGTTTTGTCCGGGGCATTTTGGGAAGTGACGTTATGTCCGGGGCATTTTGGGCAGTGACGTTTTGTTCGGGGCATTTTGGGGAGTGACATTTGGGTCAGACTTGGGATTGGTGTAAGACAGGGGTCTTATAAAATAGGTGTGGACAGTAGAGTACCTTGTTGGACCCGGGGGTGCATTAAAGTACCGTGGAGGGGCCCGGGGACCATTAGAGCCGGTGCAGGAGAAGTTGTAGACGTCTGGCAGGAGCAGTTGAAGTTGTAGACGGCCAGTAGGAGCAGTTGAAGTTGTAGAAGGCCCGTTGAAGTGCGGGAAGGGGGGGGGGGGGGGTTCTAATCAAATCTAAGGTCTAAGTGCCCTACTGTCTACACCTATTGAATAACAACCCATGCCTTTGGATATAACTCGGAGGTATGAAAGCCTGAACCTATGGAGAGGATTTCTTGAAAAAGGGGGGTCGGTCAGTTCAGTGCGGGATTTCAGTGCGGGTTATTTTCGGGACGAATTGGGGAGTGATATTTTGTCTGTGGGACAAATTGGGGAGTGACGTTTTGTCCGGGGCGTTTTGGGGAGTGACGTTTTGTCCGGGGCATTTTGGGAAGTGACGTTATGTCCGGGGCATTTTGGGCAGTGACGTTTTGTTCGGGGCATTTGGGGAGTGACATTTGGGTCAGACTTGGGATTGGTGTAAGACAGGGGTCTTATAAAATAGGTGTGGACAGTAGAGTACCTTGTTGGACCCGGGGGTGCATTAAAGTACCGTGGAGGGGCCCGGGGACCATTAGAGCCGGTGCAGGAGAAGTTGTAGACGTCTGGCAGGAGCAGTTGAAGTTGTAGACGGCCAGTAGGAGCAGTTGAAGTTGTAGAAGGCCCGTTGAAGTGCGGGAAGGGGGGGGGGGGGGGGGGTTCTAATCAAATCTAAGGTCTAAGTGCCTACTGTCTACACCTATGAATAACAACCCATGCCTTTGGATATAACTCGGAGGTATGAAAGCCTGAACCTATGGAGAGGATTTCTTGAAAAAGGGGGGTCGGTCAGTTCAGTGCGGGATTTCAGTGCGGGTTATTTTCGGGACGAATTGGGGAGTGATATTTTGTCTGTGGGACAAATTGGGGAGTGACGTTTTGTCCGGGGCGTTTTGGGGAGTGACGTTTTGTCCGGGGCATTTTGGGAAGTGACGTTATGTCCGGGGCATTTTGGGCAGTGACGTTTTGTTCGGGGCATTTTGGGGAGTGACATTTGGGTCAGACTTGGGATTGGTGTAAGACAGGGGTCTTATAAAATAGGTGTGGACAGTAGAGTACCTTGTTGGGCCCGGGGGTCATTAGAGTACCGAGTCGGGGCCGAGGGACCATTAGAGCCGGTGCAGGAGAAGTTGTAGACGTCTGGCAGGAGCAGTTGAAGTTGTAGACGGCCAGTAGGAGCAGTTGAAGTTGTAGAAGGCCCGTTGAAGTGCGGGAAGGGGGGGGGGGGGTTCTAATCAAATCTAAGGTCTAAGTGCCCTACTGTCTACACCTATTGAATAACAACCCATGCCTTTGGATATAACTCGGAGGTATGAAAGCCTGAACCTATGGAGAGGATTTCTTGAAAAAGGGGGGTCGGTCAGTTCAGTGCGGGATTTCAGTGCGGGTTATTTTCGGGACGAATTGGGGAGTGATATTTTGTCTGTGGGACAAATTGGGGAGTGACGTTTTGTCCGGGGCGTTTTGGGGAGTGACGTTTTGTCCGGGGCATTTTGGGAAGTGACGTTATGTCCGGGGCATTTTGGGCAGTGACGTTTTGTTCGGGGCATTTTGGGGAGTGACATTTGGGTCAGACTTGGGATTGGTGTAAGACAGGGGTCTTATAAAATAGGTGTGGACAGTAGAGTACCTTGTTGGACCCGGGGGTGCATTAAAGTACCGTGGAGGGGCCCGGGGACCATTAGAGCCGGTGCAGGAGAAGTTGTAGACGTCTGGCAGGAGCAGTTGAAGTTGTAGACGGCCAGTAGGAGCAGTTGAAGTTGTAGAAGGCCCGTTGAAGTGCGGGAAGGGGGGGGGGGGGGTTCTAATCAAATCTAAGGTCTAAGTGCCCTACTGTCTACACCTATTGAATAACAACCCATGCCTTTGGATATAACTCGGAGGTATGAAAGCCTGAACCTATGGAGAGGATTTCTTGAAAAAGGGGGGTCGGTCAGTTCAGTGCGGGATTTCAGTGCGGGTTATTTTCGGGACGAATTGGGGAGTGATATTTTGTCTGTGGGACAAATTGGGGAGTGACGTTTTGTCCGGGGCGTTTTGGGGAGTGACGTTTTGTCCGGGGCATTTTGGGAAGTGACGTTATGTCCGGGGCATTTTGGGCAGTGACGTTTTGTTCGGGGCATTTTGGGGAGTGACATTTGGGTCAGACTTGGGATTGGTGTAAGACAGGGGTCTTATAAAATAGGTGTGGACAGTAGAGTACCTTGTTGGACCCGGGGGTGCATTAAAGTACCGTGGAGGGGCCCGGGGACCATTAGAGCCGGTGCAGGAGAAGTTGTAGACGTCTGGCAGGAGCAGTTGAAGTTGTAGACGGCCAGTAGGAGCAGTTGAAGTTGTAGAAGGCCGTTGAAGTGCGGGAAGGGGGGGGGGGGGGGGGGGGGGGCTTCTAATCAAATCTAAGGTCTAAGTGCCCTACTGTCTACACCTATTGAATAACAACCCATGCCTTTGGATATAACTCGGAGGTATGAAAGCCTGAACCTATGGAGAGGATTTCTTGAAAAAGGGGGGTCGGTCAGTTCAGTGCGGGATTTCAGTGCGGGTTATTTTCGGGACGAATTGGGGAGTGATATTTTGTCTGTGGGACAAATTGGGGAGTGACGTTTTGTCCGGGGCGTTTTGGGGAGTGACGTTTTGTCCGGGGCATTTTGGGAAGTGACGTTATGTCCGGGGCATTTTGGGCAGTGACGTTTTGTTCGGGGCATTTTGGGGAGTGACATTTGGGTCAGACTTGGGATTGGTGTAAGACAGGGGTCTTATAAAATAGGTGTGGACAGTAGAAGTACCTTGTTGGACCCGGGGGTGCATTAAAGTACCGTGGAGGGGCCCGGGGACCATTAGAGCCGGTGCAGGAGAAGTTGTAGACGTCTGGCAGGAGCAGTTGAAGTTGTAGACGGCCAGTAGGAGCAGTTGAAGTTGTAGAAGGCCCGTTGAAGTGCGGGAAGGGGGGGGGGGGGGTTCTAATCAAATCTAAGGTCTAAGTGCCCTACTGTCTACACCTATTGAATAACAACCCATGCCTTTGGATATAACTCGGAGGTATGAAAGCCTGAACCTATGGAGAGGATTTCTTGAAAAAGGGGGGTCGGTCAGTTCAGTGCGGGATTTCAGTGCGGGTTATTTTCGGGACGAATTGGGGAGTGATATTTTGTCTGTGGGACAAATTGGGGAGTGACGTTTTGTCCGGGGCGTTTTGGGGAGTGACGTTTTGTCCGGGGCATTTTGGGAAGTGACGTTATGTCCGGGGCATTTTGGGGAGTGACGTTTTGTTCGGGGCATTTTGGGGAGTGACATTTGGGTCAGACTTGGGATTGGTGTAAGACAGGGGTCTTATAAAATAGGTGTGGACAGTAGAGTACCTTGTTGGACCCGGGGGTGCATTAAAGTACCGTGGAGGGGCCCGGGGACCATTAGAGCCGGTGCAGGAGAAGTTGTAGACGTCTGGCAGGAGCAGTTGAAGTTGTAGACGGCCAGTAGGAGCAGTTGAAGTTGTAGAAGGCCCGTTGAAGTGCGGGAAGGGGGGGGGGGGGGGGGGTTCTAATCAAATCTAAGGTCTAAGTGCCCTACTGTCTACACCTATTGAATAACAACCCATGCCTTTGGATATAACTCGGAGGTATGAAAGCCTGAACCTATGGAGAGGATTTCTTGAAAAAGGGGGGTCGGTCAGTTCAGTGCGGGATTTCAGTGCGGGTTATTTTCGGGACGAATTGGGGAGTGATATTTTGTCTGTGGGACAAATTGGGGAGTGACGTTTTGTCCGGGGCGTTTTGGGGAGTGACGTTTTGTCCGGGGCATTTTGGGAAGTGACGTTATGTCCGGGGCATTTTGGGCAGTGACGTTTTGTTCGGGGCATTTTGGGGAGTGACATTTGGGTCAGACTTGGGATTGGTGTAAGACAGGGGTCTTATAAAATAGGTGTGGACAGTAGAGTACCTTGTTGGACCCGGGGGTGCATTAAAGTACCGTGGAGGGGCCCGGGGACCATTAGAGCCGGTGCAGGAGAAGTTGTAGACGTCTGGCAGGAGCAGTTGAAGTTGTAGACGGCCAGTAGGAGCAGTTGAAGTTGTAGAAGGCCCGTTGAAGTGCGGGAAGGGGGGGGGGGGGGGTCTAATCAAATCTAAGGTCTAAGTGCCCTACTGTCTACACCTATTGAATAACAACCCATGCCTTTGGATATAACTCGGAGGTATGAAAGCCTGAACCTATGGAGAGGATTTCTTGAAAAAGGGGGGTCGGTCAGTTCAGTGCGGGATTTCAGTGCGGGTTATTTTCGGGACGAATTGGGGAGTGATATTTTGTCTGTGGGACAAATTGGGGAGTGACGTTTTGTCCGGGGCGTTTTGGGGAGTGACGTTTTGTCCGGGGCATTTTGGGAAGTGACGTTATGTCCGGGGCATTTTGGGCAGTGACGTTTTGTTCGGGGCATTTTGGGGAGTGACATTTGGGTCAGACTTGGGATTGGTGTAAGACAGGGGTCTTATAAAATAGGTGTGGACAGTAGAGTACCTTGTTGGACCCGGGGGTGCATTAAAGTACCGTGGAGGGGCCCGGGGACCATTAGAGCCGGTGCAGGAGAAGTTGTAGACGTCTGGCAGGAGCAGTTGAAGTTGTAGACGGCCAGTAGGAGCAGTTGAAGTTGTAGAAGGCCCGTTGAAGTGCGGGAAGGGGGGGGGGGGGGGTTCTAATCAAATCTAAGGTCTAAGTGCCCTACTGTCTACACCTATTGAATAACAACCCATGCCTTTGGATATAACTCGGAGGTATGAAAGCCTGAACCTATGGAGAGGATTCTTTGAAAAAGGGGGGTCGGTCAGTTCAGTGCGGGATTTCAGTGCGGGTTATTTTCGGGACGAATTGGGGAGTGATATTTTGTCTGTGGGACAAATTGGGGAGTGACGTTTTGTCCGGGGCGTTTTGGGGAGTGACGTTTTGTCCGGGGCATTTTGGGAAGTGACGTTATGTCCGGGGCATTTTGGGCAGTGACGTTTTGTTCGGGGCATTTTGGGGAGTGACATTTGGGTCAGACTTGGGATTGGTGTAAGACAGGGGTCTTATAAAATAGGTGTGGACAGTAGAGTACCTTGTTGGACCCGGGGGTGCATTAAAGTACCGTGGAGGGGCCCGGGGACCATTAGAGCCGGTGCAGGAGAAGTTGTAGACGTCTGGCAGGAGCAGTTGAAGTTGTAGACGGCCAGTAGGAGCAGTTGAAGTTGTAGAAGGCCCGTTGAAGTGCGGGAAGGGGGGGGGGGGTTCTAATCAAATCTAAGGTCTAAGTGCCCTACTGTCTACACCTATTGAATAACAACCCATGCCTTTGGATATAACTCGGAGGTATGAAAGCCTGAACCTATGGAGAGGATTTCTTGAAAAAGGGGGGTCGGTCAGTTCAGTGCGGGATTTCAGTGCGGGTTATTTTCGGGACGAATTGGGGAGTGATATTTTGTCTGTGGGACAAATTGGGGAGTGACGTTTTGTCCGGGGCGTTTGGGGAGTGACGTTTTGTCCGGGGCATTTTGGGAAGTGACGTTATGTCCGGGGCATTTTGGGCAGTGACGTTTTGTTCGGGGCATTTTGGGGAGTGACATTTGGGTCAGACTTGGGATTGGTGTAAGACAGGGGTCTTATAAAATAGGTGTGGACAGTAGAGTACCTTGTTGGACCCGGGGGTGCATTAAAGTACCGTGGAGGGGCCCGGGGACCATTAGAGCCGGTGCAGGAGAAGTTGTAGACGTCTGGCAGGAGCAGTTGAAGTTGTAGACGGCCAGTAGGAGCAGTTGAAGTTGTAGAAGGCCCGTTGAAGTGCGGGAAGGGCGGGGGGGGGGGGGGGGGGGGGTTCTAATCAAATCTAAGGTCTAAGTGCCCTACTGTCTACACCTATTGAATAACAACCCATGCCTTTGGATATAACTCGGAGGTATGAAAGCCTGAACCTATGGAGAGGATTTCTTGAAAAAGGGGGGTCGGTCAGTTCAGTGCGGGATTTCAGTGCGGGTTATTTTCGGGACGAATTGGGGAGTGATATTTTGTCTGTGGGACAAATTGGGGAGTGACGTTTTGTCCGGGGCGTTTTGGGGAGTGACGTTTTGTCCGGGGCATTTTGGGAAGTGACGTTATGTCCGGGGCATTTTGGGCAGTGACGTTTTGTTCGGGGCATTTTGGGGAGTGACATTTGGGTCAGACTTGGGATTGGTGTAAGACAGGGGTCTTATAAAATAGGTGTGGACAGTAGAGTACCTTGTTGGACCCGGGGGTGCATTAAAGTACCGTGGAGGGGCCCGGGGACCATTAGAGCCGGTGCAGGAGAAGTTGTAGACGTCTGGCAGGAGCAGTTGAAGTTGTAGACGGCCAGTAGGAGCAGTTGAAGTTGTAGAAGGCCCGTTGAAGTGCGGGAAGGGGGGGGGGGGGGTTCTAATCAAATCTAAGGTCTAAGTGCCCTACTGTCTACACCTATTGAATAACAACCCATGCCTTTGGATATAACTCGGAGGTATGAAAGCCTGAACCTATGGAGAGGATTTCTTGAAAAAGGGGGGTCGGTCAGTTCAGTGCGGGATTTCAGTGCGGGTTATTTTCGGGACGAATTGGGGAGTGATATTTTGTCTGTGGGACAAATTGGGGAGTGACGTTTTGTCCGGGGCGTTTTGGGGAGTGACGTTTTGTCCGGGGCATTTTGGGAAGTGACGTTATGTCCGGGGCATTTTGGGCAGTGACGTTTTGTTCGGGGCATTTTGGGGAGTGACATTTGGGTCAGACTTGGGATTGGTGTAAGACAGGGGTCTTATAAAATAGGTGTGGACAGTAGAGTACCTTGTTGGACCCGGGGGTGCATTAAAGTACCGTGGAGGGGCCCGGGGACCATTAGAGCCGGTGCAGGAGAAGTTGTAGACGTCTGGCAGGAGCAGTTGAAGTTGTAGACGGCCAGTAGGAGCAGTTGAAGTTGTAGAAGGCCCGTTGAAGTGCGGGAAGGGGGGGGGGGGGGGTTCTAATCAAATCTAAGGTCTAAGTGCCCTACTGTCTACACCTATTGAATAACAACCCATGCCTTTGGATATAACTCGGAGGTATGAAAGCCTGAACCTATGGAGAGGATTTCTTGAAAAAGGGGGGTCGGTCAGTTCAGTGCGGGATTTCAGTGCGGGTTATTTTCGGGACGAATTGGGGAGTGATATTTTGTCTGTGGGACAAATTGGGGAGTGACGTTTTGTCCGGGGCGTTTTGGGGAGTGACGTTTTGTCCGGGGCATTTTGGGAAGTGACGTTATGTCCGGGGCATTTTGGGCAGTGACGTTTTGTTCGGGGCATTTTGGGGAGTGACATTTGGGTCAGACTTGGGATTGGTGTAAGACAGGGGTCTTATAAAATAGGTGTGGACAGTAGAGTACCTTGTTGGACCCGGGGGTGCATTAAAGTACCGTGGAGGGGCCCGGGGACCATTAGAGCCGGTGCAGGAGAAGTTGTAGACGTCTGGCAGGAGCAGTTGAAGTTGTAGACGGCCAGTAGGAGCAGTTGAAGTTGTAGAAGGCCCGTTGAAGTGCGGGAAGGGGGGGGGGGGGGGGGGGGTTCTAATCAAATCTAAGGTCTAAGTGCCCTACTGTCTACACCTATTGAATAACAACCCATGCCTTTGGATATAACTCGGAGGTATGAAAGCCTGAACCTATGGAGAGGATTTCTTGAAAAAGGGGGGTCGGTCAGTTCAGTGCGGGATTTCAGTGCGGGTTATTTTCGGGACGAATTGGGGAGTGATATTTTGTCTGTGGGACAAATTGGGGAGTGACGTTTTGTCCGGGGCGTTTTGGGGAGTGACGTTTTGTCCGGGGCATTTTGGGAAGTGACGTTATGTCCGGGGCATTTTGGGCAGTGACGTTTTGTTCGGGGCATTTTGGGGAGTGACATTTGGGTCAGACTTGGGATTGGTGTAAGACAGGGGTCTTATAAAATAGGTGTGGACAGTAGAGTACCTTGTTGGACCCGGGGGTGCATTAAAGTACCGTGGAGGGGCCCGGGGACCATTAGAGCCGGTGCAGGAGAAGTTGTAGACGTCTGGCAGGAGCAGTTGAAGTTGTAGACGGCCAGTAGGAGCAGTTGAAGTTGTAGAAGGCCCGTTGAAGTGCGGGAAGGGGGGGGGGGGGGTTCTAATCAAATCTAAGGTCTAAGTGCCCTACTGTCTACACCTATTGAATAACAACCCATGCCTTTGGATATAACTCGGAGGTATGAAAGCCTGAACCTATGGAGAGGATTTCTTGAAAAAGGGGGGTCGGTCAGTTCAGTGCGGGATTTCAGTGCGGGTTATTTTCGGGACGAATTGGGGAGTGATATTTTGTCTGTGGGACAAATTGGGGAGTGACGTTTTGTCCGGGGCGTTTTGGGGAGTGACGTTTTGTCCGGGGCATTTTGGGAAGTGACGTTATGTCCGGGGCATTTTGGGCAGTGACGTTTTGTTCGGGGCATTTTGGGGAGTGACATTTGGGTCAGACTTGGGATTGGTGTAAGACAGGGGTCTTATAAAATAGGTGTGGACAGTAGAGTACCTTGTTGGACCCGGGGGTGCATTAAAGTACCGTGGAGGGGCCCGGGGACCATTAGAGCCGGTGCAGGAGAAGTTGTAGACGTCTGGCAGGAGCAGTTGAAGTTGTAGACGGCCAGTAGGAGCAGTTGAAGTTGTAGAAGGCCCGTTGAAGTGCGGGAAGGGGGGGGGGGGGGGTTCTAATCAAATCTAAGGTCTAAGTGCCCTACTGTCTACACCTATTGAATAACAACCCATGCCTTTGGATATAACTCGGAGGTATGAAAGCCTGAACCTATGGAGAGGATTTCTTGAAAAAGGGGGGTCGGTCAGTTCAGTGCGGGATTTCAGTGCGGGTTATTTTCGGGACGAATTGGGGAGTGATATTTTGTCTGTGGGACAAATTGGGGAGTGACGTTTTGTCCGGGGCGTTTTGGGGAGTGACGTTTTGTCCGGGGCATTTTGGGAAGTGACGTTATGTCCGGGGCATTTTGGGCAGTGACGTTTTGTTCGGGGCATTTTGGGGAGTGACATTTGGGTCAGACTTGGGATTGGTGTAAGACAGGGGTCTTATAAAATAGGTGTGGACAGTAGAGTACCTTGTTGGACCCGGGGGTGCATTAAAGTACCGTGGAGGGGCCCGGGGACCATTAGAGCCGGTGCAGGAGAAGTTGTAGACGTCTGGCAGGAGCAGTTGAAGTTGTAGACGGCCAGTAGGAGCAGTTGAAGTTGTAGAAGGCCCGTTGAAGTGCGGGAAGGGGGGGGGGGGGGGGGGGGGGGGTTCTAATCAAATCTAAGGTCTAAGTGCCCTACTGTCTACACCTATTGAATAACAACCCATGCCTTTGGATATAACTCGGAGGTATGAAAGCCTGAACCTATGGAGAGGATTTCTTGAAAAAGGGGGGTCGGTCAGTTCAGTGCGGGATTTCAGTGCGGGTTATTTTCGGGACGAATTGGGGAGTGATATTTTGTCTGTGGGACAAATTGGGGAGTGACGTTTTGTCCGGGGCGTTTTGGGGAGTGACGTTTTGTCCGGGGCATTTTGGGAAGTGACGTTATGTCCGGGGCATTTTGGGCAGTGACGTTTTGTTCGGGGCATTTTGGGGAGTGACATTTGGGTCAGACTTGGGATTGGTGTAAGACAGGGGTCTTATAAAATAGGTGTGGACAGTAGAGTACCTTGTTGGACCGGGGGTGCATTAAAGTACCGTGGAGGGGCCCGGGGACCATTAGAGCCGGTGCAGGAGAAGTTGTAGACGTCTGGCAGGAGCAGTTGAAGTTGTAGACGGCCAGTAGGAGCAGTTGAAGTTGTAGAAGGCCCGTTGAAGTGCGGGAAGGGGGGGGGGGGGGGTTCTAATCAAATCTAAGGTCTAAGTGCCCTACTGTCTACACCTATTGAATAACAACCCATGCCTTTGGATATAACTCGGAGGTATGAAAGCCTGAACCTATGGAGAGGATTTCTTGAAAAAGGGGGGTCGGTCAGTTCAGTGCGGGATTTCAGTGCGGGTTATTTTCGGGACGAATTGGGGAGTGATATTTTGTCTGTGGGACAAATTGGGGAGTGACGTTTTGTCCGGGGCGTTTTGGGGAGTGACGTTTTGTCCGGGGCATTTTGGGAAGTGACGTTATGTCCGGGGCATTTTGGGCAGTGACGTTTTGTTCGGGGCATTTTGGGGAGTGACATTTGGGTCAGACTTGGGATTGGTGTAAGACAGGGGTCTTATAAAATAGGTGTGGACAGTAGAGTACCTTGTTGGACCCGGGGGTGCATTAAAGTACCGTGGAGGGGCCCGGGGACCATTAGAGCCGGTGCAGGAGAAGTTGTAGACGTCTGGCAGGAGCAGTTGAAGTTGTAGACGGCCAGTAGGAGCAGTTGAAGTTGTAGAAGGCCCGTTGAAGTGCGGGAAGGGGGGGGGGGGGGGGTTCTAATCAAATCTAAGGTCTAAGTGCCCTACTGTCTACACCTATTGAATAACAACCCCTGCCTTTGGATATAACTCGGAGGTATGAAAGCCTGAACCTATGTAGAGTTTTTGCAATTCGATTTTGGCGGCATTAGATGTATATACCTTGTGGAATCTATCTGGGTGTTTCATTATAAGGTCGTCTAGTTGGATCACTTTTGGAGTTTAGGAGTGTCTGAAGCTCTAGGAGCTTGGAAGAGTTGGGTGATGGGTAAACCCGGGAGGGGGGGGGGGCAAACCCAAACCCATTTCTACCAACAAAAAAATTATATGATAAAAAATACCACTTGTAAAGAAAAGGCCTTTTTGCTTTCTTCTAAACGAATCCGCAAAAATCCTTTTTTTACAAGTGGCTTAATTGTGCTTTTCCGTTTTTCATCTAAGAATCCGCTGATTTGATTTTGATAACATTTTGTGCTTGAAAAAAAAATAAAACAAAAAAATCGACGCAAACGGAAAAGCACTAAAAAATAATAAAAACATATTCAATTAAAATATCTTTTAGACCTTTAAATGTGGCAGTAGCATCTTTGCCACATTTTTTAGCTTCTCTCGTCTTTGCAATTCATCATCAATTTGTTGCAGTCCAATGCTCATTTTGAACACTTATCACTAGAAAATTTTGTTTTGGCGTAGCTGTTGAACCATTAGATAACATCCACTGACCCACTCATTCGACGAACATCGTGGTGATTTAGTTGTCTGAAGGTTTGTTGAAGAACATACTTTTCACGTCGGACTTGCTGAAATTTAAAAATTACCAAAAGCACCTAAAAATTAAAACATACACTGAAGACTAAATCTCTTTTTGGGCATTTTGAGTCTATCCTTCTTCTTCCGAAATTGAGAATAACGTGCATTAAATGAACAAACTTAAACAAAATTAACTGAATTTTAGGCATATAAAAAACAAAAAAAAACCTCCAGTTTTATGAATAAGAACAGAAATGAACGACGAAGTTTACTCTTCTTTTGCTCTTCATTCTCGTGTTGCCGTATTTCAGATTTCCTCTTGTTGTTCGATTAATCTTGATATACCTCTTCAGTAGATGGCAAATTTGGAGACCCAGTCCAAAAGAAACAGGGATCCTTTAAAAAGTACAAATAATTTTAAAACAACAAATTTAAAAAACCTGTTTCTCTGCATTACTAAATTTATTCACAACAATCCAAAAATTCTTTTTATATTTGGCAAGCACATTAGCTGGTGTTGAACTTTCATCGAAGAATTTTGTAGAGCTTTGCAAAATTTGTAGATTAATGTCTTGGCTGCCACAAAGAATTAATCTCATATCCTCCGCAGTTAAATTAATTAATGCATCAGCTGGTAATACGTCAAAGACACCGCGACGCATTGCTTAAAAATTTAACAGAATATTAAAAATATTCCAAAAAATACCATCAAGGCTAGCTTTATTTCGTCCAATAAGGAGATTTTCAACAAAAAGATAAATAGAATATATTCCAAAACATTTTCATTATTTACAGGAATATCAGCACCACCCCAATTCAAGCGTACCACCACCCTGAAAATAAAAATATAAAAAATTAATATTTAATAGTATTATAGAATTGTTGGCCATCGGTTAACCGAAATCGAAAACAAGTGTTTTGGCAAATTAGCCAAAACCGAAAACTGGGGGTTAATCATAACAAAATTGTAAAGCTTTGCAAAATTTCGGTCATAACCGAAAACCGAAGGTACAAACAGAAAGACAATAATCTTTCGCCAACACTCTATTATAAAAATTATAAAATTGTATTGTTCTTAAACCTCTTCAGCAGGCAAATCAACAGCAAATGTCATTTCAAGTTGATTGAAAAATTCTTGAGATTGGTAACTTTCATCATTCTCATTGTAAACAATTGAACGTAAAGAATCAACGAAAGATGAATCAAAAAATGCCAAATCATACCAAGTAATATTACATCACAAAATATATTTAAGAACATAACGAGAAAGACTTAAAAGAAAAAAATTAAATTAAAAAATAATATTAAATAATACGGCAAAAGGAAAATTTCCATATGTTGAAGACATATTTCCATCAATCTTAAAACAGACAATCTTTAAAAAATTTCAAAAAAATTATTCAAACCTTCCCACATTGCGAAAAGCATTTAGACGTTGTGAACTACAATTTAAACCAGTACTTGGTGTATAAAATCCCCCAGAGGTTTTTGCTTCAACTTTGTGGAAGAGAGGTGTTTGTGTCTGAATCAGTTGGAAGAACGAATGAACTAGTACTGAGTGCAGGAGTTTTAAGAGCCGGCATCAATGCAGCTTTTCATTACCAGCAACTGGTGTACTAGTGGCACTGGTAGTGCTACTTCGAAGAGTTCGACCTAAAAATTTAAGGGAAACAAATTATCATGAAAGAGCATTTTTTAATTATATACCGCTAGCAGGAACAGAATCGTCAGCTTTAGGCATATTTGGCGTTGCAGGACCAACAGAAGCTGACTTCCCTGGAGTTTTTGTCTCTGATTTATTCGTTCCATCTTCATTAACATTATCAAGTGCAGACAAATGCTTGACAGTTGTTAGGGCCTTTATGATAAGATTAAAAAATTTAAAAAAATCAAAATCAACCTCTGCAACAGCGGCATAAAAATAACGCGCAACTCCAGTACCTTCACCAGGTTCATCACGGAAAGTTACTCTTACCTTAAGAATTAATGTTAAAAAAAATAAAACCGATAAATAAATTAACTTTATGTGAAGCAAGGGGTAGGGTCCTTCCAGGGCCAGTTGCATTTGAGTAGCGTAGCTGCGCTTCAGTTCTTTAAAAAAAGAGAAATGTTTTAAAAAAGCAAAAGAAAACTAACTTATCCATAATCGAAAAGAACCAATTCCACGTTGGATCTAAACATTCGTCAAAGGCATCCTACAAATTAAAAAACATATAAGAATATTCAAACCATAAAAAGGCAAACCTTAAAAACGCCAAAAATCTTTGGATCCAAATCAAGTATGTTGGTGACTCCTTTTGATTTATTGCCATGTTGTTTTCAATTTTCATAAAAAATAATTGCAAGAGTAATTCATGGATCAATTTGACAATAGTCTAAAAATAAAAAATAAGTAAGAAAATCAGGAAAAATTAAAAGAAAACAAACCGAAAAACAAGCAGATAATTGTGTACTTGTATTACTTGTGGAAAAGTCACTATTATCCCCCAAATTTGCTACAACAGTGTTATCAGTAGCGACAACTGATTGAGCAGCTAAAGGTATGATGCAGCACCAGAACCTCCCAAAGTCACAGAATCATTAGCAGAAATTGATGGTGTTGTTGAATTAGCCGTTGTGGAATGAAGAACAGTTGAACGAGGATCATTGGGTCTGAAAGAACTTAATTATATTAATTTGTCTCATCAAAATCTTACCTCTGGATAGATGATGTTTCGCTGCCAAACACATTATTGTTGTTACGACCCCAAGTATCGTAATCAACTCTTCTGCTGCGGTCGGATGAATAGCCTCAAAAAAATAAAAATAGAACCTGATATTTATTGTTAGCAGACTTACAACACACTCGTCAAATTGTTTCTTTGTAAGACCAGCTCGAACACAAACAGCAAAACCCTGAAGCATTTCATCTGCACCCATTCCCAAAATGTGAATCCCGACAACCTGTCCAGTTGTTTAATATAATTTGAGAAAATGAAGAAAAACCTTTTCGTCCTTGCCTGCACAAACCAATTTCTAGGGAATATATTTAAGAATTAGAACATAAAAAAGATAAAACTACCATAAAAGTCTTCTCCTTATAAGTCGTCATCGCAAAGTACATGTTAGTAAAGTTTGAGGTGTATACTTTAATATTATCACGCCCAAACTTATCTACTGCCTCCCCTAAAGATTTATTTCATTTATAAGTATAAAAAGTAACCAACGTTCTGTCAGACCAGTTGTTCCCAAAGGAGGATGACTGAAGACAACTGTAGAAATATTTTCATGAAGAAGACGATTATCCTTCTCTCCATTGAAAAGACGATGTGCTAGCCGACGACCAGCTGAAATTGCAACTGAAATGAATAATTTTAAAGTTAAACTGTCATTTAAGGCCTTAAGAGATTCATCAAACCGGGAGTAAGAAAAATTTAGGTGTGCAAACATCACCAATCGCATATATTCCATTGCGAGTTGTGTTCTGGTACTCATCCACTTTTATGTATCCTTTTTCGGTTGTCTCAATTCTAACAGCGGGAAGATTCAATTCAGTCGTAAGCGGTTTTCTTCCAATAGCCCAAATGAGTTGGTCAACAGATTCTAGAACAGCATTTCGATCGGTATAAATAGTCAGTTTGCCGCTAACATTGTCCTTCTCAACTTTTTTAACCTTTTAATTTGGAAATTTTGAAAAGGGTTTAAGTATATATGAAACCTTTGTATGAGTCATGAGCTTTACTGGACCATGTTTTAGCTGGTTAGTCAAAGCTTCCGAAAGTGTTTCGTCAAATGTTCGAAGAACTTTGTCAAAACGGATCAATAAATATGTTTCAGAACCAAGCTCAGCCAGAATTGCTGCCAGCTCCACTGCCATATATCCAGCTCCAACCACAACCACTTTCCTAAAATCAAAGAAAAAATTTTGGAAAATATTTTCTCTTACTTTGGTAAATCGTCAAAACGGAAGAATCCATCACTGTCCGTTCCATACTCAGCACCCTCAATATCATTTGGAATTATTGGTGTGCCACCAACGGCAATAAGAGTGTGCGTACTATTAAAACAATAAAATAATTGTATGTTTACAGGAACTGGCAGGATCCTTTCTATTTCTTTATTATACCTTGATCGTTTGCAATGATTTCAACGCGTCCATTTTTATAAACACCAGCACGAGAATAAGTTGTCCCTAAGTCAATTCCAATAATCGTTCCATATTTTTTGTCTTTATCCTTTGGTTTGGCAGAGTCAGTTTTGATCATCACGTCCAAGACCATGAGATATTGACAAAAATAAAAGTATTGAAGAGATCAGAATAAACTTTGTCATTGTTAACATTTTTGTTTAAAAAAACTCTGAAAAATATATAAAGAAATTAAAAATCAAAAGGATAAATTAAAGGCGAAGCATAAATAAGTAATGAAAGAGGAGGGGAGAAATAAAAAGGCCAGAATCCCACATTAAGATTAAAAGGTTGTGGAAGATTCTCGAATTATTCAAGGGTAGAAATTGGAAGATCTCAAAAATTATATTCGACATGGCAACAAGAAAACAAGGGAAACATAACAAGAAAATGCAAACTCCGGAAACTAATGAAAATCGATAAGTGACGCCAAATGAATTTGAACTAAATATTAACGCAAATTAATTTTGTTAATCTAATTTTGGAAAATGTCAAAGTGTCAAGTCGTTGTTATTCTGTCAATAACTCGAAAAAATGAAGAAAAAAAGATTTTCAAATCCTAAAGAATTTAAAAATTTTATTTAGGCAGACTTTAAGAAGATGTCGACGAGAATGCGGTGATACACATTTTAAGTCTGAACATTTTTAATATTTTGAGGAAGGAAAAGGATCTGGACCCTATAACTCATCATGGAATGGTCACTTTTTCATGTTCTTGGTACCTTTGGACAGAGAATCAAAATCTCTACAACATACCGAAAAATGAGAATTTTTGAATGATTGATTAAAAAGTTATGATCTAAAAACTAACTTTTCAAAAAAATGTGATTTTTCGGCACTTTATCAATCATAACTTTTTTATCAATTAGTCAAAAATTCTGATTTTTTGGTAATTTGTAGTGCATTTAATTCCCTATCCAAGGGTACCAAGAACATTAAAAATAATAAACCCCTTTATGAACTGAGCCGAGATTGAACTGAGGTGTACCCAATGAAATAAATAGAAAAATTTACTTTATTTCTCTCTCTGTAGTCTTTCTGAAATAGAACAAATTGTCATTCTTGGCAAACTTAGTGCCGAAATTTAAATTTTAACAAAAAAATGGCACGACCCCTCTATAAAAGTATTTTGTCTACACTATTCTTCCGTTAAAAATCAAAAACCTCTATAAACATATTCACGGATATTTCTACTTATACTTTTATTCTTTTTATTCTTATTTTACATAATCTTGCTACATGTGTATTACATTATATAAATCAATCATTTCTGAAACATCAAATGTTAGCACAACTTAATGAGCCAAATAAACGAGTTAATGCGCTGATAAATAAAATATTTGCTGAACTAAACGATAATATAGAATGAGAAGTTAGGTAGGATCAACGAGTAAACGCCGCAATTTTCGATGGCTTCTTTGTTGTTATCTGTTATTTTTTAATCAAAGCTAATTCAAATTATATTGTGCATACATATACATAACAATACACCCAGCAAGATTTTCTGTTATTAAAAAATGTGGAAAGACATGCCTGCGCAAAATTAATAAAAATAAAACAAATATTCTTCCAAAATACTATTTTAACAAACAATCATAATCTCATTCATTTGTTACTATGCAGTATAAAATTTTTGGAGGAAAAGGATTCCCTTTCTATATTTAATTAATTTTATTTTTTCTTTTAAATGTTATACTATGCTTTTATATTTATTCTATTTGGCCATTTTGTAATTAATCTCTTCTTATAATTTGTATACGTATGTGACAGACAAAGTTGTCAGTTTTTAATCTTTGGTTTTATTCTAATATGTAATTGATGAAATTGACGTTATACTTTTTTAAAGGAATTTATGGAATTTTGAGGGCTTTTTTATTTTAGCAAGTGATAAAAATAAGTAAATTAATTGGCACAAATGGCACATAAGTAATTTTGTAGATAAGTTAGTTTAACCTCTCAAACTTGTTTTTAATTGTTACTTGGCATTGAACTCTGAACACTCAGAATAATTTCTCTAGCGGATATTTTTACAAAGGAACGAAGGATTTTTTTCGACGGAATGAAGAAGAAGATAGATAGGGAATAGAATGGGTGGTCCTCGCGCATCGCAGATTTTTACCTCAAACCAATTTTCAATTTTCTTCTTTTGTTCTTTCACACTGAATAATTTTAAAAAGTTTAATTTTCTTTATTATTCTTATAGTCTCTATACATTTTTTGTTCAAATTCTAGCGTTCATTGTTCAGAATATTTTGGGCCAAAGGGTAGATGATTAAATGCGTCAGAAACTATGAAACACTTAATTAGCCACAAATAAGAAAGAGCACAAAGAGAAAGTGACAGGCGGGGCTCCGAATAAGAAGCTGCAAAAAAGAAAGGCGACGTAACCAACAGGAGTTTCTCTGATTTCTTTCTTTAAAGAAATATATGCATCAAGGACGTGCAAGAAGAAAAAACAGGAAATCGTTCATTCCTAAGAGAAAGAAGTATTTTAGAGTACAAGTGGGAGAAATAGTAAGCATTAAAAGATCAGGTTAGAAAAGTTAAAAACTGAATAAAGTTTGAAGATTGTGATTGTGAAAATCTGGAGATTCGAAAAATTGGAGAAAAAAAATTGAATAATAAACCAAGACGGAATAAAGGTTAGAGATAATATACAAAATTATAAAAAAAAAAGTTGGAAATAAGAAAAGAGAATTTCTGCATGTATAAGAAAGTAAAAAAATAAGAAACAAACTGCATCATCACAACAAAACAACCAACGACCAACCTTAACTTATTTTCACTACAAAGGCATTCCTTTTGCACACGCCCAAACACAACACAAAAATGCTTTAGTTTAGTAGTCAGTTGCTCTTCGCGCATATATATAAAAGGTTGTTAGTGTTCCACCACAGTGTCACTCGTTCAATCGTCTTTTGCGCTTTTGTTTGAGCTTAATTAAACACGACTTTTACCACAATTGGGAATTTAGACTAGGGTCGCTATGTGAGTGGGGTTAATTGAAGGATGTTCTTTTAATTTTTGATTAGAAAAAAGCCTGAATGTTTTATATGATGAGAAGCAATGAGTATTTTTATTGCATGTTATACATATTTGCTTTTATAAAAATTCTAAGATTCTTATGAAAAATGTTTGATTTTTCCAATTAAAACGCCCCTCCAATTATTGTAATTATAAATGTATCATTTTTAAGCTAACGCAAATCGTAATGTGAAATATATACATATTTTAAATTATTTTTATTAAGGATAAAGCTAATCATTATGGATTACGAGGCCAGAATTAAAGCTTATCGGTTTGTAGCATACTCTACAGTTTCTTTCTCGGTTATTTCACTGATCTCGGTTTGCTTCACTCTTCCAATGCTCAAAAACTACGTTTCTAATGTATCATTGAACATGGATAGGGAATTGACGATGTGCCAAGTTTGTGAAAATTAAAAGTAAAATAAGACTGTATGGTTCAGGGATCAGCAAAAGACATCTGGTCAGAGGTTCTTCAATTGAAGAATATCCCCGTTAGTGGTGGGAATCGTACAGCACGTCAAGCTGGTTATGGTGGCGCTGAAGCACCAGTGACTGGAGGATCTGCTTCTTCTGGCGGCGGTCAATGCAGCGATTGTTGTTCTGGAGGAGGACCAGGCCCAGCAGGTCCCCCCGGTCCACCGGGAAGGTCAGGAAACCCAGGAGCACCCGGATCACCTGGACAGCCTGGAAAGTCTCAACAAGCACCTTGCCAACAAGTCACAACTGTGAGTTGAAAAAAGCCATTGAAGTCTAATAAATAATATTTTCAGCCACCATGCAAACCTTGCCCTGGAGGCCAACCAGGCCAGCCAGGACCCCCCGGACCACCTGGCCAGCCGGGAGGCCCAGGACAACCTGGACAACCAGGAGGACAAGCCTCTCCCGGAGAACCTGGACCCGCAGGACCCCCTGGATCGCCTGGAGCACCAGGTAATACCTTTTTAATATTTATGAGATAAATGAACAATTTAAAAAATAAAGGTCAACCTGGCGGCCCTGGACAACCTGGAGCACCTGCACAATCTCAAGAAGCTGGACCCGCACCTCCTGGTCCACCAGGTAAATACATTTTACATGTTTACATGAGTTTTTTTATATATGACAAATTATTTTTGTGTTATTGAAAAAATAACTGTAAATAATTTTAAAATGTATTTATTTATAGGAGACGCTGGAGCACCTGGACAACCTGGAAATCCAGGTCCAGCTGGACAACCTGGTGGTCCTGGAGGACCTGGACCAAAAGGACCACCAGGCCCACCCGGTCAACCTGGAAATGACGGAGCTCCTGGCCAGCCCGGAACACCTGGAACACCCGGAGGGGCAGGAGAGAAAGGTATCTGCCCCAAATATTGCGCCATCGATGGTGGAGTCTTCTTTGAAGATGGAACTCGAAGACGTTAAATGTAGACAGAAGTTAAAACTAATAGTGCTTTTAGAATTTATCTGGCGATGGAGGAATATCCTTATTTCTGGACATTTACATTTAATTATTTTTATTATCGTAAACATAACTGCCATTTTCTTAACCCAAAAATAAATCTGCCCTCCCTTCTTGTATTTTGATATTTTCGGTTTCCAAAGGATTTCGCTAGTTATGTATTTTCCAATGGGTAAATTTAACATTTTTTCGATGAATTTCGGATAGTTTTGATTATGAATAAAAATATTTTAGCTTGTTAATTTAATTGTTTAAAAGAAAAAATATAAAACAACCAAAGAAAATAAATATGCAACTAAAATGCAATGTAAAAATCTAGAAGAATGATTTAAAAAATTTCTGTAAAAATAAATAGCTGACTATAGAATATTACTTAACCATGTATTTAACTACTCCATATGTATGTCTGAGAAAAATAATTAGGAACCATATTAATTGTAAATTTAATGAATGATCCCAATCAGACCACAAGAAATTAATTATAACGTAATAGTTGTTTGAAAATTAGGTAAATCACCCTTCGAAAATGTTTTGCTACAAACCTGTATTCAACTACTGAGTAGTTAATATGCCGTAAAAACCAGACCTCTCTCACCTTTTTAGTTAGTATTTCAACTGATTTATTGCCGTGAATTGTACTATAATTTCATATAAGATTTGGGTGTGACCACTTCTTTTGAATAATTGTTGGATTAAATTAATAAAAGTCAATTTAATATGTACTATGAATAAAAGATGTGATAATTAAAAATGAGTTTTAATGATTTTTTTCCATTTTTATAACGAAGTATTAAATAATTTTGTTCCGTTTTTATATGAAACATACTATGCATATTTCTGAAATTATTTCAAAGAAACAAAAAGTACCTAATTTTAAAAAAGTGGAAATAACTGTGGTGTTGAGAAAAAATTTTAAATTTTATTTTAAATTTTGGTTGCGAAGTCATAAATGATTGGAGAGACCTAAACGAAAAGCTAGAGGTAATAAATGAAAAATAGAATTTTACATGAGGGGAAAAATATAATTTTACATGAGGAAAAAACGAAGGCGAAGAATGAACATTTATTTTAGTTTTTTTCATTTTTGGTTTTTTATTCTCTTTGTTTCGTCTCAAATTATTTGCTACTACTCCTGTTTTTCTTCTCCAAAATATTTTTAAAGCCAAATTTTAACGAAAAGACCCATTTTTAATACATATTATTGCACACTGAACGATTCATAAAGAAATTTATAAAAAAATTGAAGGAGCATAAGAAAAGAGCCACTCATTCCATAAAACTGGAATTGAGGCCGCAAAAATTACTACTGTTACATCTACGGAAATGAACAGCAAAAGCAGTAATAAGTTATAACAGCTTAAATCGTTTTCTTTTTTATTCTTTTTATTGTCAGTTTCGTCGTTTTTGTCCCAAACCACCTATGTTCTCCCCACTTTACGTCTACATTCTTCATTTGGAAGCGCAGTTATGCACTAAACACTCTTCGCTATATTATTCCAACTTTTTGTTTGTTACACCTCACCATTCTAAACTTATTTTTTTATTCATCGATAAACAGCGATAATTTTCGCTATAAATGGACGTTTAGGCCCAACCCTGATGCGCAAGTCCCGTTATAAATTTGCTCATTGACCCAGCATTCCGTCCCATTTGATTAAGCGTTCCACCTTTTGGAACCAAAACCTCTATCATTTACCCTTGCTTTTATTATAATTAAAGTTGGGGTTATTTAATATCGAAAACATTCATAGGCAATTATCATTTTAATATTTTCCAAAATTTTATACTATCACCAATCTATTTTATACATAATTGATAATTATCATAAGTTTGTAGAAATTACGATTAAACCTTATGCTTGAACATAGTATATTAATTTTATTACGATAACAATTTAAGATTAAGAGATAAATATTTAAGAATATTAGGTTTCTCTAAGTTTTTATTTCGCTAGGAATCATTTATTTATAAATTAAATTTAGGCAAAGCCAATAAAAATGGACTACGAATCAAGAATTAAAGCTTACCGATTCGTGGCCTATTCCACGGTATCCTTCTCAGTTATTTCTCTTGTCTCCGTATGTTTTACATTGCCAATGCTTCAAAGCTATGTATCAAATGTGGCCTCAAATATGGATAGAGAATTGAATTTGTGTCAGGTAGGATTAATTAAATTTAGAAAAATTCAAATAAATTCCAAAAATGTAGGGCACAGCAAAGGACATTTGGTCAGAAGTTAACCAACTCAAAAGTATTCCTGCTAGCAGCAATCGTACAGCACGTCAAGCTGGTTATGGTGGTGGTGAAGCACCAGTGACTGGAGGATCTGCTTCTTCTTCTGGAGGCGGCGGTCAATGCAGCGATTGTTGTTCTGGAGGAGGACCAGGCCCAGCAGGTCCCCCCGGTCCACCGGGAAGGTCAGGAAACCCAGGAGCACCCGGATCACCTGGACAGCCTGGAAAGTCTCAACAAGCACCTTGCCAACAAGTCACAACTGTGAGTTGAAAAAAGCCATTGAAGTCTAATAAATAATATTTTCAGCCACCATGCAAACCTTGCCCTGGAGGCCAACCAGGCCAGCCAGGACCCCCCGGACCACCTGGCCAGCCGGGAGGCCCAGGACAACCTGGACAACCAGGAGGACAAGCCTCTCCTGGAGAACCTGGCCCCGCAGGACCCCCTGGATCGCCTGGAGCACCAGGTAATACCTTTTTAATATTTATGAGATAAATGAACAATTTAAAAAATAAAGGTCAACCTGGCGGCCCTGGACAACCTGGAGCACCTGCACAGTCTCAAGAAGCTGGACCCGCACCTCCTGGCCCACCAGGTAAATACATTTTACATGTTTATGAGTTTTTTTCCATATATGACAAATTATTTTCGTATTATTGAAAAATAATAACTGTAAATAATTTTAAAATGTATTTATTTATAGGAGACGCTGGAGCACCTGGACAACCTGGAAATCCAGGTCCAGCTGGACAACCTGGAGGTCCTGGAGGACCTGGACCAAAAGGACCACCAGGCCCACCCGGCCAACCTGGAAACGATGGATCTCCTGGCCAGCCTGGACCACCTGGAACAAATGGTGGAAGTGGAGAGAAAGGAATCTGCCCCAAATATTGCGCAATCGACGGTGGAGTCTTCTTCGAGGATGGAACTCGACGACGTTAAACATATTCCAGCTAGAGGAATTTATCAGAAGTGTTGCCACTTTCATCTTCGTCAAAAACATAGTTTTTAACAAGCTGATAATTTAAAAAACATACTGCCATTTCTATGATTTTAATATATCATTTATATATTGTTCATGCCATGCTTTTTATATTTTAATATCTAAAGCATAATGAGAAATATTTAATAAATACATACATAGTACACAAACTTGGAATTGATAAATTCCTAAAGAATAATGAAATAAAGATAAACATAATATTTAAGTAAACTAAAAGATAATAACAAAATTTAATTAATCCCCTTTAGGTAAAGCAAAATATTATTCTTAAATTACAAATTTGGAATTAAACTTGAAATTTTAATTCCAAAAAATAAGCTTGAAACTCAAATCGTTTCGGCAAAGTAAAATACAAATTATTGTTTTTAATATTCCGTTATACATATATAATTTCTCCATACATCTAACTACATACATATATTTTTAAATTTTATATTTCCATAGCAACTTGTTATTCTGCAAATCCCACAGACTAGTAGCTTTTTAAGCGCAATAAGCTGCAAACTAAATCTATTTATAATACTTGATGTTTAATAAAAATTTTGAATCATTTTGATCATCCTTAATTATTCTTGAGCCTTTTAGTCTTTTCGTCAATAAACAAATTTGTCAGTTAGTTAAAAAACTCATGTAACATCAGCACTCTCGAAATGCCCAACACACCCACTTCTATTTGTTGGCAAATCAATATTTTCATTTGGCAATTTTGGAAGGATTTTACTTTTGAATAAAAATAAATTCTTTCATTATTTTCCAAAACACTTGACCGATTTCAAAGGCAATAATTTCACATATTTGGCAATATTTCTTTCATTTTTACCTAATTAGCATTTTATTCATTAAAACTTTAACATACCTATTCATTCTCAGACTTCAACAATTAACAGAGATAAAGACAAAAACTAAAAATTTTGGACATACTTCCAATTTTCAGAAATTTTAAACAATCTTTTAAATGCGCGAGATTGTTCACATACAGGCAGGTCAATGCGGGAATCAAATCGGTGCAAAATTTTGGGAAGTAATATCTGATGAGCATGGTATTGATCCTACTGGGTATCAATCTTTTTAATATTTATATGTACAAACATTTTTAACGGATTCTTAATGATTTAGAATGTATAATGGTGATTCCGATTTACAATTAGAAAGAATTAATGTCTATTATAATGAGGCCAGCGGTAATCAAAAATAAATTCACAATGACTTAATTATGACTTAATTATTAGGTGGGAAACATGTACCTAGGGCTGTTTTGGTTGATTTAGAAGTAAGATATATATAATTTTTTAATATCTATTATATTTATGAATTATAATAAAATAACAAAAAAGAAAAACGGAAAAAATATGAGGCCAGATAAAACAGAAAACCTTAGAGAAAATTTTAGCCTGGAACGATGGATTCAGTAAGAGCAGGACCGATTGGGCAACTATTTCGTCCTGATAATTTTGTATTTGGTAAATAATTAATGCCAAGTACAACAATAATTTGCATAAAAAATTCAAAGGTCAAAGTGGTGCGGGAAATAACTGGGCTAAAGGACATTATACAGAAGGGGCTGAATTAGTTGATAATGTTTTGGATGTAGTTAGAAAAGAAGCAGAAAGTTGTGATTGTTTACAGGCATAAAAATTTACAAAAGACAGAATAAAACATTGAATTATAGGGTTTTCAAATGACTCATTCCTTGGGTGGTGGAACTGGTTCTGGAATGGGGACATTGTTAATTAGTAAAATTAGAGAAGAATATCCTGATAGGATTATGGCTACTTGTATGTTGATAGAAAATTTTAAATAATCAGTCAGAGAATTTTCTTTATAGATTCTGTTGTTCCATCACCAAAAGTATCGGATACAGTAGTTGAGGTAAAAACATAATATAAAAACAGGTTGAAAATATATAATAGGTAAGGAAATTCTCACATACTTAAATTTTAATAGCCCTATAACGCAACATTATCCGTCCACCAATTAGTTGAAAATACAGATGAGACCTTTTGTATCGACAATGAAGCTCTTTATGATATATGCTTTAGAACTTTGAAACTTACAACTCCAACATATGGAGATCTTAACCATTTAGTGAGCATGACCATGTCTGGTATGTTTTTGCCATCTTTTAAATTACAAGACATAAAAGGTGTGACAACTTGCCTCCGTTTTCCGGGACAATTAAATGCGGATCTAAGAAAATTAGCAACAAAGTAAGATGAGATGTTGTTTAATTTTTCCATTTCTAAACTATAGCATGGTACCATTCCCTAGACTTCATTTTTTTATGCCTGGTTTTGCTCCACTCACGTCAAGAGGAAGTCAGAATTATAGGGCTTTAACTGTGCCAGAATTGACACAACAAATGTTTGATGCTAAGGTAGATAATAAAATGTTTATCACCAAAAATCATTTGTATATAGAATATGATGGCAGCTTGTGATCCACGTCACGGGTATATATACTTTAGTAAAATAAAATTGGCCGTTTCATCAGGAATTAAAAAATTTGTTAATAGATAAGAATTTTAAAAATATTTCAGAAGATATCTAACAGTCGCAGCAATATTTCGAGGTCGAATGAGTATGAAAGAAGTAGAGAAAATAATAGTAATTCAAAAATATTTAAAAACTTGAAGGTTGATGAACAAATGTTAAATGTTCAAAACAAGAATTCTTCGTATTTTGTTGAATGGATTCCAAATAATGTAAAGACTGCTGTTTGTGATATTCCTCCAAGAGGTGTTAAGATGGCTGCTACTTTTATTGGAAACTCTACTGCTATTCAGGAATTGTTTAAACGAATATCTGAACAATTTACCTGTAAGTATAAAACAAAACTGATGTTTGAAAAAATCAGAACTAACGAAAAAATGTTCTAATATTTTTTATAGCTATGTTCAGACGCAAAGCTTTCCTTCATTGGTACACAGGCGAAGGAATGGATGAAATGGAATTTACTGAAGCTGAATCTAATATGAATGATTTAGTATAGCTATTTAACTTTGTTATAGCTATCTTAATTTTTACTATTTTGTAAGGTATCGGAATATCAGCAATACCAGGATGCCACTGCTGATGATGAAGGAGAATTTGAAGAACATGAAGAACCGGAGCATGATATTGAATAGATTAAAAGAAAAGGAATAATCTTGCTTAATGCACTGCAATGTAATAACATAGATAGAAAAACAAATTTAAAATACTTGCTGATAAAAACTGTCGAAATTTTGCTACTAAAATTGGATTATATAACCGGATCCTAAACAATCTATTCTACATATAGGATCCAAAAACCCTAAATATACATATACTCTTAATGAAACAGAATTGCAAGTTACATCCTCAGTAAAGGATCTTGGCATTACCTTTTCCAACGATCTTTCTTTTGACTTACACTGTAGTATCGTTATTAGAAAAGCTTATGCTAGAGCTATTTCCGTTTTAAATCACATACATACAAGCAACCCAAAAGTTTGGGCTCTTGCATTCAAATCTTACGTTAGACCACTGCTGGAATATGGCACTGTAATTTGGAGCCCAAAAACAAAGTATTTTATAGAAAAAATTGAAAAAATCCAAAAATGGTATACTAGGATTGCCTTATCCAAATGTAAAATTACCTATAAAAACTATTCTCAAAGATTAATTCTTTTTAATCTAGAATCATTAGCATTAAGACGCGCTTTATATGATCTATCCACTATCTATAGGATAATCTTTAAATATACTCATTTATGTTCTACCAATCTATTTGAACTTAACGATAGGCCTAGTCGCAGTAGACACAACTTTCAAATTAAAGTCCACAGAAAAAATAGTAAAACTGAACATTGGCTCATTAACAGAGTTGTAAATCAATGGAATACATTACCCGCCTCAATCATAAACTCACCGAACCCAAAAATTTTCTGGAATTCCCTTAGAACACATTTAATAAATTTGGAGAACTCAAATCCCCTTTATATCTACTACTAGCCTATTATTTGTTTGTGTTGGCATAATATAAGTGGTTGTTTTAAATTTTGACCTTTTTATAATTTACATTTTGACATTTTCCTTTTTAAAAAATATATATTTTGTATTTTACATTTTGACATTTTCCTTTTAAAAATATATGTTTTGTATTTTACATTTTGACCTTTTCATAATTTAGTAATTTATCCACTTGTTTTTCCCTCCCTCATTTTTTTTTCAGTCACTGCGTTAATGTATAATTTTTTTTCTACTTTTTTAAGCATTTTTAAAACACATTTAGAAACAATTGGATTTATTTTTTTTAATATATATATATAACTCAAATTTTTAGATTTGCAATTTAAAGCACCTGTGCATTTCAATTTTTTCTTAAAAATGTCTTCAACAAACAAGCGTCCACATTCTTCCAGTTTAAACAACTTGGGTAATCAACTCATAAACTTCCTTACAGTCTGTGGACACTCTTTGTTTTATACATTATTTATACATTATTGTGACTTGTATTTTTTATTTTTTGTTTTATTTTTACCATTTTTATATGCTTTGTTTTACAATTGTTTCACAATTTTTATCTGAATGTAAGTGACCTTTATATAAGGTCCTTTTCAGTGAATAAATAAATTAAATTAAATTAAATTTTATTCATTAAAACTTTAACATACCTATTCATTCTCAGACTTCAACAATTAACAGAGATAAAGACAAAAACTAAAAATTTTGGACATACTTCCAATTTTCAGAAATTTTAAACAATCTTTTAAATGCGCGAGATTGTTCACATACAGGCAGGTCAATGCGGGAATCAAATCGGTGCAAAATTTTGGGAAGTAATATCTGATGAGCATGGTATTGATCCTACTGGGTATCAATCTTTTTAATATTTATATGTACAAACATTTTTAACGGATTCTTAATGATTTAGAATGTATAATGGTGATTCCGATTTACAATTAGAAAGAATTAATGTCTATTATAATGAGGCCAGCGGTAATCAAAAATAAATTCACAATGACTTAATTATGACTTAATTATTAGGTGGGAAACATGTACCTAGGGCTGTTTTGGTTGATTTAGAAGTAAGATATATATAATTTTTTAATATCTATTATATTTATGAATTATAATAAAATAACAAAAAAGAAAAACGGAAAAAATATGAGGCCAGATAAAACAGAAAACCTTAGAGAAAATTTTAGCCTGGAACGATGGATTCAGTAAGAGCAGGACCGATTGGGCAACTATTTCGTCCTGATAATTTTGTATTTGGTAAATAATTAATGCCAAGTACAACAATAATTTGCATAAAAAATTCAAAGGTCAAAGTGGTGCGGGAAATAACTGGGCTAAAGGACATTATACAGAAGGGGCTGAATTAGTTGATAATGTTTTGGATGTAGTTAGAAAAGAAGCAGAAAGTTGTGATTGTTTACAGGCATAAAAATTTACAAAAGACAGAATAAAACATTGAATTATAGGGTTTTCAAATGACTCATTCCTTGGGTGGTGGAACTGGTTCTGGAATGGGGACATTGTTAATTAGTAAAATTAGAGAAGAATATCCTGATAGGATTATGGCTACTTGTATGTTGATAGAAAATTTTAAATAATCAGTCAGAGAATTTTCTTTATAGATTCTGTTGTTCCATCACCAAAAGTATCGGATACAGTAGTTGAGGTAAAAACATAATATAAAAACAGGTTGAAAATATATAATAGGTAAGGAAATTCTCACATACTTAAATTTTAATAGCCCTATAACGCAACATTATCCGTCCACCAATTAGTTGAAAATACAGATGAGACCTTTTGTATCGACAATGAAGCTCTTTATGATATATGCTTTAGAACTTTGAAACTTACAACTCCAACATATGGAGATCTTAACCATTTAGTGAGCATGACCATGTCTGGTATGTTTTTGCCATCTTTTAAATTACAAGACATAAAAGGTGTGACAACTTGCCTCCGTTTTCCGGGACAATTAAATGCGGATCTAAGAAAATTAGCAACAAAGTAAGATGAGATGTTGTTTAATTTTTCCATTTCTAAACTATAGCATGGTACCATTCCCTAGACTTCATTTTTTTATGCCTGGTTTTGCTCCACTCACGTCAAGAGGAAGTCAGAATTATAGGGCTTTAACTGTGCCAGAATTGACACAACAAATGTTTGATGCTAAGGTAGATAATAAAATGTTTATCACCAAAAATCATTTGTATATAGAATATGATGGCAGCTTGTGATCCACGTCACGGGTATATATACTTTAGTAAAATAAAATTGGCCGTTTCATCAGGAATTAAAAAATTTGTTAATAGATAAGAATTTTAAAAATATTTCAGAAGATATCTAACAGTCGCAGCAATATTTCGAGGTCGAATGAGTATGAAAGAAGTAGAGAAAATAATAGTAATTCAAAAATATTTAAAAACTTGAAGGTTGATGAACAAATGTTAAATGTTCAAAACAAGAATTCTTCGTATTTTGTTGAATGGATTCCAAATAATGTAAAGACTGCTGTTTGTGATATTCCTCCAAGAGGTGTTAAGATGGCTGCTACTTTTATTGGAAACTCTACTGCTATTCAGGAATTGTTTAAACGAATATCTGAACAATTTACCTGTAAGTATAAAACAAAACTGATGTTTGAAAAAATCAGAACTAACGAAAAAATGTTCTAATATTTTTTATAGCTATGTTCAGACGCAAAGCTTTCCTTCATTGGTACACAGGCGAAGGAATGGATGAAATGGAATTTACTGAAGCTGAATCTAATATGAATGATTTAGTATAGCTATTTAACTTTGTTATAGCTATCTTAATTTTTACTATTTTGTAAGGTATCGGAATATCAGCAATACCAGGATGCCACTGCTGATGATGAAGGAGAATTTGAAGAACATGAAGAACCGGAGCATGATATTGAATAGATTAAAAGAAAAGGAATAATCTTGCTTAATGCACTGCAATGTAATAACATAGATAGAAAAACAAATTTAAAATACTTGCTGATAAAAACTGTCGAAATTTTGCTACTAAAATTGGATTATATAACCGGATCCTAAACAATTTTTATCACCCATATACGGGAAACTGATCAAACATACCACTACGACCCACGGCGTTTAACTATTAGTATTTAGTACAAATTTTTTCGCTCACATATGGAGAAGCGATCAAACCCAAAAACCGTTTTTCCCACAACCTTTTCCAAAATCCTGCGCACATCCGAAAGTCCAGAGAAAAATTTTGCAAGACATTGAGCACTACATCATTTTAAAGAACAGTCTTCCCAGAATCAAATGAGTAATAAACAACTGCATGTGTCGTTTGTAATTCTGCCGACTCCCATAGGTCTAGTTCCGGTTCTTAATCTACAGTTCGACGGATTGAGTATTTTTACTCACTTGGACATTTTGAGTTGGGACGTTTTTGGGGTGGGACATTTTCGGGGTTTTTGTTCAGTGGGACATTTTCGGGAGGGACATTTCCGGGCGCGCCAAAAGACAAATTGACCAAAATTTGGACAAAATGGTAATAACATTTCGCCAAACTACGTTTCATTCAATCTTATCTAAAAATAGTAAATCTATAGCTGGAATTTGTATGCTAAAATCGACTGTATCAATTCAGATTCATGCCTATCATTCTATTTATTCTTTCAATCGCCTACTTTTCTAGTACTGGCCCATCATATAAACAATGGTAAATATTAAAATTATTTGTGGATTTTTCACAGCACTTTATTTTATATCACAGCACCATCTCTTATTTGTTAGTTTTAGGCTAAAATACAGATTATCCTATTTTATAGGTGATTTCTTTATCTACTCATTCTTTCTGCCTTTTAATAAATTTTCATCAAAATTTTGACTTAATTTAACAAATTAAATTGAAAAGTTTTAAATGTAAACAAACACAGTTGGTACTCTTTCACTACACAAGCATTCGATAATAAACGGATTAAGTGCTCTTATAAATAATCCTTGACTTTCATTTACTACTTTGACATTTTCATTTGTTTGTAGATTTCATTTTGTTTTCACTCGATATTTGCTTTCTAGAAAATTTTTGCAATGTAAAAATGAATTACATAATTAATTAAAATTAGTAAGTAACTACATATGTAGTTACTTAAAATTAATAATTTTTCTCCATTATAATGTTAGTAAAAAATAATTTCTTTAATCATTCTATTTATTCTTTCAATCGCCACTAACACATTTCTTTTCCACCTACTCTCACTTTTTATTATTTTTCCTTACCTTTTATGCTTGTTTTTAACGTTCACTAGTTTAATTCATTAAAAAATCGAATGCGAAATAAATTCTGCTAGGAAGAATGGGCATTTTAACAAATAACATTTTTATTTGTTTTCCTTGCGTACTTGGAATGTAAAATATTTTTTTAATTTAGAGAAATCAACGATCATTCACACCAATGGAGATAGAACCGGACAAACATTTGAGGTAATCATTTTTGGGTGTTTTTCTATTATTGATTTTAGGGGGATGAAAGAGCTTTTGAGCACAATGGACCCGCAGGCAGATCCAAACACACACAAAGAATTCAAGGAAAAAACGCATGTAGTTTGCGCCAGGTTCTTGGGAGGTGCGTGGAAAACTGTGTCTCATGAAGACATGAAAATCAACAGAGTCAAGTTTGTTTATATGACGTTTTAATTATTCCATCATTATAGGGGCGGCATGAGCAACATGCTTTTCTTGTGTCGATTAACTGAAAATCACCCGCCTATTAAAAACGAACCTGACAAAGTGCTACTGCGTGTTTATTTTAATCCCGAGACTGAGAGCCATTTAGTTGCAGAGTCTGTAATTTTCACGCTTTTCTCTGAACGTCATCTTGGTCCAAAACTTTATGGAATTTTTAGTGGAGGTCGGCTCGAGGAATACATTCCGGTTTGATTTATATTTAATACTTACTAACCATTTACTTTCAATCTCTTACGTCGATTAAAATTGTTTAAATTTTAAATTTTACTGCCCATATTATTCGAGTAAAATGTTAATTTATATCTAGTCAAGACCACTTACATGCACTGAAATATCATATCCGAATATGGCAAATAAGATTGCTAAACGACTTGCTAGAGTGCATCAGCTTGATGTACCTATCTGGAAGGAGGTAATATACTAATTTTTCTCTATTAATTTGTACTTTAGCCGGACTATATTTGTGACGCGTTGGACAGGTGGTTGAATCAGCTGAGATTAACGCCCAGTGGGTCATCTGATTTTATCATGCCACAAAAATATTTGGAATGGGCTCCGGAAAAGATTAGTTGTGATGACTTGTTGCACGAAATCGAGAATTTACGGTTTTTTTCTGTTAAAAATGTGGAATTTGTTATTCTACAAGTTTTTTAGTTCTTTGATTGTACATAGTCAAAGCTTTGTGACATTTTGTCATAATGATTTACAAGAGGGGAATATTCTTCTGCCAAAAGGAAGTTCTGGGAATATAAGATTGCAGTCATCTACTGAAGTATATGGAGATGGTGGGCAAAGTAATTCTCTAAGTGCTTTCAATCCTATGGATTTGCGTCTTGTCCTTATTGATTTTGAGTATGCCAGTTACAATTACAGGTTGGGAACTTTCCATTTAGAAGATGTCAAAGCTTTAATTTAGAGGTTTTGACTTTGCGAACCACTTTGTTGAATATAGTATCAATTATGATGTAGATCATGCACCATTTTATGAGATTCTTCCTGAAAGATTTCCTACCGAAGAACAAATGCTTGAGTTTATGTATAGTTATGAGCGCGAGGCGAATCCTAAGGTTTCGGAAGAACAATTACATGAAAGAGGGAAAAAGATGATAGAGGTAAATATACTTATAACTTTATTTAATGTAGTTTAAATATTCTATTTAATTTTAGGAAACAGTTCCGTTTGTACCAGTTTCGCATTTGCTTTGGGGAGTTTGGGGGCTCCTTCAAATGGAAGTCTCCCCAGTTGGATTCGGGTTTTCGGTATTTTTCAAATCAGTATAGAATCTAGTTTTTCATTCATAGGAGTATGGTCGGGACAGATTGGGTTATTATTATATGAATAAGCATTTATTGGATAAATTTTTGGACAAAATCTACTAGTTTTTTAAATGAATAGAGAAAATTATAGTGAAGATAGAAACTCCCATAATCAGAACAATTAAAGACATGTACTATTTGCATTTTTCTTATCAGATTATATTTCACCTAAATTTTTAATGCGAATTTATATATTATATTCACAGAGATAAGAAAATTTTTGCATAAATATTTAAATTGACAAACTTACATACTATTTTGCATTTTTATGTTTTGAACATTCAATATTTTCGGCTAAAGAATTATGACAATATGGATTAGAACATATGTATAAACTATTTTTACGGCTAATAATTGATTCCATTTTATTTTAACTACTTGTCCTTGACAGCTCTTCATTTAGCAAAGAAGAATCTGCCCATATTTATGTTAATATGTACAGATATTATCTATGGCTAGGAATATTTTTTATTCTCAACTGTTCATATATAAATAGATTTAGGTGCATTAAGGAATTTTATTTGTGCAAACTCTTAATTTTTTCTTTTTTTTTATTAAGAAGATTATGTCTAGGGGGAGATTTTAATTAAGAATCTTGGCTTTTATTTGCTAAGTTTTTTTCTGTTGTTCAAATACTTAAGTATCCTTATACTTTGTTTTAATAGTATTCAAGATTTTGTGATACTTTTAAAATCTTGAAAATAAGTTAGTTTTATCATTGGAAAAATCTTACCCAGCAAATAAAAATGAGTCCATTTCCGTTATCTATTTTATTAAAATTTAGATTTACATAACTACTATTCCACTTGTCATTTATGGAAAACGAAATCAATCGTCGAGAGCAAAATAGTAGCTCATTAAACGACAGTGAATTCCCAACTGCAACGGATCCACTCCTTAAGCAACCAAATAACTCATGTTTGTTTATAACACTTTTTTATCATTAATCTGCTTTAATTAGCTGATCAAAACGCTACAGACGGAACTTTGGCACATTCTGGTCCAATACAGATGAACGGTGGTCATGCAATTCAATCTGATCGTCTTAATATCGTTTACATGATATTTTTACTTCATGGAGTTGGTGTCCTTCTGCCATGGAATACATTTTTGACAATCGGATATGATGTAAGATTTTTACTTATGTTATATTAGACCAAAAAATCTTGTTTCAGTATTTTGTAAGCTACAAATTAAATGGTACTGATCAAAACACAGAATATCGTCTAAATTTCTTCAGTTATCTAACGGCCGCTGCTCAAATTCCAAATTTAACTCTTAGCTTATTAAATTTATTTGTGGTTATCAAAGGAGGCTTGCATAGGCGCATTTATTTATCTCTATTAGTGATTGCTTCAATTTGCATCCTGACAATATCCTTTGTTTTTGTTGACTCTTATGGATGTTTGTTTTTATTTGAATTTATCTTCTAATATCGTTCTATTTTAAGGGCCATTTTATTTTTTTATTTTTACAATTGCTTCTGTTGTGATTCTCAATAGCGCAAATGGGATTTATCAAAACAGTATTTGGGGTTTAGTAGCTGATTTTCCTGGCCAGTACACTAATGCTGTTATTCTTGGAAATAACATATGTGGCATTTTGATGGCTTTCATTTACATTATTATTCTTCTTTGTGAGTTTATAAATATAATAATCTCAATTTAAATCATCTTTCAAGCTCGAATTGGAATTCGTTTAAGTGCTTCAATTTACTTTGGTCTTGCATTATTGACTGTCATTGCTTGTGGTTTCTCCTTTCGCCTTCTTACAAAAAATGTTTGCATATTTTATATAAATCTATTTTTTATAATTTTTAGAAATTCTACAAATTTCACGTAAGAAAAGCTGTAAAATCTAGAGCAACTTCCTGCACAGATGTTTTACACGAAGGGGAAGATATTTGTGGAAATAACTCTGAAAGAAAGCCATCCACTCCTAATCCTTCTTTAGCAACTTATTATGCTATTTTTAAAGAGGTTTTTTTTTTAATTTATTAATTTACTCTGAAAATTTTAAGTCTTGGCGCGGCCTATTTAATGTTTGGATAATTTTCTTTACAACTTTGGCTATCTTCCCTTCAGTTTTGCTTAAAATTGAATTATATCCGCCTGGTCGAACTTTTGATATTTTTATTTATGGCGATTGGACAACTTCAAGTTTGTTTGGCTTAAATATATTTCAATTTATTTATTTAACTTAAAGGAATGCTTTTTCGCCAATTAACCGTTTTCTTGAACTTTAATCTTTTTGCTACAATCGGCAGTTGGATTGCTAGTTATATTCAATGGGTACGATTTTCATATATTTTTCTATTTATAATATTTTATAGCCTTCAACAAAATCCTTAACTATTCCCGTTGTTGCTCGTCTTGCTTTCATCCCTCTCTTTTTGGCATGTAACTACCAAACTGGCACTGAACCCAGAAATTTCGTACTTATTAAAGATGAATGGTCATTTGTCATTCTAATCACTTTCATGTCAATTACGCATGGTTATTGGAGTTCTTTAGCTATGATGTATGCACCACGGTATATATTTACATTTAATTCACTTTATAAAGTAATTGTTTTATTTACAGGCAAGTTGATCAATCAAAATCGCAAATTGTTGGAATGATGTCAGGATTCTTCCTTGTCTTTGGTATTGCTTCTGGCATAGCTTTTACATTTGTTGAGCCGCATATTGTTGATCTATTTGGTTTGCTTAATCCTTTTTGAAGAAGCAAGTAAAGAGCTTTTTTTATTTTATTATCAGTTGCAATCGAAACACAATTGTGCCATTTTAAGTAATTTTTGTCTTCATTATCTTTTATTATCTAACTTCCCTTATTCTAACTCTTGTATTTTTGATCATTTATTTTTCAACGAATGTTATTAAATCAGTGATGCTTTAGTAAAGTCATAACTATTTTAACAATCACGAATTCTGTACCTTTTTTATTAATCCTTTTCTTGTTTTATCTGTTTAACCTATTTATATAACTGCTTTACATTTTTACCTTAAAATGTTACTTTAAATTTAATTATATAAAATCTTTTTGTTGGTATAAATTAACAAAAGTTTTAATAAGTTAGAGCCTTATATTTAAAAGGTAAATTTTATGACAAAAATTATGATTAAAATGTTTAGAACATTTAATCTATTCAGAAATAAGAATAGAACACATTTTTATTTAACATAGATAAGAAAGTATTAGGGAAGGAATGATGAATAAAAAGTATGTGGTGGAATTCCAACGCTATTCTCTCTATTTTTTCCCCCGTGTCCATAAAATTTGTTTGGTATGAAAACTACCAAATTGTTTGTCAAATGATGACTGTTTCATTATATAGCTTATCATTTCTAGAGATCTAGTATAAACGATCTAATTGTAAGAAATTTAAAAATTTCTTCCCTTTTTTTCGCGTTTTTCCGTTCACGTCTCTGGTGCATTCTTAAACATTTTAGTGAACCTTTAGCCATACTTTTATGCTACATTTAGTCGAAAATGGCACGAATTGAACTTTTTGCTCATAAATCCAAACGAGTAAATACTATCTTGAATCAGCTTAGCTCGGATTTCCAACCAGGTTTGATCCCTAGTTCTAATGATTACTTGCTCCTTTATTTATCAGCTGTTAAAAATGTCGCCCAAGCTGGACAAAATCTTCTACGTGCCCTTCAAAGTGTAACATTTAAAGATTTCCAACAATAAATTTTCTTAAAGATTTTAACCGCAACCATTATCTGTACACGGCATCTCTCTATGCACTTGCGTTTTCTAGTTCTACGGCTGAACAAAATGCGCGTGAATGTACAAAGCAGCTTGAAAAAATAACAGAAGCAATGAAAACGATATATGCAAATCAAACCGAATGGGTAAGCAAATTATTAAAATTATTATAAATAATTTGTAAAACATTAAAGATGGATCATTACACCGAAATGACCAATACCATCACAGGCAACTGTGAGGATGAAAAACAAAGACTCAAGTCTTTAAGAGATGAATTTATAAAACGAGAAAAAAAATTAAATAAAGCTGTAAATAGCGGCAAGAAAATGCCATCTGAATTAGAAAATTTCTATGAATCAGAAATGACCATAGCACGAAATCACCAGGTTAGTAAAGTAATTAGCTGAGAATTTATTCAAAATAGAGCCAGCGATATCGGTTTTTTGTTGAGAAGCATTTTAAACTTATGAAGCTGTATTACGCATGGATGAGATCATCAGCTTCCTTATTGGAAAAGGAATTCAACTTTGAGATGAAGGGCTTTAGTAAAAGCGTTTCGCAAACATCAAAAGGCTCCGATAAGAATCTTGGCGAAAACATAAACTTCCAGCATCATTTAGAACCGAAGGAAAAGGTCTCTTAAATTCCGTCTGGGCACAAGCTGCTCAGCATACAGTATGATGAACAACTATGCTGTTCAGCAGTTGCTATTCACAATCCAATATTATTTTTTTAAGATTTCATCTGTGAAGGAACGAAATGGTCTACGACATCAGAGGGTAAATAGTCATACTCTTTTTCAAGAGGATAAACGTCTTTCTATACTTAATGAAAATGAAGCTGATGCTCATTCAGATCCCTCAACAATCCCACAGATTACAGGCCAGCAAGGACTTTTTCGGCCAATTCCAGTTCTTCCCATGAACCAGCAAAAATTTCGTCATAGCTTGGTGGAAACATACTCAAACCATATAAACAATGATTTAATCTATTGGGAACGACAAAATGTTTCAGACGAAAATCAACCAAAACGTTTACAAGTTCAAGGAAAAACAAGAGAAGGATCTCAATTACAAAAATTCTACTGGTATAATTTAAATGAATTGACATGAAATATACATATTATTTTGAAGGGATGGACCATCGAGAAGCGAGGAATTAAACGAGTTAGAGCGTGAGACATACGGAAAACTCAATGAAAGACAGTTTTCACGTAAACCACATAACAGCCAAGTTACAGCATTATCTGATAAACGCAATGATCCTGGGAAATCAATGGTTGTAGGAAATGGTGGAAACATTGCTCATAATCACTCACGTACCCAAAGTTCTGAAAGCATGACAAGTAGTACAATTGCAAGTAAGTTGGAATAACATTAAAATAGAATTTAAAAAAAATTTTTAGCTACCCCTATATTTTCCCCAACTGACTATAACAGGCTTCTTGAATGTACAACCCCTTATGAAGCACAAGGCGATAACAGAGATACACAATTGAGCCTAGGACTTGGTGAACGAATTCTTCTAATGAAAAGTGGAACAAGAGGTTGGGTACTTGGTAGAAGCGAGGACGGTTCTAGGTATACGTTCTTTTACATTTTTGTAACATTTCGTATATTTTAAGACAAGGCTGGTTTCCTGCAAAATATTTAAAACTTGTCTGATATATAGAATGGAAATTTTTAAAGCAGAACGATTAATAAACGAATATATATTAACATATACATATGTATTGTTCCCCTTTAAAATTAAATAAAAATGAGTAAAGTTTTACAACACGTAAGATTTAAAGGCTGATAGCTTTTTAAAGACAATAGTTTTGTGTATTTTAGTTTATTAAATAAAATGTAATCAAAACCCTGGAGAGTTTTGCTCTTGGGAATTTGAAACAACCACTAGAAGATTACTTTGATATTTGGATGGCAGACTTGACTCCTTAATAAGCATTCCACATTTAGCTAATATCCTATCTTACTTTTCATTCCTACATCATCACATTCAACACCCTCTTTCTTGCTTTTTAGCTTTCCCATTAACATTCGCGACACTCCCACACTGTGTCAATAATGAACACGACATAAGTCTAGACAGAATACATATTATAAATTATTGATGTTATACATATGTATGTTGAATATTTATTCGCGCATTTTAATCACTTGCCATAATGTTAAAAAACACTTGGGATGCGTGGCGGCGAGGTCATTTAGTTAGAAACAAATCTCAAATATCAGTCAAACTTTAACCTTCTATTGTGCTTTGATGACAAATAATTCTTCATTATTAATTCTTTACATTAATAAAAAGAATATGTACAGATAAAATTTATAATGCCAGCCGGATATGTTTAGCAGTCTTTAGTTTATTTACTCATTAATCCATCAGTTCATAATGTTATACTTAAGTATTCATTTTATTTAGAATAGATGGATTAATTAGATGCCATTGAAAATCATGCAGGTTGCACGTGAATAATAGTCAAGACGGATTAGTTTGACCTTATAATTCTAAAATGACGACTTGGGCCGTATTTTTTTTGTTTATCCTCTTCCTTTTTTGAAGGAATTAAAATGTAAAAAAGGAGGAAACGGTTGGATAATAAGCCAAATTAAGGGCTAGCGAATGGTAGCATGGACCAGGAAATGTGGCAGACTGCAACTATTGTGAACAATGAATGAGAAAGTTGTTTCCGGCAGACGACGCCTACGCTATTTCTGGCATCAATAGGGTGGTCTTTATATTATTTTTACCTATTTTACAATTAATTTTCACTTGAGGAACGCCCATTATCCTTTTTCTCCCTTCATGTACAATAGATTTTTGCAAAATTCATCCAGTCAATCGTCCTTTTTGGCTCATCCTGTAACCAAATAAAAGCCATGTCCTAGTAAATATGGAGCTCATTTTAACAACGTTTTTCTTTTCTATCAGGTCTAAAGTATACAAGATTTCGTGACATAAGATTATTTAAAAACCTGTACTTATTATTCATTAGGTATATCTGTCATTTTATTAAAATTCTTGAAAAATACCCTTTCCACACTTTTAATAAATTAATTATGTTCTCCCTTTATACCCTATGTTTTCTAAGAGCTGCGCCATACTTCACTCAATTCCCAAACATCAAAATTATATCATTAACCCTTTCCACATTTACAGCTGTCACTAGATGCTTAATTTGGAATAAGACAAAAAAAACATACATAATATTAGTATAACTCATTTATTTTACACTTTTCTGTTTGCTTAATTAACATCGTAATCTAACAATCCCACAACAAGATATAATGTTTGGAGAATATTTAATTATTTTACGTGTTATGGCATCTACAGTTTTTGCTCTTTGTCTTTTTAATACAATGGCCCAAGCACAAGCAGATCCCACACTGGTCAGTTTATTATAATGCACTTACTTCAATAAAATATTATCATAGGAAGCGGACCTCTTTCTACGCAATATGCTTCTTAGACAGTACTTAGATAGTCAGATTTTTGGAGCAAAAGCTGATCTTAATCTTGGTCTGTCAGAAGTGGAAAGTAGAAGTGAAGTATCCAAACGATCTGTGCCACATATTTCATTTGAATCTGATTTTTCTTTTGATAATAACGGTTTCTGGCGTCAACGTAGAGCACCAGCAGATTTGAGATTTTCAAAAAGGCTAATACGTCTTTCTGATCAGTATACGCCAACGCCTTGTAGGTAAGAACAGTATAATTACACCATCAAACAACATGTAAATTTATTTATCTAGATGGAAACTTTGTGCAAGTCTTTTTAAAAGGAGCATCTTTTAATTCGAGAAGAAAATTTTAAGAAAACGGGGATTCAATAAGAACATATTATATATTTTTAAAGTTAACACCTTAACACTATTTTCTGTAAAATATTATATTTTCCCGTGTTTAAAGTTTATATTCATTATGTTTTTCAAGATCGTTCAGTTTCATTGAACATTGAGCTTTTGGTTCTGTTTCATTTTTATTCTTACTGATTCTTAATATTCACGTATTTCTGTTTCATGCGTGTTTGACGACAGCGGAGCATCGGTTAATAATTCAAATGCACCAATATGAATTCTTTGGTTAACATCTTTGTCTTCCATCGAAGGCGAGTATTGAATCTTATCCTCAATTTTTCCTCTTATTAGTGAGGTTTCATCTAATGAAGTTTCATCAATATTTTTATCATTTCCTCTGTAAAAAGTAGATTAATTCTGATACATGCTTAAGTATTTGTTTCAACTGACCTTCTATTTTCTTCATGCTTCTGTTCTTCATCTAGTTTACTATCTTGCAATGCAAACTCTGAAGTTATAAACATTTGTTGTGCATTCATTTTATTCTGGTTATCTTTGTCTTTATTTTCTGTCGGTGCCATTACTATTACTTTTTGACAGGAACAACGCCAGGAATGCATAGACGACTCTGTCGGTGCTAATATTGAAGATTGATGTTGAAAGTTATTTTTGTTCATCTGCTCATATCGACGTTGCTGCGAAAACGCTAAAAGTGCCAATGAGCCGAAAGCAAGCAGTATGGCAATGCAAAGAGATAGAAGCATTAACCTTGAAAATTTTTAAATAATTATTTACCTACTAAAAAGTCAATAAGGATTTAATCAGAATCAAAAATTCCAACCATACTGTCATTTGATTCCCATTCATGTTCCATGTTTCTCCTATCCCATTCATTGTTTCTCCATCTACAGTTCCATTGTTTTCTTTCTCCAATATCTCAGCAACTAATTCTGCTAATGTTGTGCCTTCAGTGGAACTAGCAGCAGCACTCAAGTTCTGCCTCAAGCGGCTTTCTGTGATTGCTGTTTGTTCCTTTACAGGGGTGATTATGTTCAGTTTATTTACTCATTATAAAAATACTTTAAAAGGATCGCTCATTTGGCGACCAATTTCATCAACAATTTTGTTAAGACCAGCCATAAAGTTTTTGGCATTGAAGAGTTTATATTCATGAAATACTCTTTGCATAAGGTCTGCCGGTAAACGTAAATCCTTCCCTGTCTAATTTTATTTTTTAAACAATATTTAATAAAATAAATAACCCGAACATATGCCAATTTAGCAGCCTCAATTCCAATAAGAAACACAAAAGTTTGGCAAGGTAAATCATTTAACCCGTATTGTTTAACCAAATCATCACCAAATTTGGTCTAAAAATATCTTTTGTAAATATAATTTTATTTTAGTTTGACCAAATCATTTCCAGTAATGCTTTGATTGTTGTGTGTCCAAATCCTCTTTGCTAGCAAAACATAAACAAGAACACCTTCTGTACGGTTAATGCATTCAGCAGGTGCTTTCTCGGATAAAGGAACATTTGCCTCAGTTAGTCCTTAAAATTTAGAATACTACAAAGTATCTATTATACATAGTTCACATACTATCCATTTGTTTTTGAATATTCTGATTGATTTCGGCTCTCCATTGATCAGTTAAAATATGATCTGGATCACATAGTGTGGAATTTTCCTTTGTATTACAAGCAGTATAATTTTTCCTTGGATTTGGGTAATTGAGAGGCGTCCACCGTTCTGTATCAGCACGAAGAACTGTTCCAGAGGCAAGTAAAAGTGATAATAAAGAAAGCATAAATATTGTACTTTTTTACATTTAGATTAAAAAGTAAAATATAAAAATATAATTAAAATATATAGAACTAAATTGCGGCCGATATTTTCTATATCTGGGGAAGTAGTGGATAAAGAGGAAAATGGAAGGATAGAGAGCAAGATCGGATATAACGCTGGATGAAGAGTCCACAACTGCGCGGAGTTAAGTGCTGGCCTAAATCTAACTACTATAAAATAAATATTACTAGTAAATAAATAGGTGGTCAGTGCAGATATAAAGAAATAATGTTAAGCTGCATCTCCTACATATCCATTAATTTTTATTTCCTATACATTCAATGTAGATATATGTTTATCTGATTATCCTTATGTAAATTGGCTGTAATCAACAAACGGATAGACAATGAGAAGTAAAAAGAAAATAAAGCTTTCTAAATTGAAAGAATCGTAATTAAAAATTATTGACGACTTTATTATGCCAGCCCCAAATTCAATCTGCAATTAATTGACAGTCTTTTGGTTACTTTTTCTCTAAGCTGGACAGATTGATCCTTATCTTGTTTATGACCTTGAATATAAACCCTCCTTTTGTCAAAATTTTTTAACCTTATATTTTAATGCTTTGATATTTTTGAAAAAAGATTATTGAATTTAATAATTACTTTAGTTCCCTAATACTGTCAATTGGGTACATTGACGAAATAATAGATAGCATAGTTAAAAAATTAGATTAATGTATTTAAATAATTTATTTTTATGTTACATTCATACATATTTTAATAAACTTGAGGATTGGAGAAGTTGAAAATTCAAGGCAAAAAAATATAAAAATAAATAGCGCTAGGAAAAATAAATAGCGCAAACAATTTTTTGATTTAGCGCTGTTTACATAAAGATATCACACAGAAAGGCATAACGGAACCATTGATACGGTTACATAATTTCTAGACAGTATTAACAGAAACTGAAATTTCTGGTCCTGATTTAACGTAAAAAAATCCGTTAATATTCAGAAATTATGCAATAAATTACAACTTTAAACCCGTATTATAGAATTGAATTTGTTACAAATTGTAACTTTTAATAACGGATAAACTGGAATTCAAAGTGTTTTATGTCCTAAGTGATTGTGACGCCAAATGAGGAGATAATTGGCCAGAATTGTTCACAGATGAGTTGAAATCAGCTAACTTGAGTCGATAATAATTCTGTTAGAAATATAGTAAATTTAGAAGTAATATTTGAATTTTCGAATTTAGCAAGGAGGAAGACACTTAGAAATTTTAAATTCCAAAGATTAGAGACTTTCAATTAATGTAAGGTAGAATAAATAATTGTATGTTCTCACCTCCAACTCTTCATCAGCGTCCACAGCTTCAGCTTCAAGTAAAAGCAATGAATCATTCACGCATCCAAGGTTAGATCCAATTAATTCTCTTGTAGATGTTTTTACACCTTTTTGGCGTGCTGAATTTATACGCTCAATTTGCTCCTTTATCGACTCTTCTTGACGGTAACGTAGTTCTAGTGCTTGTAATTTTCTTTGTAAAAGTTCCGCAAAATTTCTTCTTTCTTCAGCGGTATCATGACGAGGATGATTGCTTGAAATTGGTTTCACTATTTTTCGATTTCTACTAATGTCATCGGCACCTTTCTGCAAGAAATTTTGAGTATTAAAAAAGTAAATCAAAGTAAACTACCATAACGGAATGATTCATTCGTCTTTGATCTTCTCGAAGTAGCTTCATAGAGTTAGATGTCTCACCAGAACCAACAGTTCGACCCGTTGACTCTGAAGAGAAGGCGGAAGACGCGGCAGAACCGTTTTTACTTGGTTGAGCTTGTCCACCAACATATGGTAGTTTGCTGACCGGCCGGAATAAACGTTGACTAAATAAATAAATTTAGTAACGTTCCAAAATTAATAGACAAACCTTGTTGTCCCGGCAGGGACCATTGCTTCACGATCTCGTTGTGAACGCTTTAGCATGTCAGCGGTTAATGTAGGAACGACATGCTCATGCTGTCCTTTACGAGATGATCGATTAGTCGAGGAAGATTTATGGGTAGTGTTTGATGAACATGATGGTGCCTGATCATCCAAGCAAAGAGATGAGTTGAATTTATCAAGAAATTCATGTGAAGTAACTGTAGTATTTATTAATTTTTGAGATTTTATAATTAGCTACCAAATATAGCATGTTGTCTTCGCAAAAAGTTATCTAAGGATGGAAGGCACTCATCAAAGAGATTAGGAGGACATATAGTTGATTGTCGAAGACATTGACCCACACGTTCACGAATTATTGGATCAATGAAGTCACATAGACCACTTTTGGGACGCAGGAATTTGTTATAAATCTCTCTGCATGGAAAATAAAATTGCATTATCAAAAAATAAATTTAAAAAATTTAAAATTAAATTAATGCGCTCATAACGAGCCTCAATTTTAATTAAAAATAACCAAAGATAGAAATCAGAATTTGAAAATTGTGACCGATTAATGAAATCCAACTTTCCCCGTGATTTGAAAATTAGTTAGTGTTATCAATATCAAATTTTAGATATTTTATAACCTAGCAAGTTGCATCACACGCGGGTCGTTTCTGCTTAACATTGCACGATAAGCAATAATAGCATAATGAAGACGTACTATAAAATATGTAGAATTATTATCCGGCTATACATAATTAAAAAATATTTACTAACATGGATGCTCACTACTATCATCGTCAACTCCCATCCACGATTGAAAAAGCTAAAAATTTAAATTTAATGATAATTGTATTAGAATTCAAAAGCTCAAAAATTTAAAAACAAACTAAAGTAGCTCAGAAAACTCGAGAAATTATAACCTGAAGAGCATCAAAGTCTGATAGTACTTCTTCCAAACTTGAAGCCCATTTAAATCTGCGTTGATCCATTTAAATAAAAATGATGAAGTGAATTAAATATGAGCAATTTAAATATTGAATTGTAGGAATAAATTTAAAATAATAAATTCAAAACTAATATGTATGACTAACAAAAAATAAAAAGAAAATCAAATAAAAATTTAATAAATTATTTAAAAGTGGAGAATGAAAAAGTGCCATTTATAAAGTTTGATTCATGCCTAATTTCTCCTATAAAGCATTTTTTGCTCTAAAATAACGGACCAAGTGTTTGGCCTAGCCTTGGTCTTTTTCTAGTTCTTACGAGATGAATGTTTATTGCTTGCCGGCAGCCACTAACTCTTCACAATAATTTTCAGTTTGCCATCATCCCATTCTTTTATTTCTGGTTAAGGATGTTACTGCCAACTGGCCATTGCAAGAAGCGGGTGAAGTCGAGCCAAAGAAATAAAAGACAAATGAAAATAAAATGGATGTAAGAAGGATGAAAAAAAGGCAAAAGGCAGACATGAAAGGGTAGGAAGAAAAAAGGAATGAACCGCTACGGGACAAAGGCGGCGACAACAGAAGAAAGAGTGCAGCGGCGATTATTATTGCCACCGCTGTCCTCGCTATGAAATTGCAAAACGAAAATATGTACATGTATTAGTAGAAATGGAATTTATAGAATAATAGCTGAAAAACGAAATTTCGCATCAGAATAAAGGTGATTTTGCCTCAGATCAAAAGATTTAATGCCATATTTAATGCTAATGGTTGCCAAATAGGATCCGCTCCCCAATTAGTTTGGTAATCCGTTTCCCGAATTAATTTAACTTACCTAAGTTTATATGAATGAGAATCGCTCAAAAGGTGTATGATCTTAATTTGGCTCCTTTTTCATTAATTTTATCAAAAAGTTAAAAATGAACTATGAAATAAGTGAGAGTGAAAATAAAAAGCCAACCACTAGTATTTAAATTCCTATTTTTTAAATTAAAATTTTAAGTATTTGTTTGTTTGTTGTTGAGAGAAGAATAATGAGAAGTTTTAGGAGTAGTGCTCGCCGATTGTCGGCAAATAGGCAAAGCGCGACGGTGTCGGCGTAGATCAAAAGAAATAACAGCAAAGGAATTGACCGATTTTATGTGTAGTGGCGGCGAGAAAAAAAAAGAAATAATGGGATGAGGGTTAATAATGAGCGGGTGGTGGTGTATGGGTGGGCACAGGCGGCGAATTTGACTTTGATCAATCCGCACATTCATTTCTTTTATCTTGTTCATTCCGCTCTTTGAATTCCTTTTCCTCAACATTCCACCTCCTCAGCTTCCCGCCTCTCGGTTTGTCATAATTTGGCGGCAAAAATAAGGGAAGTTCCTGAAAGGAAAGGCGCTTGAAAAGATTATTCTTTTAAAGGTGTTCCTTTGATCTGCCGTCTTTTGATAGCAGAAAACTGTGGATAGTATGCTGTTTAAATAACATCATCTTTATTAGGGTCGTAGTCACTTTGCTTTTAACCGAAAAATAAAGCAAATTTGCGAGGAAATTTTTGAACATAAGGCGGAAACATTAAAGGAAAAGAAGAATCGGAGAGATGAGTGAACTTCCTTTGACTGATTTGGCGGCTCAGTCGCCTATTAATGAGTCGGCTATGCTTTCAAAAATATTCCCTTGTCGGCACATTTGGACGTTTAAAAAGGGGACTGGACAATTAAATTAATGAGAAATAAAACAGAAATAAAAGTTGCAAATGGAGGCAGTTTTGAATTTGCGAAAATAATCTATTAAAGTTAAATCAGATTCAAAAAAGAAGGCTAAATTCTTCCCATTTTTTTGCAGTCTCTACCAAAATTAACGATATTGGGGCAGGTCCCAGTCAATTAAATTAGGTATTTATATATAAAACATCGCATAGAATTTAAAAAATAAAAACTTAACTTACAATCAATCTTATGAATAGAATAAAACATTTATTTAATCTAATTTAAATTTAATTGTGAAAAAATCAAATTTTTAAAAAGGAAAATAAGAGAATAAAGCATAAAAAATAAGAGAATTGTTAATGTTAAAATAACTTATTGTTAAAATAAATTTTAACGAAAATCAGTTAAGTCCAGTAAACTTAGTTCAAATCGCTAAAAATTTAATGAGTAAATGATATTTTATATATTTAGTTAAACAAACAATTCTAAAAAACTCATCGGGATTCAATAAATATGTAGTTGATGAGAGAAAAAAGAAAATAAATTGAAGGAATAGTGGAAGAGAAATGATTTCTGGAATAAATTAGTCATAGATTGAAAAAATTGTGTTGGGAATGCATAAAATGTTAAAAAATCGAAACTTGTCCTTTTTAAATTCTAACTGGGATTGATTTGAAAATTATAACTACCTAGGATTTATTTTTATTATCGCTAAAGGATATCAGTTTATGATAAACATCCGGCCGCATCCAATAATTGACGAGGAGTTGGCCTTTTGGCACTGTCGATTTGAAGCAAAGAACAGATTAGTAGTCGAAAGGCAGGTTCCGTTTCAGGTGGTAATTCAGGGACCTCATATCCATCAAAATTGCTGCAAGCGCAATGCAAAAATAATCGACAAAGCGAAGCTTCATCGAAAGGCGTGAACCCACTCGAACATTGAAAAAACAAGCAGCCAATGCTCCACATGTCGGCTCGATGATCATATTCACTAACAGCAACTAAATTAGCACCAACCTGGAATAGACTCGTTTATTAATTCTCTCATTGAAATCACCTCAGGTGCCATAAAAAGAAGAGTGCCAGCTACATTGCAAAGTCCCATATTCTCATCGGCAAGTACTCTAGATACGCCAAAATCAGTAATTTTTGCATTAAGAATTCGACGTTCATTTTTATCAGAAAATTTGTTGTAAAGAAGTAAAATATTTTGAGGCTTGATATCACTATAATTCGGTTAGAATTCGTGTTTTTTTTTGTATTTAATTTCTTTACCGATGAACAATATGTTTTTCATACAGAGCAAAATATCCACGAGCAACACTCTCAACAACAACACTATAATTATTAGTTTTTCTAGTAATTTACATAAATAATTGTTTCTACCGAATATCCGCTGATTCCAAATGACCACAAGATGAATCTTTCAGATGCCTGTCCAAGTCAGTATCGCACAACTCCATAACCAAATAACTTATTGTATCATTAACATCAACACAAACATCCAAAAGCGAAACTAAGTTTTCATTATGAACACATTTCATTGCTTCCAACTCATCCGGGCGAACATTGATACGCCACATTCGTTTGACGGCAACAGGCTTACGGCGAGAAATTTGAGTTCCTCGAAAGACGATCTTCAAAATTTTTATTTTAACAATAAGTTAACAAAAGAAATGCCTAATTTAATTAATCCTTACTCCATAACTGCCACGGCCAACTAAAGCTGAAGGTGTATCCCAAAACTGCAGAATTAAAAAAAACATTTATGCACTATTTATTAAATTATATACCTCATACTTCCCATTCCCAATACTAATACATTTGCCTGAATGCTCAATCGTTTCTTCATCCTCTTCTTTATTTATTGCCGTTGCGTCATTCTCGTTGTTCACTCCTGTTTTTGGAGGTGTTTTACCTGGTTTTAGTATAATTGTTGATGATGCGCAAAATAATGGAATTGGCACACTTCCTTGATGTGTTCCTCCATAATTACCACTATTAGCAATTGCGCAGCGAGTAAGAGGCATTGATAGTTTTGGCTTAATTGATGGAGTAGCTTCAGAATGACGCCGATCGCATAGAAGGCCACCATTATGCATTTTTTCAATGTCTCTTTTTTAAAGAAATGATATGTATGTGAACTATTGTTGAATTTTTTTTGGAATTAATGTTGTATTATAAGTATATCTTAAAAATATTTTAAAAATCTTTAAAAATTTAATTATGTATAGTTGATTAAATGTGTAATTGAATGTGTAAAGAGATAAAATAAGTTTTAAAAGAAAAAAGCAGAATATATGAAAGAACGGCTGGCATGGAGACGCTATGTTTTTTTAGAAAAGGTGCGGGAAACGCAAGAAAAAATGCGAATGCAGTTGACAAGAAGGAAAATTAAAAAAAAAGGATAAAATAAACGATTTTTCATCTTAAAGATAAAGTAGAATAGACAGCCGGAAATGTCTGTCAATGTGAAGATTAAAAAATAGTATTATTTTAAACTAATCAAAATTAACACCTTAAAAGTTTCTCGATTATTTAAAAGTTAAACGAATCCTACAAAAAAAACTTTGAAAATTCGTCATTTAATTCTTCTCTTTATCAAAAATCGCTCTTTGGATGGCGAGTATTAAATGCGCAAAAAGACAAAAATAGAATGAATGATTTTGAGCGGAAATAATCGAGGAACCTTTTTAGTTAGTATTGATGTAATAATATAAAAAAAGGTTGCCTTTTCCCCAAAAATACAAATACATATTACAAAAACATTACTAAACTATTTTCTCAATAAAATCTTCTAAAAATAAAATTTAATGAATTGGTGGCTGGCTGTATAATTAAATGATGAACGGCTGTCTAACTAAATGACAAATGAAAGAAAAAACATATAAAATTTAAACATCGATTTTAAAATTCCCGAGGCATTTTAAATTTCTCGTCTCTTGGAGTTTCCTAAAATAGATATGCCAGATAGACTTTATGAGAATATATAAAAATAGAGAATGAATAAAAGATGAGTTGAGGGAAAGGCCAGCTTTAGGGCTTTCCTAAGTATTTAGTTCAAAGTGGTTGGAAATAGAGAAGAATTTTAAGAATTGAGAGAATAAAAAGGCAAACAATGTTGGTAAAAAATAGAGAGGTAAGGAGAATAAAAAGCAAAATTGAAGTTTTTCTATGAAATGTTTATTTAGCCATCTAATCTACGTAAGATCAAAAACCAATTTTGAATAAATACATTAATCCTCTCGTCGATTTTTGAAATATTCTGTGACTGGAAAGAGAATAATCATTTAAATTATTCTACGAATTTAAGAGAAAAGATAAAAAATAAAATAATATAAACATCTAAGAATAAAAAATTTTACTAAAAAATTACGTGATTGTTCTCACAAAATATAAACCCTAAAATTATTGGGTTTGAAAATAGCATTTATATGTAGTATTTGTTCTTGAGTAATGACGTGTATGGAACAAATAGGGCCATTATTTAAGGACGGAGAAAAGAAAAGAATGATAAAGAAGAGGACTGAGGTTGCCAGTTGTGTACTAACATGGTCGATAGAGGTAGGAAGTAAATTTGAGAAGCTGACAAATGCAAAAAAATTTATTTAAAAAAAATAACTTTAAAAGATGCACTTAAATATACAAATGATACATAATTAAAACATGTAAATTTGATAAAGTATCTTTGAAAGTTAGATATAAATCTTTAAATGTCGAATGTTTTTGTTTAAGCGAACGCGGAAGTTTTTAAATAAATTAAAAGTTTGAATAAATGACTTGAGTTCATCTACATAATATCACTAAACAGAAAATTTCTACTAAGTTGAACAAAAAGGAAGATGATGTGAAGTAATGGAAAAGAAATCGTTGGTAGTAATGATGATAAAATGGAAATTAATCTCCTTGCTGATATTGCCTTAGCATAAATAAGATAGAAAAATTTATGGTTGAACTTTGTAGCATAAATTCGATAGAAAAATTTATTTCTGAATTATGTACATATGTAGTGGTTTATACTCTTGTTGTCATTTTATGTTTTGTCAAAATTTAAATTTGCATGTGTCTCCAACTGATAAGAACGCCAATAAAGTATTTACATAATAAAATTTGATTTAAATACATAAAACAGTCAATCATTCTCATTTTTTCGATACACACTTGTTATCTTATTTCCTTTAATAACTGTTCTTTCTAAAGTTTGTATTAAATTACTGATATCTAATTAAAATTTATAATGGTCGAAATATTGGCATCACAGAAGTATCACAAGGATCAAAAGAATATAATCATCAAAGATTTCACTATTCAATTTGTTCTTAAAAAAGTTTTTGATGCTAAACAAATTTGTGAAGAGAAACAACAATCAATAATTGATAACTTGGAAAGTTTTGAAGCTAAGGTTGAAGATTAAATGGAGGTCAAAATACAAAATTGAGAATTTCAGGATATTACTAATGGAAACGCTTTTATGTCTTACATTATACGATTGAGTTTGCATTGGAAAGTCAAAAATTGTTTTGAAGATTTGCCAAGTTCAATCATCATGAAGGTATATTAAATTTAATTACCTAACATTCCATACGATTCTAGGTTCCCTTTCCACGGCATGAAACTGAAAATACAAAAAACGACGACACTAAACCCTCTGATGTTGTTTCCGACTTCTTAATCATTGCGACTACTGTAAGTCGTTACTATCAAACCATTATAAAACTACGCAGTCATTTCCTTTAAACTTTCAATAATTTTCCAGCATGAAATAAATTTCTACAAAAACTTTCCCTTGTTTGAACCACGTGCTAAACTTCCCAAATTCTATTACGGATATGATTATCATCCGTCACAACAAAACGGACTAATTATTATGGAAGATTTATCTACACGTGCCGTCACCATCCCCGTACTTCCAGGCTTCAATGAGCCCCAGCTTTTTGCTTTATTGGAAGAAGTAGCAATGATTCATGCTGCTTCTTGGCGGTTTCCTCAATGGGAGAAGCTTGTTGGAAGTGTTCCAATTAGGTACTTTTAATTAAAAAACAAGTGAAAACAGATGTTTATAGCACTGGCTTCCTTGCTGAATTGGTGAAAAGCACGCAAAAATTAGTAGAGGTAATGATGTGCCTGTAGTCCTATTTATTTCCTTCTTTAGCTTGATCCGGCGGTTTTCAAAACATTAATAGATCAGTTATCTACATCGTTCACTGTGTCTTCTGTTGAACAATCAAACTATAGTGATTCAAAATTTGGCTTTCCATCCTGTCTTGTACACGCCGATTTGTGGACACCTAACGTGCTATGGGAACAGGATGCACAAGGAAAGCCGACAGATAAACTCTGCGCTATCATTGATTGGCAAACAGTACATGCTGGAAATCCTTGCGAAGATATTTGTCGTATTCTCTCTTTGAACACCTCCGGTACATACAGAAGACAGGTCAGCTATCGTAATTAGTTCAGACAAAATTAACTCTTCAGAACACTGAACGTTTGCTTACTTTTTATGCAGAAAAGGTTGCCGAATTTATGGGTGGAAACTCGCCCTTCAATTTTGTACAGGTATTTTTAACTTTAGTTGAAATATTTAAAACCTATCTTACTTAAGTTAAAAGAAGCTTACAGAAAAGCAATGGTTTACTCTGCATTGTAAATATTAGCATCATGTAAATGATATAATTTTTTAAATTTGAAGGTATTTGTGCTTTGGAATTGTTTACTACCATGAGATGGATTCGATAGTTGGTACCGATCCAGAAAAAAGAAAAGTTAACCAAAAAGAGTTGCTGGAAAGATGTCGAATGTTTTTAGAAGATGCTGTCACCTCTCTTGACAAACCAACTTGATAATACTTATTTAAATTTACTTAAACCATTATGTACTTACATACATGCTGCCTTAAAATATTTTTAAAATAAGTGCAAATAAAATTAACACATTATTCTACATGCATATTTGTTTTTATCTGAGTAAAAAGCTCAATACTCCGTAATATTAAAGAAATTTTCAATTTTTCTCCCCAACAAGATTTTTTAAAAATTTCTACGTTATCTAAATAAAGTATACCTCTGAGTTGATATTTTGGAAGATTGCAGGGAGGCCCTCTCAAAACAAAATACAATCAACGGCGAGCGTAAATCGATTTTACCTTGTCTATTTAGTGTGGAAAATGGGAAAAATAAATTTCTTTGCTCTCAAAAATTTTAAAAATTAAATTTTACGGGACCATCTCGTAAATCTATGTTTATTGGTTGTATTAATCCTACTTAATTGATCAAAATTTGGTTGGCGGCGATATACCTTGTAGGGAAGTAAAATACTGTAAAGATAGATTTACTCTCAAAGGTTTGCGTGTAGTTTCCTCCTATTAAACTTTTTTCCCAATGAAAAGTTGATTTTAAAACAATTGACATTTACATTAATTTATTTCTTTATAAGATTGTCGGCTAATTTTTATTTCAACGGATTGTAACAACAAAATTCAAAAACTGGCCCCTGCGCATGGTTTAAGACTCTTCCCTCTTGTAGGGCTTTGCCATTCTTCCTTTTTTATTTTGCTGCTTCCCATTATTCAACTCATCTTCGTCAGGACTAATGCCTTATTGCAGTCACACAATTATCTTGCCTCTAGCGAGGGTGAATCTATTTTAAATCTTCCTGATGATCAACAAGTATTAGGTAAACTAGCAAGCACTAAATATTAATAATTTTCAAAACTTTTTCAGCGATTGCATCTCAAGAACGATTGCTAGCAATTGCTTCTAATGAAAATATTTATGTGTTCAACAACACTTTGAACTCAACTGACACCAAAGGATATGAAGAGCTATTGAAAATACCCCTCAATTCTAATGAATCAATAACAGATTTACAAATTCTTGCCGCCCAAAGGATATTACTTTTTTGTTTCTTCTCCTTTTGCAGGTTCATTTAACATACAGAAATTTATACTATTTTTTATTCCTTAGAATTTGCCAAATCCCAGTAGATTCTACGTCTTCATCTCCTAATGTAAACTGTACAACTCGGAACTTTCAACAAACCGAATCTCTTCGAGCAGTACTTTCGCCTGAGAATCGGCTATTTGTTCGCACAATTTATTCGTCTAATAGTGCCTCAATTTTGGCTATTAATAAAACACAAACACTTGCTGCGCACGACTATTCTGAGATAAGTGAACAACGTAAGTTAATTTTATTTAAAGAACGTAACTTTTTTTTCTATTTCAGGCGTAGTTTCCAGTTTTCACTCAGGTTTCTTATACTCTTTCTAACTTTAATTAAGCATAAATACCAGGCCAGTTTGTCTATTTTATTGGCAGCGCAAAACGTGTAGATTTACCCTATCAACTCGAAGCTGAAAAACTCAGATACCGAACAGATGTTCGCATGACAAGGGTTTGTCAAGATGACACTAGTCAGTTAGGTGATGGAAAGTCCCTGGAATCAAGAATGGAATTGGTTCTCTCATGTGACGGACTTGGTTATTTTTCTAGATTTTGCTTGGCAAACATTAATAATCTTTAGATAATTCATTGCACAATCATGCCAACCAAAGAGCTATTGCTGCAAGTACAAGTACTGACGGAAAAACGCTATTAGTTGTTATCGAACGCGACGAGATTAACAACGAAGATGACATTGAAAGTCAACGTACTTTTGTTTGTCGCTTTTCAGTTGAGGAATTGGAAAATGCTTTTGAACAACTTTGGAGTACCTGTCAAAAAGTTGAAAGCACAAAATGGCAAACAAAGGTTTTAAAGGTTTTTAAAAAAATCAAAAATTCAAAATCTTTTTAAAGCAATGTGAAGGAGTAATGCGCGACCCTCAATGTTTCATGTTCTCTTGGGAACTTGAAGAAAGATTGCCTTTATGCCGCCGCTTTGCTCAAGGTGGATTAGGAAATTGCCAGTTGAATTCTACAAAGTCCCTTGTTTATCGCGCAGGATGGCTAGAGAATTTTAATGCCACACTTGGAACTCTAATAACTGGTATATTATTATTTTGAATTATATTTATAGTTTTTAGAATTGCCCATCGAACCAGAAGCTAAAATTGTAGCAGTTGAAGAGGTTGAAGATGCACTTTTGTTGGGATTTCAGAATGGAACAATTCAAAGAGTTGTTATTTTCAATTTATTTAAAGTTAGTTTTTGTAAAATTAAGGTTGCAAACATTGCCACTATAGTGGAAGGGCAGCAACAATATCATGTCACTACCCTTTGGAATATCACCTTAGAAAATAACCAATTTAGTCCCCTTGGAATGATTTTGGATGAAAATAATCATTTAATTTTTGCAAATAAAAATAAAGTTTTTTTCAACTTATTTTCTCCACAAAGTTTATTTCTAGGTCCGAAAATTGGATTTAAGTTGCCCTACAATGTATCCGCAATGTGAAGATATTGCTTGGAATGATCCTCTCAATTGTATTTGGTGTGCTTTCCCAAATGAAACTGGATTAACCATAACAAAAGAACAAATGTTGGAAATGTGTCAAGCTAGAGGCGGGTTTGCACTTGATACTTGTCCACCATTGGTTACTGAGGTTGAAAATTTAAAAAAATTTTAAATCATATCTTTTTACTCCCTTTAAAGGTAACCAGAGAAGAGAGTGGAACATTAACTATTTGGGGAAAACGACTGAACACAATGAAAAATCTCAATATTTCTTTTTGCCGAAAACCATGCACAATTGATAAACAACTGCCTGACACGTTAGTTTCAATTAAATTCCTGGGATAAAATAAAATATTTAAGAATTCGCTGTAAAATGAATTTACCGTTTGGTCATTGCAAAACACTCTTACTTGAAGGCGTATTTGGCTCTACAAATAATTTCACAATTATACATGATCTAAGTAAACAACACAATCAAATTAGCGATGGAAAGATTCACCCAAGGTTTCTATAATTATTTTTAATACTAATCTCCCTTTTATTTCCATAGTTATGTTATGCGTGCAATTCTAGTCATTTTAGCTGTTGTACTTATTTCTATTGCTTTGGTTGTTATATACTGCAGTCTTTATCCAAAATATGCAAAGGTATTTTACTATTAGTAGTTCAAAATTCTACAATTTATTTTATAGAGACTAATCGACTTGGCCTTCTTTCGGAGTGGCAATAACAGAGGTAAGATAAATAAGATAAAGTTATTCCTGTCCTCTATAGTTTATTGGGAGTATAATCTTTTCTTTCAATCTAAACTTTCCTTTTAAACTCAGCTTTCTTCATTCTTTCATTAATCAAATCTTACTACTTTAATTAGATTCTATCTTACGATTTTCATCTTAATTATCGAGGTGAATTTTTGGCTTTGTTTTTTTCTTTAATCAGATTCTTCTTTGCGAATCTTTATCTTTTCTGTTCCTTAGTTGTTTCCGTTTTCCACCCTATTTTAACAGACACTGGCTACAACCCTATTCCACCACCCACAGAAACATTACGACCGTCTACATTCGATCCTCATACTTTCGGATTGGCTTTAGGCAACTGTGCTCATTCTAATCAAAATTCTTTTGTTTCTGGTGGCGATGATGGAAGCCCTATTGTTATGTTGGCTGACGGATCTCGGGTTTGAAAGATTTTAAGGTTTATATCTGATTATAAATTTTAGTTGGATCTGAGAACTTTCGAATGCATTGGCGAAGGATACTTTTCTAAAGTATGTCGAGCTCTCTGCCGTTACCAAAAAGAAAAAGGAGTAACTGAGACAAAACGTGTTGCTGTAAAAATTATTAAAAGTGCCACTGCAATTGAAGAAGTAAAATTGGAAGTTGATACTCTCAAGAAATGCAAACATCCAAATATTGTGCAATATATTGATCATTTTATTACCGATGAAATGCGTCTTATACATATTGTACTTGAATATATGGGTGGTGGTGATTTACACAATTTTCTGATTGATAGAAAAAACGTTTGTTGAATTTGTATTAATTTCGATTTTTTTGACTTTTTAGATGCCAACAATTGGAGATGCTTTTTCTTACATTATCCAGATTGCTAAAGGAATGGCATATTTAGCTAGTCAACGAATCGTTCATAGAGATTTGGCTGCCCGAAATTGTATGCTTGATACTAGCAAACGTGTTGTTAAAGTGACAGACTTTGGCCTTTCTCGGGCACTAACCCGATCAAAATTATATGGCGAGAATGATGAAAACTATGTGTATATTTATGTTTCTGGTAATCAACAGCAAAAATTGCCTTATCGTTGGACAGCTATTGAATGTTTTAGAGAAGATCCTTTGGTTTGATAAAACAAATTTAGTTAAAGATTTTTCTTACTTTTATAGTTCTCCGAAAAAACTGATGTCTGGGCATTTGGAGTGCTGATTTGGGAGATATTTGCCCGTCACATTGAACCTTATGAGAATATGAAAAGTATAGAGGTAAAGAAATTTCTTGAAGCTGGTGAAAGGCTTGAATGTCCAAAGCATTGTCCTGAACCTCTTTAGTAATATTTTTAAAGTCTTATCAAATATAACATAACTAATTTAGCGAGTTAATGTTGTTTTGCTGGGATGAAGATCAATTAAAACGACCAAATTTTGATGAAATTTATCTACAATTAGAAAGTATCTTCGACGAATTAATGAAAAATGCCTCGGAATCAATGAATTGTCAATATGAATCATTGAACGATTCGGAATATGAAACGGTAATATTCTAGAGATTTTCAATAAAAATTAAATTAAAGCCAATTACGACAAAACAAAATTTGCCTCCTACGCAGCTTTCTTCATACTCACATTCTGGATTATCTAGTACATCCACTACAAGAGTTGTGGATGATTTGAATAATTCAACAGCAATTTAGTTATTAGAATTTTGTGCGATAGTGCGGGTAACCCATTGCCATATGTGCTAATTGTATATAAATCACAGGCGGCTCCAAAGAAATTATGCCAAAAATAAAATCCAAGGAAACCCCCAAACTTCAAAATTTTTACTGAAACATCCTCTGGAACCGCTTAATATAATTCCTTCACTTTTCCAAATTTTAAATTATATTTATAGTCCAAATATGGTGGAATGAAAATTTCAATCCGTAAAGCCTTGAAATTTTTTTGCTCACTTATGGGATAATATCTGCCGTATTCTATTGTCGGTTATTACAAATCCAACTCTCACTTAACTAACTTTACTCTCCACATTCCTTCAAAACAGTATTATACCAAGATTACCTTTTCCACCATCCATTTTTAGTGATCTAATCCTTATTTACGGCTCATATTTACATATTTCTATTACGATAAATTCTTCAAAGATAATTTTTCTGGAAAATAGATTCAGGCATATAAATCTTTTAAAATTAATAAGAATTGGGAAATTTATAAATAATTTTTCCCCTAAAATCGAATAATATGTAATACATTTATAGAATGCTTTTATGTACAAACTTATTATATCAAAAATTTGAATATTTCAGAATTAAATAACCAAACATTAAATTTCTACGTATTTTAATGTCACAAAATAAAAGCTTGCCTTGGCAAGAAAAGCACTAAATTAATAAATAATAAACTAATTACAAGCACTTAGATCGCCTTGAACGCTTTCAGCACCACCAATTTCAGAAGAATAACCGCTAGTTTTGTCATCTTTATTAAAATCATCATCTGACTTTTCATTATCTACAATCAATTTCCCGTCAGGTCCTTCCGACAAAGTTCGACTGCGGCTACTAAAATTACATTTTGGGTTTAAACAAACGCACAAAATAAATACCGAATTGTTTCTCGAGGACACTCAACTACAATCTGTTGACTAATCACGCCGATTTTAGAAGTTTTACTAACCCAACGCTGTGCAAGAACATAAGCAGCTGGTAAGTCCAAATAGAGATCAGCGAGATCATTAAAGAGACGTTTAAATCCTTTTTCAATGCAAGACTCAGCCAGAGTGCCCTTATCCGATAGATCCTTAAATGATCAAAAAAATTCACATCGAATACAACTAATAAATAAAACCTTCAAAAGAATGGCAAGTTTGTCCATCACGTGGTCATGCATTTCTTCTAGAGCAAAAATACCGGCCTTATACACAAATTCATGATTGAAATGAGGAACCCGTAAATCAGAAAGTCGCTCCGTTGCCGCTTCTTTATCATTACTATTCAAATATTCTTTAAGAATATGCTTAAATTGTTCCGAAAGGACTTCTTAAAAATATTATAATGTAAAGATAACAACTTGAGAAACCTGTAGAATTTTGTCCGCCACATGGAGCACATTTTCCCATAAGCAGATGATGGTTATTCGCAAAAGTAACTGCATCTTCATAACAACTCCTAGTATTTTGGAGAAATTTTTTAAGACAAAAGAAAAAGATATTTGGCTTACTTCACAAGCTGTGCATCGCTAGAATGTTTAGACGCAAGCATGTTGAGAATGTTCAGTGTACAAAGATTATGCTCAACTAATTTTGCCATGAGAATTGCTAGAGACTCTGATGCTTTAGGAACATCCTTAGAAATATCACCAACCGAACCAACAATATCTTCAAGAATATCAGCAATTGCAGAAAATGAAACCTGGACAATAATTTGTTTTTTCCTGAATACAACTCACTATTTTTCTATATAATAATTACCCATTTTTTGTTGACCATTTCAGCAAGCATATTTGCAGTCATGTCATAACTACCAACTGAATTCTCAATAGTAACCATCAAAATATCCTTAATCATTTTATGGACCATATCCTTGGTAAGAGCAAATTTTTCCAAAGAATCTAAAGCTTCAGCCAAATTTCCATTCTCTAGATAATCTCTCATTATTTGACGAATCTCTTCATCACTATATTTTCGCACAAAATCCGCATACTCATCATACTCTTCTTCTGAATCTGAGCTGAATGTTTTGTCCTGGTTATCATTTTCATATGCTAAATCAATACAGTCCAACCCATATTCAAAACGGTTTCCTTAAAATAAATTTCCTTAACAATTTCTACATTTAATTAATACCGTCATTTTTGATAGCACAGCCACTAACTCCTCTCGATCTTGCTTTACGCTCAGCACGACCATTCTTTAAATTTTTGATAAGATTCTTGCTACTAACTAGAAAAAAGATAAATTCCTTAGATAATCAAGAGCAACAAACCACAATGATTCTCAAAAACTTCAGTAATATTCTTTACAGCATCTGAAGGTAAAATTCGAGGAGGCTGTGCTCCACTCGCTTTTGCAAAACGAATTTCCGCTTCGAGTTCTGGATCTTTTTGCTGTTTATTTGCAATATTATGATGATTCTTATGAGAACAATTCTGTTTAGAAGCATCCATTAATAGTAGAATTAATAGAAAATTTAGAAGATAATTATGGCTAAATCTGAAAATTTATAAAAACTTTGTGAGAAAATTATGTGGGTAAAAATTTAAAAGTTTTGCCACGTCTTTCTACTGAAAACCTAAAAGAAACGCGAAATGGAAATTTTTTTTCTAAAAATTCAACATTTTTATAGAAATCCTCTTTTCTCTCCTTATTCTTTCTCCATACTATTTCTCTTATACACAATACATATTTCCTACACTCTTCCAAACCCTTTTCTTTCACGATGTATGCCATAGCAAAGTAGCTCAGGTTTAAGAGCTGTGTGTTTAATCATTGAAAATTTTCTTAAAAATAAGCTTTTTCATTTTGCTTTTTAAAAACTATATTGCAATTTCGCGCTATAGAAAATTGCCGCCTGACCCAAAACTTTTAAAAATTTAGGAATACCATTCAAAACAAAGATAATTGAAAAAACAAAATAGAAAAAGAAAATCAATTGAAAACAGCAAGTCCAATTAAGCGGTTTATTTCAAGAATACTTTGCATCACAATTGTCTAATAATTGAGAAAAAGCTAAACATTTGAAAATATAATTGCCAGCTGTCAAATTGTTTTTACTGATAAATTTAAGAGCATTTTTGATTTCATTTATTTTTCATTTTACCCTGCTTAAAATATTGCTACTAAATTCAAAATTTATTTTTCTATTAGAAAATATCCCTCGCAAGATAAAAGAACTGGCAATAAAATTTTTCGATGAATACCTTTAGGTCAGAGGGCCCAAAATATTTCTGCTTTTTCTCACTCCTAAGCTGCAAACCTTTGCAAATACCAGCTAGATCGATCGTACACCATTCTAATGCGGGGAGTTATAAAGATGATTCATATGCTGGCTGACAGTTAAAACGCTTATAGAAAAGGTGTATAATATCTGAAGAAAAAGCAAATATTTAGGACCCTTGTGCAGCCCAGAAATGCTTTGGAGCAGCTTTCGTGAATCACTTGCTGTTATAAGATAGAAACTAGCAATCATTTTGAATTTTTACTAACGATAAAACCCTAATGTCCCGACCATATTAGGAAATAAAAATATGCAAAATATTCAGGATAATGTATGAACGAGATAATTAAGAACGATTATCTCGGCAATCCCGGAGAATAGGGGTTTCTTCGAAAAAAAAGTTTAAAAATAAGAAAAAGGATTTTTCTAGGGTAAAAAAATATGCTGATTACGAATCCGAGCTCGGATTTTGAAAAAGTCGAATCCCGAACCCGAATTCGGAAATTTGACATTTTGGGAAAAATTTCACAGAGCGCAAATTGGTCAAGTAATAGCTCATTCGAAAGAGCTCGACGAGCTGAGTCGAATGACACCAAAATCATCGTGTTTGAACAAGAACAGACAAAGTTACAACACAAAAAACATAGGTTTATGTTGCTAGTTTCTTGTGTTGTAACTTTGTCTAAACTTGTTTAATCCCAGTGATTTTGTTGTCATTCGACTCAGCTCGACGAGCTCTTTCGAATGAGCTATTATTTGCATATTCGAATTTTTCACCCCAGAATCAGCTTGGTCCCCCCTATGGTTTTTCAATTTTGTAGGACCTATATTCGGGTCCTGGTACGACTTTTTCAAAATCCGAGCTCGGATTCGTAATCAGCACATTTTTTTACCCTAGAAAAATCCTTTTCCTTATTTTTAAACTTTTTTTTCGAAGAAACCCCTATTCTCCGGGATTGCCATTATCTCGAGATAAGTTTTATATCCCGTTTTTTGTCCTTTTGAGATTATGATATTTGTATTAAGTATTACTTCATAATGTAGAATACGAAATGTATACAAACAAAGCATTATAATTTTACATTTTTAAGGCCGCCACATGTTCCTTTTCTCTCAAATTTTAATAAAAATTTTCAATTAATTTTTCAGGAATATGTCAGAATATGTCAAATTGTTCGCAGATATCTCAATATATTAGAGACAAAGCCAATCGAACTCGAATCGCTATTGAAAGTTTTTATGCTCAAACCATTGTACAACTTACTGAAAGGGATCAAAAGACTGAAAAATTTGAACAGAAAATGACTAAAGATGGTAAATTTAAAAAATAAAAAAATAAAATCTAAATTAATTTTAGGGCTCAGTGAAAAAGAAAAGGAGGCTAAACGAAATTTACATGTTGCAAATAATAATGATTTTATTAAACAGAGGCCTAAATTATCAGCAAGTGATTTCCAGTCACTTAAGGTTTTTTTAGCATTTATTTGGTTAAGCCTAAGTGCATACAAATTAAAAATTGTTTAAAAAATATTGAATTTAAACATAAAATTTCCCTTAAGGTAATCGGCCGAGGTGCTTTTGGTGAGGTTCGCCTTGTTCAGAAAATTGATAGTGGCCATATTTATGCAATGAAAATTTTGCGAAAGTCTGAAATGCTCGAAAAAGAACAGGTTAAACATTAGTGCACATTTTCGCTTATTCAAAAAATTATTTAGATAGCACATGTTCGCGCAGAGAGAGATATCCTTTCAGAAGCCGATTGTGATTGGGTTGTAAAAATGTTCTATTCTTTTCAAGATAACATAAATCTTTATCTAGTTATGGAATTTCTTCCTGGAGGTATTTTTTACTAACCCCAACATAAATAGTTATTACTACCCCTCTCACTCCTACCCCCAATAATTTCTACTCCCCAAAGATTATTTACGCTAAAATTATTATTTTTATTAAGGTGATATGATGACCCTTTTAATAAAATATGATCAATTAACAGAAGAACAAACAATTTTTTACATATCTGAAACTGCCCTCGCCATCCAAGCAACTCACAATTTAAATTTTATTCATAGAGATATTAAACCCGATAATTTGTTACTTGATGCAAAAGTAATTTTAATTTTAAAAAAATTTTCTAATATTTAAAGTAGGGACACATAAAACTCTCCGACTTTGGTCTTTGTACGGGTTTAAAAAAGATACACCGAACAGAGCTTTACAAAAATTGGCCTTCACAGTTGCCTGCTGATTTTGCAACAAAACCGTTTGATTCTAAACGAAAAGCTGAGACATGGAAGAAAAACAGGAGAAATTTAGTTTGTTTTAGAGAATGATGATTGCCAGAAGGGTTTAATAACTTCAAATTTAGGCATTTTCTACTGTTGGTACACCTGATTATATTGCGCCCGAAGTCTTTCAACCAAATGGCTATACAAAATCATGGTAAATAGAAAAAAATCTCCTTAATCCTGATAAGACTAACAATAAGACTTGTTTTTTAGTGATTGGTGGTCCTTAGGTGTGATAATGTACGAAATGCTCATTGGTATTCTTAAATTAATTAAATAAAATAAAAATAATTTCTAAAGGTTATCCTCCCTTCTGTTCCGAAACTCCACAAGAAACACATAGAAAAGTGATGAATTGGCAACAAACTTTAATCTTTCCTCCTGAAATTCCAATCTCATTGGAAGCAAAAAATGTATTCTTACAAACTAAAATTTTATATTTTCAATTTTATTTTTAGACAATCAAACGATTTTGTTGTGAAGTTGACAAAAGATTGGGGAATGAATCTGGCCTTGAAGAAATTAAAAATTGTTCCTTTTTCAAAAAAACTGATTGGGAACACATTAGGTTTTTGAATTTTTTATAACTACACCCCACTACATATTATTTTCTCACTAGGGAGTTGCCTGCACCGATTCGGATAGAAGTTAAAGGAATTGACGATACCTCAAACTTTGATGATTTTGGAGATGCTGATATCCCAATAAGTAAATCATAATATTTTATCTTAATTTTTTCTATTTATTAGTTGGCATGAAAGATGCTATTGTGGGTGGTTCTCCTGCTGGTATTACAGACAAAGGTGAATTCATTCATTACACATTTGAGCGGTTTAATTGTTCCATTCAACAAAAACGTGGAACAAATCAAGCACAATTGACAACTGCACAACAAGTTAATGAGGAATTAAGTGCTAGAAATACTACAGGTTCTTCAATGAACGACAACAATTTATAAAACATAGCCTTTTTAATGTTGATAACTTTGAAATAAATTTCTTGTAAATTTGATAAAAATTAAACTGGTATTTAGTATAATTTTTCACCATCGGCGGGACGGAACCGGCTGGTCGGAATCGGCCAGCACGGAATTGTCCAAGTCCGGCAAATTTAAATTTGTACTTTTGAGTGGGACACGCCCGAAAAGGCGCGGTCCGAAAAGGCGCGACCGAATAGGCGCCGGCCGAATAGGCGCGAGGCCATATAGGCGCCGACCGAATAGGCGCCAATCTTTTAATGAACACCCCCTTCCACAAGGCCTACGCGGAAAAAAGTTTTTGCCGCTGCGGAGGAAGCCGGGCATGTCGAGCGAGCGAAGCGAGCACGACCGCAGCGAAGCACGGCCATCGTGTAGCGAAGACCATGCCCGGCCTACCCTCCGTAGCAGCACAAAAACAGTTTTTCCAGCGAAGATTCAGTTGATCATAACTTTGTTCAGAATCATCCAATCGAGCTGATTTTGTTGTCATTCAGCTCAGCTCGACGAGTTCTTTCGAATGACATATAAATTGTCCAATTTTGAGTCTGGTACGGAAACTGTAGTTAGGCTGGTTTTTTAATTTTGGAAAATTTTTTGGAAAATCTTTGTTTTATAATTCTGAATAGTCCTATTTGATGGTCGTTGGGACCATTCCAATTGATTATAATAGAATATATAATTAAAAAGCTTGGCGCCTATTCGGCCGGCGCCTATATGGCCTCGCGCCTATTCGGCCGGCGCCTATTCGGTCGCGCCTTTTCGGCCCGCGCCTTTTCGGGCTGTACCCCTTTTGAGTCTAGTCTTTCAGGAAAACAAAAATTTTTCTCCTGGATATTTGGTACCGGAATTTCTGATTTTACTTTGTTTTATATTTTTACAGTTAAATAGAACAATTTCTTGATTAATGACAGATGATATTCTTCCTTCCTCTTCAACAGAGCGTTTTAGCTCTAAAAATTCTGAGGATGTGCGGATTTTGCTCGTCGGTGATGGTATATACTTTATTTTTATTTTTTACTTTATTTTTTATAGAAGGAGTTGGTAAAACAAGTATAATAATGGCTCTTGTACATGACAATTTTTGTGCAAATGTTCCAGCGCGTTGTGAGCAAGTTATTATTCCTAGAGATGTTTCTCCTGATGGAGTTTTAACTGAGATAATTGATTATTCACGTTAGTTTGTTTTTTGTTAATTTAAACGGTTAATTAAAATTTAGCACGAGAGCAGTCTGAAGATGAACTTATTTCACTAATACAACGGGCAAATGTAATTTGTGTCGTTTATTCTGTTAGGGATACTGAGACTATGAACAGGGTATACTCTTTATTTTGCTTTTTTAAATGTCAAATTTAAAAAATAGTCATCCTTTCTAGATAGTCAGACTTTCTAGATTCTCGAGGTCATGTTTATTATAAATTCTAGGTAACTTCATATTGGCTTCCTCTAATTCAAAAATCACTTGGCGGGGGAGAGCACAATCGTTCAGTTCTTCTTGCAGCAAATAAGTCAGATCGTCAGGACGAAACGTCTCATATTGACAAAATGATCCCGATAATGAATGGTATCTTTTAAATCTGCTTTTTCACGTCTTTTTTTAATAATTTTAAGATTATTTGGAAATTGAAACTGTTGTTGAATGTTCAGCTAAAATCATGAAAAACATCTCGGAGATTTTTTTCTATGCGCAAAAAGCGGTAATTTTAGGAAGTTGATGAGTTGTAAGTTAATTAAGATTTTCAGGTTGTTTATCCGTTTCGACCTTTAATGTCTTTAGAAGAGAAGAAGCTTTCAATGAAATGCCAGAAAGCTCTTGCAAGGATATTTAAGGTTTCATTTTTATTTTATTTTTTTACAATTTCCTTTTAAGCTAAGTGATTCCGATAATGATGGCTTCCTATCAGACGAAGAACTCATGGATTTCCAGCTATTTTCCTTTAGTGTTCCGTTGACGCCCATCGCTATTGCTGTCTGTATACTTGCTAACACGTGTAATATTTACTAATAATTTGCAGGAAGTGAAACAAGTAATTTCTGATTATGATCCAAACATGCTGGTGGATAATGCTCTTACCCTCGAAGGATTTCTCTATTTGCATCAGATGTTCATTCAAAGAGGTAGACATGAAACTGTCTGGACAGTGCTAAAGAGATTTGGTCATGATCTCAATCTACAACTGCGACAGGATTATTTGCTTCCAAAGTTTGCATTTATTCTTTTGCTAAAATATTTTAATTTAAAGAATAAAGATCCCGCGAGGTAGTTCAGTTGAGCCATCTGATATTTGCCTGAATTTCCTTTCTGAACTCTTCAAACGTTTTGATGAGGTGATTATCTTACATAAATTTACTTTTTAACTAAATTTTCGTTATAACGTTTTCTTACTCCACTTCCTGTAGACTAATTGTTTATTTCCTTTTTCCTATTTTTTGGTTCAATCAGTCAAAATAACATTTAAACCAACTAACGTGATAGGCAGAAAATTATCAAAAAAAAGTGCGAATGATGGCGGAGTAGATCGTCTTAGGGCAGTGACGTCCTTTCTTTTCTTCCCGCCATTTTCTTCATATCGCGCTAAATCGATCGCTTCCGCTCAACGAATTGGGTGGCCTTTACTACGCAATAATTTGATATTTACAATCAAAACATCCTAATTGTTTTTATTCTCTCTCAATAAATCCCTTAACACGATTTCTTTTTAGGATTTTGATGATTGCCTTTCTTCAAATGAACTTCAAAGTTTGTTTAGCGTTTGTCCTTCAAATCCTTGGACGGAAGAAATGTTACATGCTGTGGAATCTAATTCACTTGGATGGATTACACATAATGGGTACATTAATTTATGGACGTTTGTTTTCTTGGTTCAATTATTTTTTGATTTTTAAATTTAGTCTCAACTTCGCGCTTAATCTTTCACAAGCATTGGAGCATTTGGCTTATCTGGGATTCAACGTCAAATATCATAGTCAAAAAGATGCAATAACAGTTTATTTATAATTATTTTTTCTGTTTAAATTATCGTTTAAGATAACTAGAGATAGAAGGATGGATATTGAAGAAAAGTCGACCAAACGGCGTGTATTCAGATGTCATGTTATAGGTCCAAAAGGCGCTGGAAAAACAGTTTTTTGCCGTTCTTTTATTGGAAAAACCATTGAAGTAGGTTTATTTAAAGAAACCTTTCTCATTTTCTAATGTTTTTCAGGATATTGATAAGATGACAAGAAAGCAGTTTATACCATACACAATCAATTCGGTTCAAGTTAAATCGGATATTAAACATCTTTTGGTTAATTAATTCTTAATTAGATTTTTAAAGTTTTTAAAAAATAGATTCATGAAGTAGATGTCTGTTCACAAAATGAATTGCTGTCAAATCAAGAGAAGACTGCAGACGTAATTTGTCTTTTGTATGATTCTTCAAATCCAAACTCATTCGCTTATTGTGCCGACATTTATTTGGTAACCTTCATATTTTTAGTAGAAAGTCTCTTTCCATTTTTAGCGTTATTTTAACCGGACCAAAGTGCCCTGCCTTTTTGTTGCAACAAAAACAGGAAAATATACTAAAGATCAAAACTATGAGTACCAACCAGAAGATTTTTGCCGTGAACATCAACTACCCAAGCCGCAATATTTTTCTAATGCAGATATTGGAAATCCATCAGCTGATGTCTTTTTTCAGTTAGCAACTATGGCAACCTTTCCGTTTGTTTAGTTTATATTTTTAAAATAAATTAATTTTTAAGGCATCTGAAAAAGCTATACTTTGCGAAAGATACTTATGCACATTTATTTTCGCTTGCTGCTGTTGGAGGAATTGTTGCACTATTTGGATTTCTCTGGATTAAATCAACCAGAGGATAAATTTAATTTCTTATGGACTTTGTATTATTTTCTAATAAGGGTGGCAAGGTTTTTTTTACATTCTATTTTTGAAGTAACTTATTTGGCCGCTCTTATTTACAGGCGCGTAACCAAAAATTATTTTTATGTTTATTTTTAAAATAATTCAATAATTTTATGGACTTCAAATAGTATTTCGACCTGATTATTGTATTATTATCGTGCTCAATCTATTAATTTTCTTATATTTTTTAATGACAAAGATATAATTAATTTAAAAATTTTTTGCTTGAATTATCATTTTACTATAAATTAGTCAGTATTTTTTCAATTATTTTTAAAATTTTCGATTAATTCTTTTACTTATAATTTTAGATTTAACTCAATAGAAAAATGGGAATTTGTAGATTTCTGCTCTCTAGGAAGGAAGAAGTTTCTCTTTTTGACAATGGCCTTAGAATCGAATCTAGCCTTAAAATTTTGACTAATGATAAGGTTTTTTTGATTTGCTCTTATAATTTAATTTTTATTTAAATTAGTGGTTAAGTCGTTATGTTGTTTGTCAACGCCGTTGTCTTGCAGAACCGCCTCTAATTGTTTTTATTTTGAATTTTATTTCAGTGATTTTTCATTTTTAGGGAATTTTCAAAAACGCAAAAAGGCGTGAACGAGGCGAACATCTTGACCTTTTTTACTTACATAATTATATTGGATATGAATATGGTTATTCTTGCTATAAATTTTTTTTTGTATTTTTTTTTTATTTTAGGCTTTAAATTCAAGCATTCAAATAAAACACTTGCAATATTAATTCAAAGCCAAACGCTAGTTTTTTCATTTGACAATGTTGAAAGCTTGGTTTTTTGGAAAGAATGGCTCAAAGATGTGTGCGGTCGAAGTATAATTTTTTAATTCTTTGTTACACATTGAAAATAATTTTTGAGGTGCCATGTTTTTTGTTAGAATTTATTCTGCTCCAAAAGATAATTCTACAACAAGGCTTTGTTCTAAAGGTGCAAGGATCCACATCACAGTTAAGAAATGTACTTTTTACAAAAACTTTGATATTTTAGCGTTATGCTCTCGTCATTGTACAAGAAGTTCCTCCAAAACAACGATTTTATCTCAATCTTGAAGACCTTTCAGGTTTCCTTTTTTAATAATTTTTTTGAACTTATTTTCTAGTTTAGATGTTGAGTGTATTCAAAACAAATTCGCTTTTCGTGCAATGTCTTATGCATGGAATCAGCCGCGAACCTTTATATTCACTAGTGAGCAAGTTCCAGAATTGACTGCAAAGCTTCAGTGTTTGTTAAAGGTTTTACTTTTTTTTTATTTTTTCGTCTTTATATAATCATTTGCCTCACATTTGATTTACTAATTTCAGGCCAAGCAATATTTCAATCATAGCAATCAAGTAAGCAGACTTTCTTCACTTAAAAACAGTTCTTTGGGTCAAACATCAACAGCTAATCATCCAATGCAACAATTTTTTGCTCCATCGCCAATATTTTATGCAAATGACAATAGTGAGGGACATCATTCACCTGTCCCGTTGTTTACCTCTCTATACGCTAATGAAAACGATGGTCAGCATAATCAAATTTTTCCTTCGTTATATGCTAATGAAATGGAGCGAAAAACTTTTAATTCGCTTTATTTAAATTCTATGGTGGCAGCTGCTTTTTAATTATTTATTTAAAAATGACTCTTGTTATCATGTTCTTTATTTATTTTGAGCTTTCATTATGAGCTTTATTATTGCCTATTAAGTTCTAATTTATTTATGCTTTACTATTTTAACTAAAAATATAGGTATTCTACATAATTATAAAATATCTCAATACTTGCCATATCATTTTTAATACTCTGCCTTATGTTAATTAATATAACGTATCGCTCAAATTCTGATACTCATCTTATAAAGAGATTCAAATAAAAGTTTTGTTATTCATTAAATTGTTGCTGCTTTTTAAATGTTTATGTTCAAGCTTTATTTAATTACTATAACTTTTTAAAATTCTTTTCAACTTTTTAGAAGCTTTTCGTGCTTCTTACAATTCTGATGAAAACGGTCCTGGACCTCCACCTCCAAAGAAGAAATCCTTTGAAGAGGGGCATTACGCCATTCCTGTTGATCTTGGTTGTGAGCACGAAATTGTGGACTCTGTTGAGGATTTGATTGATGGACCAATTCGAAGTAGAGGAGGCAGCAACATTATAAACAATGGGTTAGTAGAAGACTTTCATTTTATTGAGGGCACTCCAGCACAATTTTTAAATCAACAACTACTCGCATCTGAGCCAGTTACAAATTCAATTTTCGAAATTCCTCCACCTGGCCTGGTTAAACCATTAATTGATCTGCATATTCTCTCTTCTGGTTCTAAAATAAGAAGATCATTAGCTCAGAAGTTAAAAAGGCATCTTGATGGCTCATATTCAGTAAGTTATTTTCGAGTATCAATTAAAAAATTTAATCTTCAGAAATATGATGGTGACAGAAGCAGCAATAGCTATCCAAAAGATTTGAGTGATGGATCTCATAAACAACGAAAACCTCCTTCAAAGAAGTCAATAACGCCTACAAAAGAATTAATGACTAAACTAATTGCAAATCCTATAACTGAAGAAGAACCGCTTTCAGCAGCTCAGTCACCTTTGCCCTGCAGGCCATCTAGGCTTGTTAGAGATGAATCTTTCGACTCTTCCATTAGTTCTACTGCTCGAATTGATAATGCTGTATTAAAGGGAAAAGAAAGACTAAAAATGTCACGAAGAAGTTCAACTTCAGTATCAAATCGGAATAGTACAGCAAATGAAAGTGAAAAATCTTCAATTAATAATTCTGATGCAGAAAATTGTATGGATGAAGTTAATATTGAATCCTTTGATCCAAAAATACAAGAACAAAATTGTGTTGATGATTCTACTGAAACTAGGTTTGTGAATTATGAAAATTTTGTTTCATGTTTTTGCTTGAGAATCATACTAGACTATTTATTTTAAACATTTACTAACTTAAGATCAACTTCACAATCAATTTCAACAGCTCACACTAGCGGAACTCGACACACTTCTGTTGCGGAACAAAATACTTATGGAAATCTTTATAGTGAATCTACTTCGTCCACAGGGCTCAACCAAAACAATTCATTAGCTATTAGTCTTGAGGTTATTAGATAATTTATATTTAATAATTTAATACAACTTGTAGGATCTACGTGATCCAGACTTCAAAATACGTGGATTTTCTGTCACTTCTTTAAAAGAAAATTCAATTTCCAATGGAAGGTCTTCAAACATCAGCGAAAGAAGTTTAAGTATTTGTAGTGAATTAAATTCGAGAATTATGTTTCAAAGAGGTGGTAGAAATCGAGCAAGTGGAAAATCAAACAAAGTATTTTATATTAAATAAAAAATAGTCTCTGTCAATTTAAGGTTGTTGAGGTGCCAGTACCTCCCCAACATCCTCCTCCTCTTCCGCCGCGTAAAATCTCATCTCAGGTACTTTCCTTTTTTTAATTTTCTTTATTATTTTTTTAGCCGTGTATGCCGAAACCCTTACAACTTTTGTCAAAATTTGATGGTAAATTCTTTGATTATTAAAGTTTATTTTTTTTGTATTTAAGGTGATTATGCAGATATTGACGAACTAATGATAAATGAGAGGAATGCACCTTCTGATGACGTTTTATTGCACCATAGCTTTAACCCAATCTACTCAAATGGTGCAGGAACGATGCCAGTAAGCAATGAAAATATAGACTACGTACAAATTTGTCCCATGGCAACAACAGCATTAAAGGAGGTTAAATTAATATAAATTTTTAAAATTATCCGGTTTTTTTAATTTCAGTTAAGCACTACTCGGAGCAATAGTTTCAAGCGTTCAAACTCGCTTTATGATATACTCTCGATACATCAACCAAAGGATACAACAAAAATACAGAATAGTGAGGCAGATTATTATGCCTCTTTTGATTGGACCAATGTTTGTATGAGTCCCCGTGCATTAACTTCCAGCGCTTCGTATCTAACACATATGTTGAATAAAGGGAACCCTCAGGGTAAAGATTCGGCGAACAGTCCTGGCAAGAAGACGAATAGAAAATGAGTATGGATTCCATAATATACAATTTTCTAGTTTTGACATTGTTGTCATAATTCATTACCTCCTCAATACATACAAATTTGTTTTTATAAATTTTATCTACTGAACTCCTTTTTCCAATCCTCCTCTTGGACTTACCTGCCTAATTGAGACGGAATTACACAAATAATTAAGGAATTTTATCGCATAAACATTTGACAATTATTGTTTTTTTTACTACAAAGGCAATATTCCTTCTTGAAAAGGCGAATTTTTTGCGCAGTCCTCCAATAACAAAAACTTTTGTTAGAAAATAAGGCTCTTATTTTTGGTTTGGTTCTTCATGTCAATAAGTTGAAATAAGTACAAAATTGGCCGATCATATTGCATTGCTTGATCGATTCTTCATTCGTTTTAATCTATTATTTTATGGTTGCGCAGTGACGGAAATTGAGAAAAGAGTAGAAATGATGTCAGTTTTAATTTGACAAAATTTTTATTTCCCATTTAATTCCTTTTTGCCTTTTCTTGATACAAATTAGTTTCAATCTCTTTGGAGATGCCACGACAAGTACTTGAATTAATCGACTATTTTGCACCATTTGCTGCTTTACTCATGGTTAGCCGGTTATTTTTTGATTAAAATCAGGCAAAAATCCTTTTAAATTTTTCTAGTTCGCCTTCGCTATTCTCTTTTTCGCCTTCTTCCTTGTTAACTTTTACTACATAAGTGACAGTGATTCGCTTACTGTATTTGAGAAGGTATTTTATAATGTTTTTAACCTTCAAATTCACTTCGTTTTATAGTTCGGCGCTCAATTTGACATATGCCTTGGCCCTCACTCCATGAGCGATATTTATCGCGGAGGCCCAAAGTCGCAGTTTGACTTGCAGAAAGTTGAGCCAGAGGAATCTGTAGTGGTTCAAAGAGCTGGACGATCATCTGAGATGAGAGGAAAATTTTAAGTGAATTAATTCGATCGAACAATTTTATAAATTAAATATAGTTTTAAATTTTGAATTATTGTAATATTTTCTTAAAATTGGTTCTAAATACCAAATAATTTTTTTTCTTTTTATATTACTTTACTAATTTTAATATTTTAATTAAAGAACAATCATATTTATTATGCCACCTAAGAAGCAGAATAAAACTATGTTACGTCACTACGACCCTGATTTTAATGCTTTTGATTCTAAATGGCTTTTATTCGGTCGTTGGCATGTTCAGGTGAAATTAAATTTATCAGAGAAACTATAATTAATTTTATTTAAGATCTAAACTTAAGTTTCCGGAAAAACCAGAATTAATTTTATTCAAGATCTAAACTTGTTTCCGGAAAAACCAGAATTAATTTTATTTAAATTATAAAATTAAGTTTCCGGAAAAACCAGAATTAATTTTATTCAAGATCTAAACTTAAGTTTCCGGAAAAACCAGAATTAATTTTATTTAAATTGTAAACTTAAGTTTCGGGAAAAACCAGAATTTTATTTAAATTATAAACTTAAGTTTTTGGAAAAACCAGAATTAATTTTATTTAAATTATAAAATTAGTTTCCGGAAAAACCAGAATTAATTTTAGGTAAATTGTAAACTAAGTTTCCGGAAAAACCAGAATTAATTTTATTTAAATTGTAAACTTAAGTTTCCGGAAAAACCAGAATTAATTTTATTTAAAATCTAAACTTAAATTTCCGGAAAAACCAGAATTAATTTTATTTAAATTGTAAACTTAAGTTTCCGGAAAAACCAGAATTAATTTTATTTAAATTATAAAATTAAGTTTCCGGAAAAACCAGAATTAATTTTATTTAAAATCTAAACTTAAATTTCCGGAAAAACCAGAATTTATTTTATTTAACTTCTAAACTTAAGTTTCTGTGAAAATAAAGTATAAAGAAAATATTTTTTTATTACAGAAAGTAGCTCCAGTTTTTTCACTTGTTTGCTGCTCTGTTTCTGTACTTCTTGCACTCGCCGGCTACATATTAATCTTTTCCAATCCAGTTCTTATATTTTGGCTTGGGATAAATCTACTTTTATTGGTCGTTTCATCACTTGCTTTTCTTGGCTCCATCAAGAAAATACCATTTTTGTTATTGCCCTTTATCTTGGTAATGTGGGCATTCTCCGTATTATGGTTTGGACTTTTCTTCTTTCTTCTTCCAATGATTGTAGTTCCACGTTTTTGGAACCAATGGATGGATGTTCTTTTTGGAATTGGAAAACCTGGAAAATCTGGTAGGTTAAAGAAGATTCATCTAAAATTTTTAAAAAAATGTTTAAAGCTGTTCGAGTAATAACAATTGGAGGAGTGCTACTCTCATTCCTTTTCCTCTGTATATTTACTGTCCTTAATGTGACAATGAAGCGAGCAAGGAATTTTATGCTTGCCAAACAGTTTAAGGAGCAAATCACCACTCAAACAAGTAAAAATGGTAGGAACGCACAGGTCTTCGAAACTGTAGCCTGAAGAAGAAACACAATACCTGGAGATTGATCCAGGAACACTTAGACTAGATATTTCGAACGAACGAACGAAATTCTTATATAAAAATTCATTTTCATGCAAAAGCATGAACTTTAAGTCTTGGTACTGCTACTATTCCTTCAATGAATTCAAGTCAAAATAAAATTATAAGAAGATGCTACTTAATTTTAAAAAGGAAATCCTGTGTTAGTTTTCTTATCTCCATTTTTCAAAAAATGCAATAAGCATTCCCATGCAAGAAAATCAGTTCCCAAGTGACTTTGCCGTCGTTTCGCATTGAAAATTAGATTTCATTGCATTAAGATACAGAAAATATTTGATTTTTGTTAAAATGTGTTCAAGTGAAACATCTCAAGGATTTTTAAAAATGTGCGCGAATTTCGATAAATTAAAAAGGAAGTTTGTAGATCTTTGAATGAAAAATACCAGCTGCATAAATATATCTTCTATTTTCCCTCATTACTACACTTATTTTTGTTTGTTTGCACGTTCTAAGTTTAGTAATAGCGTTGTGGTTTCTTCAAATTTTATCTTTTTTCCATACTTTCTTTTTCTTGTCCTCATTCTCATAGCTCAACACAAACGAGCAAAATTACTGGCAAGAACGGCGGTTGGAAGGAAGCAAGCGAGGGAAAAGAGAGTTATAGGCAGATATATTAAATTTAAAGATTTTCTATTTTCCTTTTTTCCATTGTCTGTTTATCGTTTAAGCTTTTAGATCCACTCATCTACTAGTTTTTCTTTTCTTATTTCACACTGCATTTATTTTCGGCTTTTACGCCTGCTTGTACATAGGCTACCATTGCAAAATTTACGTCCGCCTTGGCCCAATTTTATTTTGCACTCTCTTCTTATTCATTGCTTCTACGCTCTGATACCCATGTCACTCGGCTGGCAGGAAAAGGCTGACAATGTCTGTTGTTTGAATGCCTAGTATATGTATGTCAATCTGAACCGCCAGCGACCCAAAATGGACTATTGAGCAACAAAACACGCAGTTTTCCCAAGTCTTAATCCAATAAATGCCCTCTATCGTCCTCGGCATTTAATGATGGAATGTTTTTTATGTAGGTACTTTATGTATGTTTCGGTTAAGATTTGATGCTGATTGATTCTAATTGCTTTCAATAAATGTCTTAAACGTTTTTAATCCTTTTTTTTACAAAAAGAAAACCTCTTTCGCGGAAGTTGAAATTGGTATATTTCCAGAATTTTTTTTTGAATTTTTTAATCTTTTAGCATTTAAATTTAAAATCTCGACATTTTTAAGAATTTCTTTTTCAGTCCATTATCGCCAAATATTAAATCTTTCTTTCACAAATTTAGTTCCCTATTTTTGAATGAAAATTTTAAAGTTTTTTGTTAATCTTTTCACTTAATTTTTCTTTGCTGTTGTGTCAAATGAGTGTCCAACAAGCAGAATCTTTGGCGTCAGCGTCACTTCCTTCTGCTGCAACAACATATATAGCAACAACAACAAATGCATCGACATCTTCAGCAACAACAGCAATTATCCCAACATCAAGTGAGCAGCCTCCAAGTGTTGGAGATTTTGGTGGTCATGTTTTCTCTTCAAAGAAGACTTTTGGAAAATTAACATATTGCCACCAGTTAGTCTTCCAATCCACGAAAATTAATGATTAAATATTTTAGTTGTTGCGACAAAATTTGGGGGATGCTTTCACAGGGATATCTTTGCGAAGGTATTTTTACTTTAATTTTTATTCAAGATTATTTTTATTTTTACAGTTTGCAGCTTTGTTTGTCACGCTACATGTATGCGCTCAATTGTTACAGTCTGCACAGGCCAGATGATGCAACTCATTAAAAATCCTGTTGCGCATACTTGGACTGATCCACAACACATTAAGTAAGAAAAATTTTTTAGCTCATTTAGCTTTTAAATTATTTAAGAAGGCATTTTTGTTGTGTTTGCCGGAAACGTACAGACGATACCCTCTCTTCGGAATGTGAAGTTTGTAGCTGTTATGTTCATGTTGACTGTCAAAATTCTGCGCTAGCTGATTGTCGAGAGGTTTATTTTAGCTCATTTATCTTGCTATTTTTAATTAAGGCATCAACTTATGTCCCTTCACTGGATCGAACAACAAGCAAACAGTTTCACCACATGCGAGAAGGAAATTTAGCTAGAGATGCCAAATGTGTTGTGGTTTGTTTTTTCGATTTAATTTTGTTAATTTTATCAAATCTATTTGTTAGTGTAAAAAAGGATGCTACTCTGCTGAGTGTCTTAGCGGTTTTCGGTATTATTTTTATTTTTAGGAAATAGGATTATTCATTTTTAGTTGTCAATGGTGCAATTTATCTGTACATTCAACTTGTTATCGCCAATTTCGGCCACAATGCGATTTTGGCCCTCTACGGAAAATAGTACTCCCTCCAAATGCAGTAACTACACCACGAGCAGAATTGCCTATGGATTTGCTTTTGAATATTCATACAAATACTGTGACTTTGTTTTTTGAATAAAATCAAAATTTTGTCTTCCAGACTGGCGAAACAAATAACAATGAAGGCAGGAAGGCATCATCTCCTTCAAGAACAATAGGCATTGATGAGAAGGAGGAAAGGGAAACTCGAAAAGGAGATAGAGGAGAACGTGATCCGGACAAAGAAGAACGCGACGATGATCAGCTTCTCCTTCGTATTTTTGATGGAAACAGCTCTCTTCGAAATAAAATAAGCAAAACTGCTTATGTTCCAAAGACGGCATCTTGCGAACAGATTAGGGTAAGGATTGTTATAGACATAAATGGAAAATTAGTTGAATGGGAATGTAGTAGAACCGTCGTAAAATAAATCCTCTCCAGAGCACAGTGGGCTATTTTCTTTGTACAATTATAAACCAACATTAGGCTGAATTAATTTTTACGTGCCCTCCTTTTGAATTTTTTGATATTTTTCAGGACGTAGCAATGCGACGTTTCCACATTTGTGACAGTAATCGCGATAGTTATTATGTAACGCAAGCACCTCATGAACTTGGTGACGAAGAAGAGCCGTTAGAAGATCCAATTCCTTTGAGAAATGTAAAAAAGCCTGAAGGAAAATGTGCCCAGGTTTTTCTTCGCTATAGAGATGATCCTGATAAAACAATCGTTCGAATTCATGGAGGCTGGTTAAGAATACCATGCGAGTATACAGACATTACTGTGACTGCTCGTATGTGTGTACAGGAGTGTATACAGGTTATTAATATTTTAATTATTAGAAAACAAAAAAAATAATGATTTAGGAAGCGTTGGAAAACTTTGGGCTGGATGGATCTACTTGGAGCCGATACAACCTGCAGGCATTTAAAAATCTGTTTTCACATTTTATTTTTAATTCAGGAGGTTTCTTTAGAGAAGGGTGTAGCCGAAAGAACGGTTAATCCACAAGAGGAGATGCTTCAATTGGTCCGAAATCTTAGGAAGGTATTATTATTGTTTTTTGATGACTAGCACACATCTATTTTAGGATTCCTTGAGGCGAAGTCATGTCGTTCGCTTCTATATTCAAGAGAAAGAGGATCCTCATGGTCAGCAAAAAATATTTTAATAATTTAAAAATAATTTAAGATCATGCCATTTTTGTCTCCAATTTGCCCCCGTCACGTTCTCAACGTCAATATGAACGAATCTTGTTAAAATTACTTTCCATCAATGAACGTCCTTTCTGTGCAATTGGACCAATTTATTTCGAATATGGATCTTTGGTCATTACATTCAACACACCTAAAGCAGCATCTGCAGCAGTTTTGAGGTTACAGAATGCAATATATGAAGATAAAAAATTGGTGGTGCTTTGTTTACCAAATGTACAATCTCATATGATTCCTCTAGATGTTGAGCCTTTGGTATTTTTTTTAAATAAATATTTGAAATCTGAAATTAAAATTTTTTCGTAGCTTGTATTGGTCAATGTCAAAAGTGGTGGCTGTCAGGGTACTGAACTTATTTCTGCCTTTAGACGTTTACTTAACCCATTCCAAGTATTTGATGTGCTCAAAGGTGGTCCACTCGTTGGGTATATATTTTCTTTTTAAGTAAATTTTTAATTTTAATATTTTAGCCTCTATGTCTTTAGAAACATTCCAAAATATAGAATTTTAGCTGCAGGAGGTGATGGAACAGTTGGATGGGTTCTTCAATGTTTGGACATTGCCAAACAGGTTGATATTTTTTCTAAAAGTTTTTAGTTTTTTTCTTGTAAAGGACGCAGCTTGTTTCTCGCCTCCATGTGCAGTATTGCCTCTTGGAACAGGAAATGACCTTGCGCGAGTTTTGCGTTGGGGTGGTGGTTACACTGGTGAAGAGAGCCCCGTTGACATACTCCGTGACGTTATTGAAGCAGAGGAGGTTCGGCTAGATCGCTGGGCTGTTGTTTTCCACGAAGAAGAACTACCCTCTACTGCTGCATTAACTCAAAAAGCTCAAACTGAGGATGCCCCAATGACAAATCCAGAAGATCAAACAAGCATGATAATCATGAATAATTATTTTGGTATTGGAATTGATGCTGATGTTTGTATGCGATTTCACACAAAGAGAGATGCAAATCCCGAGAAGTTCTCGTCTAGGCTATTCAACAAAACTCAATATGTGAAGATTGGACTTCAAAAAGCTTTTGATAGAACTTGTAAAGATCTTTGGAAAAGGGTGGAATTAGAAGTGGATGGTCGTCCAATCGAATTACCTCCGTGTGAAGGAATTATTGTGCTCAATGTTCTCAGTTGGGGAAGTGGTGCTAACCCTTGGGGAACAGCAAAGGTTTGATTCAAATTTAAAGGAAAAGTTTAAAAAATAATTTTTAGGAAGAAGCTGGATTTCAAAAGCCTACACATTACGATGGATTACTTGAGGTTGTCTTGATAATATTTATTTTTTACTTTTGTTTATTATTTTTAAAAGGTTGTTGGAATAACAGATGTTTCTCGACTTGGCTTGATTCAGTCTAAATTGGCAGCAGGCACAAGAATAGCACAAGGAGGATCGGTTTTTATTTTTGTTAGAATTTTTTAAATTAATATTATTCTTTCTATACTAGATTAAAATCACAACAAAGGAAATGTGGTCAGTGCAAGTAGATGGTGAACCTCACATTCAACCTCCAGGGACAATAACCATGTATGAATTTTAAATTTCTTGAAAAATTATATTTTTATTAATTTTAGTCTAAAATCTGCACTTAAAGCAAAAATGTTAAAGAAAGCTAAAAAGTCTCGTAAAAGTGTTGCTGCAACTGTACGTGCTGTCCAAAGCGAAGGCTCTCCTTCTAATGATTTTGAACATCCAAACTCTAGTCATTTGGAAGTTGAATTAAGATCTGGACACGGAAAGAGTACACCTGAAGAAATTAACTCATTTGATGATGATGAAGAGGCTGATTCTTTTCTTTAATTTTCTTTAGTTTTTGATTAGTTTATGGAGTGTTCCGGTTGCTAGTTTAGCGTTTTAAGGTTTAGAGATTTTATCTCTTTAGGTCATTACATGATTTCTTTTTACTTAACATTGAGAATTAACCTAGGATGAGGTCAGACCTTGGACAGGAGTCAAGTATTTGACGATATACAGCCGCGACAGTTTGAACATTTGTTGAAATATTTAAAATACATAATGCCAAATAATAGGATTAAATGTCATTTTGTCTTTCTAGGGCCGATTGAGTCCCGTATCCTCCAAGAATGTTATAAAAAATGGAGTTAAGACTCAATCAATCGTCCCCTTCATCCTTACAAAATTTTTTCTTATATTTTTTCCCAGATTTTCTTAAATTTTGCTTTTATCCCTTAATTTTCACTTTTTTTTTCTTGGCTGCCGTCTCGTGTATTTAACAAAATGATTTAAACTTTGTATGTATTGATTTTTAATCTTTTTTAATGCCCAATTAAGGCAGCTATTTTAACCATTTTTCCCAGTGTGAATCTATAAATTTTTCTTTAAACTTTTTTTTGCTCCACCGATTTAATTTTTTCGTAAAAATTTTTTTGATAAAATTGCAAAATTTTAGACAAGAGTTGCCCCTGAAATGTGTCTTTATTCTTGTTTTTAAGATTTTTCCTCAAATTTTATTATCGCCACATTTTTCTCACCTGAAGATACTACGTGATGAATCAGTCCACATTTTCATAATTAGAAAGTATCACCCTTTTTCTTTTATAAATAGTGGCGAGGGAAACTGCAATCGCGTGTTCTTTTGTATTCCCACATAGAAAAGGAAAATAATATAAACAATTAAACATTTTAGAATTATTATTTTAATTAACACTTGAGAGGAGTTTGAAAATAATTTTTTTAATTGTAGATTTTTTAAGCATAATTTTTATACAAATTTATTTTCCTTTCCATGCTCGTCTTCGTTTTATTCATATTTCTTGAAAAGGGCGTGAGAGGATATTGGAAAAATAAAAATTCTTAACGTAACGGGATATTGGAAAAACGTCATCAAAACAACAAGCATGAATATATTTTATAATTTACACATTCTCCTTATGCTTATATTCATAGAAAAATATGTTCATGAAAAATAGTCGTAGTGGGAATTGACTTTTCCTTCCTTTTTTTATTTTTACGAGTTCAAAATAAACCAAACTTAATATTTTCTTGTAATTTGTTTTATTATTTAGAATTGACTTTTAATTAGTTCAAAAATGTCAGCAAAACCAATCAATGAATATTCTGGCAAAGAATTGCTTTATCGTGCACTGGAGCATGTCCAAACTTTATCCAAACCAAAGGCAGTTAAATTAGATGGAGACACATTTAATGATGCTATTCAAAACTGCGAGTGGCTGAAAACTGAAAAAGTAAATTTTTTGCCATTTTTTCTCTTTTCTATTTTTATTTTTAGAAAGGAGTAATCAAACCAGACCAACTTATAAAGCGACGAGGAAAACATTCACTCGTTAAAATTGGGACAACTGATGAGTTGAGCAAGTGGTTTAACGAGAAAAAAGGACAATATATTCAGGTAATTTGGATTTTTGAATTTTTGATTCTTGAGACTCCAGGATTATTTATCTAAAGCTGAGGACCTAGCTAGTGAGTCGAGAACGTGGGAGACTTTTTAGACATAGCCTGCCCTCAAATCACTAATTTTTAAAATTTAGATTGAAAAAACAAGAGGCCGACTTTCAAAATTTATCCTCGAGCCGTTTGTTGAACATTCTCAAAAAGATGAACTTTATTTGGCTATATACAGTCAAATGAACAATGACGTTATTTTGTTCCTTGAAGAAGGTGGTGTTGATATTGGAGATGTTGACTCGAAGGTTTTTAGTTTAGAATAATGAATATTTTTTTAATATTTTAGGCTCGCAAACTTCTTGTCCCAGTGAAAGAAAAGGACGAGGAAATGCAATTAAATGACAAGGAATTAAACGAACTTTTGGGTAAAAATTTGGATACAGCAAAGAAAAGGTTTTTTAATTAGAAAAATGTTTTATTTGTTTTTCTAGTCTTGTTTTGCCATTTATCAAGGAGCTTTATGAAGTTTATAAGAAGAATCATTTTACATACTTGGAGATTAATCCTCTTGTTGTCTGTTCTGGGAAGATCTATATATTGGACTTGGCTGCAAAGCTTGATGAGACTGCTTCATTCTTATGCTCTGAATTGTGGAAGACTCGCGATGGGGAAGAAATTGATTTTCCTGCTCCGTTTGGTCGTGACCTTGCTAAAGAAGTTTGTTGAAAATTTTTAGTTTTCTGATCGTTTAATTTAAAATTTTCAGGAAAAGTATATTGCTGAATTGGATGCAAAGACAGGTGCCTCTCTTAAATTGACTATTCTCAACAGAAGTGGACGAATTTGGACTATGGTTGCTGGTGGTGGAGCTTCTGTTGTTTTCACGTTTGTATTTATTTTTGTTTAATTAATTTTTTAAATTTTAAAGTGATACAATTTGTGATTTAAACGGTGCTTCAGAATTGGCAAATTATGGAGAATATTCCGGCGATCCAAGCGAGTCACAAACTTTTGAATACGCCAAAACCATTCTCTCCATAATGACTGAAGGGAATCCACACCCTAAAGGGAAGGTTTTGATAATTGGTGGTTCTATCGCAAATTTTACTAATGTTGCAGCTACTTTTAAGGTTTTTCTCTAAAATTTTAAACTCATCTTGATTATATTTTAGGGAATCATAAATGCTATTGAGACATTTGCCGAAAAACTTCGAATGCATAAAGTCGTTATTTTTGTTCGTCGTGGTGGTCCAAATTATCAGGGAGGATTGCGTAAATTTAAGGAAGCAGCTTCTCGTCTTGACATCCCAATACATGTTTTTGGCCCAGAGACTCATATGACTAGTATTGTTGGTGCTGCTCTTGGAGTCAAACCAATCCCAGAAGCATCTCTTGCGCCTCACACTACGGGACAATTTTTGTTGACTCCTGGACATGTAAATATGGTTTTAAATTTATTTTCTAATTTTTGTGTTTTAACAGGTTGAAAAAAGTGATTCTTCTACTTCACAAACTCAAACAACTGATTCCTCAATGAAGACTAAATCAAATGGATGTGTGAGAAATAATGAAATGACAACAACTGCTGGTATAACTACTAATGAGATTTCTCAACAAATTCAGAGCCTTTTTGAAAATAATACTAAAGCAATTATTTGGGGACAACAAACACGAGCTATTCAGGTTGTTTTTTTTTTGAATTTTTTGTTTTATGTATTTGTTTTTAGGGTATGATGGATTTCGATTATGTTTGTCGACGAGAAAGTCCTTCTGTTGTTGCATCAACTTATCCTTTTACTGGCGATCACAAGCAAAAATTTTATTTTGGTCAAAATGAATTACTCGTCCCAGCTTACAAATCTATGGAAAAGGCTTTCAGAACCCACCCAGATGCTTCAGTTATGATTACTTTTGCGTCTATGCGTTCTGTTTTTGACACGGTTGTTGAAGCTCTTCAATTCTCTGATCAAATTAAAGTTATTGCAATTATTGCTGAAGGAGTACCTGAAAATCAAACAAGAAAATTGATTAAGGTTTTTTTTAAATATTTCAACAAATTTATTTTTTATAACTTTAAAGATTGCACGTGAAAAAGGCGTTGTTATAATTGGACCTGCAACTGTCGGAGGTATTAAACCTGGATGTTTCAAAATTGGAAATACTGGTGGTATGATGGATAATATTTTGGCATCAAAATTGTATCGTCCTGGAAGTGTTGCTTATGTTTCTCGTTCTGGTGGAATGTCTAACGAAGTTTGTTTTTATATCGAATACTGATATTCTTATAAATTAAGTTAAACAATATTCTTGCACACAATACTGATGGTGTTTTTGAAGGAATAGCTATTGGTGGTGATCGTTATCCAGGATCAACATTTACTGACCATATTTTACGTTTTCAAGATGATCCCAGGTATGATTTATTTGTTTTTATTTAACTAAAATTCAAATTTAAAGAGTTAAAATGCTTGTACTACTTGGTGAACTTGGTGGAGAAGAAGAATATAAAATAGCCGAAGCACTCGAATCAAAAAGAATTACCAAACCATTAATTGCCTGGTGTATTGGTACTTGCGCTGATCATATAGTTTCTGATGTTCAATTTGGACATGCTGGAGCATCCGCAAATGCAGCAAGAGAAACGGCAATGGCAAAGAATAAAGCTTTAAAATTGGCTGGAGCATATGTCCCTGACTCTTTTGATGATTTTGGAATTTTGATTGCAAAAATTTATTCCCAATTGGTCGCAAATAGAACGATAGTTCCACAACCCGAAGAGCCTCCTCCACCTGTACCGATGGACTATGCATGGGCAAAGGTTTGATTCCTTGAATTATTTTTTTATTTTATATTTTAGGAACTTGGTCTAATTCGTAAACCTGCATCATTTATGACTTCAATTTGTGATGAACGTGGTGAAGAACTTCTTTATGCTGGCGTTCCAATTAGTCGAGTGCTTGAGAATAATGTTGGTGTTGGTGGAGTGCTTAGCCTGTTATGGTTTCAGGTTTTTAACTGAAAAATGTATTAATTAAAAAAAATTTTTTAAAGAAACGACTTCCAGACTATGCAAATCGCTTTATTGAAATTTGTTTAATGTTAACTGCAGACCATGGTCCTGCTGTGAGCGGTGCACACAATACAATTGTTTGCTAAATAATAATTGATAAATATAATTTGATTTTATATTTAAAGGTCTGTGCTCGTGCTGGAAAAGATTTGATTTCTTCATTAGTTTCTGGCCTTTTAACAATTGTAATTTTCTTATTTTTAAACTTTAATTGATTCCTTTTTTAAGGGTGATCGTTTTGGTGGTGCTTTGGATGGAGCAGCAAAGATATTTACTCAAGCTTTGGATAAAGGTTTAAGCCCTATGCAATTTGTGAATGAACAAAAGAAGTTGGGCCGATTAATTCCAGGAATTGGACATCGAGTCAAATCTGTAAGAAAATTTATTTCTAGCTAAAAATTTAAAAAATTTTTATAGATAAATAATCCAGACAAACGTGTTGAAATATTAAAAAAGTTTGCTTTGGATAAAAAAGTTTTTAAACAAGAAACTCCATTATTTGATTATGCATTAAAAGTTGAACAAATTACAACTTCAAAGGTTTTTTTCTTTTAAAATTTTTTTATAAAAAATTTTTTTCTTAAAGAAACCCAATTTAATTCTCAACGTTGATGGAGCAATTGGCACAATTTTTGTTGATATTTTGCGTAATTCTGGAATGTTTACCGCACAAGAAGCATTAGAAATGGTGGAAATTGGAGCTTTGAATGGACTTTTTGTTTTGGGACGAAGTCTTGGATTTATTGGTATAAAAATAGAATTTTTGGAAATTCAGAAAGAAATTTTTTTCAGGGCATTATCTTGACCAACGCCGACTTAAACAACCTCTATATCGCCATCCTTGGGATGATATAAGTTATATAATGCCAGAAGCTGATTATGGAGATACTCCTCCCAGTCTTTAAAAAGAGTTTAGGTTTTCTTTTATTTATTTTTGCGAGGATTTTTAGCTGTAAAAATTTTTTTTAATTAATTAAATACAAAATTTAAATTGCAAAAAATCCTCGTTTTTAATTTATATAGGTTATAGTACACCACTTCATGACACATACAAAAAATACACATTTTATTTGACCGGTTTTATTATTTTTAAACACTCCATTTCGCAAATTAAAAAAAATATGCAATAAGTAAAGATTGTTTTTTGATATTTTTAAGATTTTATTTTTAAAAATGAAATAAAATATATTTATGTTGTAGTTTCTGAAATATACAGGGTGTTTCACTAGAAAAGCCCTTTTTGAAAAATCAATATCTTTTTTTTACGTTGACAGATTTTTACGATATTGGGGATTTTATATCTATAATTTATAAGGTTTTTTTTGAAATAAAAATTATGTCTAAATTCGAACCCTAACCCGAGATAATTCCGTACTCTACCGTTCTGTTTTTCCCTTTTTCCCCACATGCATTCTTACTTCCCTTTATTTGCTGCGAGTGGCGATAGACACTAGAGTAGACAACAGTCGATAGACATTACAACTTGAAGAAAAGTGGGCGGGGCTTCTTCTCTTCGCCGCTCACAGGAAATAAAATTAAGTAAGATAGCATGCAATGCAAAGAGAAAAAAAAGAGAACGGTTGAGTACGGATTTGAAATACAGGGTTAGGGTTCGAATTTAGACATAATTTTTATGTCAAAAAAAACCTTATAAAATATAGATACAAATTACCAAATTTCATTAAAATCGTTCAACTCAGTTAAAAGTTATTAATTTTTCAAAAAGGGCTTTTCTGGTGAAACACCCTGTATTTTAAATCCGATTAAATATATTTACTATATAAAAAGGCTTTTTGCCTATAATTTTGACAATTCTTTTTTTTCTGTTAAAATATTGATAATTAAATGCTAAATAAATCTTTTTTGTTCTTTTCTTAATTTTTATTAGTTTAAAGGAATAAATCTTTTATTCGATTTTTTTTTTTTAAAAGTGATGTAAATAATTTTGACATTATTTATTATCTTTAATTTTTAAAGCACAAAGTATCTTTTTGTAAACATTTTTGAATTTAAAAAATCATTGTTTGTAAATATCACATTCTCACAGGTTAACGGACCAAATTTTGGGGAATATGCGAGAAAGAATGCGGTATTTGTATTTGCTCGATACAGACGGATCTTGGGACAATCTTTAAGCATTTAACAATGTAAAAGTGTCGATAGTATGATTTTTAATATTAAATTTAGTATTCCAATGATCACACAAAAGTGCATAATATTTTTTTCTTATTTTTCTTAGCTAATCAAATGGGGAAACAATTGTCTTTTTCAGTTTAATTTTTACACACCAAGATCTTCGATTTGTTAGTGGTTTAGCCCACCCTAGTACAAAATGAATGAGATAGTGTGTAGGCTGCAATATTGGCAAGAACAAAGCGAGAAAATAGGAGAGGGAGGAGTAGGCAGAGCTGATTTGTTTTTAAGGCCGATAGGGGTGGGGGGGGGGGGGCTAAGGACGGTTGGTGTGCAGGAAAAAAAGGTTGATATGATGGTGGTGGTGAAGAAAGGGCAGGAGTTGAGTCTGGGCAAAGAACAGCCCAATATTTTACTCCATTTTTTAGTAAACGAAAAAAAGGGGGTGAGAGGAGGCGCGTTATCATTTGCGACAGGACAAATATTAGAAAATGAAAGAAAAATGAGAGAAAAAATGCGTAGATAAGTAGTTTTAGTTTTATGCATGTAGTAGAACGATTTCGAGAATATAAGGTGTATTTAGTAGAATGATGTTCTTCTCGCCAAAAAAAATTTAAAAGTATTTTATTATATTTTAAGCTTTTTTGCTCTATTTAATTTTTAATACTCTTACTTTTCTACCCCATTACCTTTTTTGGTAATTTTCACCTTCGTTCCCCCCCTCCTTTTTCCTTCCTCAATGTATTACAAAATGGTCAGTCTGAACAACAATTGTAGAACCCATCGAGCTGTGTCGAATGACACCAAAATTGAAAAAATCCGACTTGATTGGACCGAGATACAGACCCCTGAAAATTGAAAAACCATGGGGGCGAAAAACCATATGTACCACAATTCATACAAATGATAGCTCATTCGAAAGAGCTCTTCGAGCTGAGTCGGATGACACCAAAATCAATGTGATTGGACAAGAGTTGAAAAAGTTATGACATAAGTCGCCGACTCCGTTAGGTCTACTTCATGTCATAACTTTGTCAAACCATGTCTAATCGTGTTGATTTTGGTGTCATTCGACTCAGCTCGAAGAGCTCTTTCGAATGAGCTATCATTTGGGTAAAATTTTTTTATTCCAAAAAATCACCCCTATGGTTGTTCAATTTTTAGGGGTCTGTATCTCGGTCAAATCAGGTCCGATTTTTTCAATTTTGGTGTCATTCGACACAGCTCGACGAGTTCTACAATTGTTGTTCAGACTGACCATTTTGTAATACATTGAGGAAGGAAAAAGGAGGGGGGGAACGAAGGTGAAAATTACCCCTTTTTTTAATTTTATTTAATTTGATTAGAAGTTCATATTCGCTTAGTTTTATTTTTAAGTATTTTTTTATCTTTCCAAATTTGTCTTTATTTATTTTTTGCATATCGCGTTCTATGTTGGTTTGTACACACATGATCAAAACTCAGAGATCGTTTTTTAAATTTTTCTAGTTTTCAACCATGTGTATTTTCATTCGTTTTTTTCTTAATTTTTACATCACAATTTAGGTTTTAATAATGGCTTCTGAATTACTTAATGCTCAAACATCTGATAAATTATTGCTCAACGAAAAAACACTTTCTGATACGGTTATTAATGATTCTGGACATGAATCTTCTGGATCACTTAGCGCGGAGCTTCCTTCAACACCTGAAGGAGAGCAAAAACAACACGATGCCTTCACAAACACTATTGAGGAAAAATTGAGTTCTAGCGATTCCAATGAAACCAAATTTTTTCGTATTAAAATAGCTGTTCCTGGAGGTGAAAATATTGAAGTTCAGGTATTTGAAATTGAAATTATTTGCTGTAAATCCATTTGATATTTCTCCAGATAAGCGACGGTGATATTGTTCAAGAACTTTACCAAATGCTTTTGGAGAAAGATTCAACGTGCCATCGAACATGTTTTCGTCTTTATTACGAAGGAAATCCATTGGATCAATTTACAGAAATTAAAAACATTCCAAATATTCAAGATCAAGTTGTTTTTACTGTTGTTGAAGGTATGGTTTCTGTATTTGATTTTTATTAATTGATTTGGTATTTCAGAGCCTTACAACATTAGGGAAGCTCGAACTCATGTTCGTCATTTGCGAGAGATTGTTCGGTCTCATGACATTTCTGATGCTGCTAATGGCGTTGAATTTGCCTCATTTACTTGTCTTTCACAAATTACTCAAGCTGTTGACGAGAACCGGAAATCAGCAAGACCGCCATTATCATCAAATTCTGCAGAAATACGTTCAGAATCTGACTGTTTACCTCCTTATTGGCTTTTACCGGGATGTGGAGAAGTTCCTTTTAAACCTCTCATTCCGCTCAATAGCAATTACAAAAGCAATGGAAACGAGTCTTTGACTCCCAACTCCTTTCAAGCAATCAGACAGATTTATTTTTCATCTTTCAATCCACCGCCTGGGCCAAGAAAAATAAAGGTTTTTTTATTTGAATTGTTAATTTTGAGTTTGATTTTCAGGGTGATGTTCTCTATTTGGTTGTTGATTGTGTGGAAGAACGACGTTTTCATATTACCTGTTGTACCCGTGGATTTTTTGTTAATTCATCTGTTGGTGATGTGTTCAAACCAGAAAAGTCTTCTGTTTATGGCAATCGAATTTATCACAGCCTTTTTGATTTACTTTCTGATCTCAGTCCACACTTCAAAAAAACATTTTCTCAAATTTTGAAGACAAGAGCTGACAAACACATTTTTGAACGTCTTCCAGCGCCATATCAACTTTATCATTGGGTTTGAAATTCTTTAAAGAGGTTTATGTTTACGATTGTTTTTTTCAGATTGTTCCTCTGGTTGATAACAAATTGGACCAAATGAGAGCCGATGACCAAATTCAGCCTTTCCGTGTTGGTTTTGAAGACCATATGCCAGGTCAGATTAGAGACTGGAATGAGGAATTACAAACAACTCATGATATGCCCCAGACAACGTTTGCTGAGCGTTTGTGCCGTGACCGTGCGCGTTTCAAAGTGAATGCCGATTTTTTACAAGCTTGTGTTAGAGGGGCATTGGCGGTTAGTTTTACTTGACCATATTCTTTTGGAAAAAGTTTTTTATTTTAGGTTATTGATGGATCAGTTCTCAGTATTAATCCTGCAGATGAGCCAAAAATGCAAATGTTTATTTGGAATAATATTTTTCTTTCACTTGGTTTTGATGTTAAGGATCATTATAAGGCATGATAAATCTTCTCTAGAAATTTATTTTTTATTTTTAGGATATTGGGGGTGACGCAGCAGCTCATGCATCTTACTCTGCCGATCTTGCTGCTGTTCAGGCATATGCCCATATTGATGACCCTAAATTACATACTTGTGGCATGGCTATAATTGATTTACGAGGATGTCGTATAATGGCCCAATCAATTATTCCAGGTTTATTTTTTGGTTAATAAACATAAATTATTTGTAAAATTTAGGTATTTTGGATCGGGAACAACACGAACCAATAGTTTATGGCTCATTTGATTCTGGGAAAACAGTTCTTTCAAATGATGTCTATGCTCAACTCTTGCAGAATTCTTCAGAACTTTTAAAAATACAACCTCATTTAGTTTGGAATGGAAAAGAAGGAGATGAATATGTTAAACTATTTTCTTCTTATGAAAGTAAAGTATGTTTTTGAATAATTTTGTTTATTTTTTTAAATTTTTACCGATTTAAGGGAATTATTGGAAATGATCGAAGGCATTATTTAATGGATTTATTGAGAACTTTTCCTCCTGACGTTAATTTCTTGGAAGATGCTGAACCAACAGAAAAAGCCAAAGCTTTAGGATTCCCACGCAAGTTTCCTCACAAACTTGTTTATTTAAGACAGGAATTGGTTGATACATTTGTTGAGTATGTGTTTTAGAATTAACCATTTAAATCTTTTTTTACTGCAAAGGTCTATGAGAATCGAAAATCTGTAAATTCTGCAAAGAACAAAGAAAATGTTGAAAACAAAACTGATGGAGAGGTAAAAAATGACAAAGACGCTGATGTAAAATCCGATGAATTGAAAGAAGAATCTAAATTGAAAGAAGAAAAGCCATTAGTAATTCGATTAAATCCAGATTGTTACAGCACTGCTGTTAAACATCATCCAGATGAGGATTTGGAGGTTTAGTTTTCAGCTAGAATTTTTCGAGTTTTTAATTATTCTTTCTAGGGTCAACGAAAATTAGTAGCAGAGGCTGCAGAGTTTCTTCTTTTCAATCAAATCCCTCAATTTGTCAACGATTGCATTCATTTAGCTTCTGCTCCAGCTGATGGAGTAGCTCTAACTGGTTTATTTTAAATATTTTATAGTTAATTATTATTTTTATAGAAGCTCTTCACAACAGAGGAATTAACATGCGTTATTTGGGGAAAGTTATTGAGGCGTTAGAAATTAATAAGAAACTTGGATATCTTGTTGTAAGTTTTTGTGTTTTTCTTGTAAAAATTGTTAATTTTTTTAAAGAGAATTGCAAAAGTTGAATTACTTTGTCGCTCTATTCGTCACATTTTTCGTGAATTTATTCGTTCTGTAGAAGCTCATTGTATTGGAATGGCTATTGCTCATTTTTTGAATTGTTTTATTGGTGGATCAGAAAAGAATTTATTGGCTATGCAAGATACAGAAAACAATAATAATATTAATGGAAATGCTCATTCAACAATACAAAAGAAAATTGTTTCTGGAGGGAAAAAGAAGCGAAGAATGGGAGAAAAGAACAATAATAATAACTCAACACTTGGAAATGGAAGTACTCCAATACAAAAGTCTTCAGCTTGGACTAAACTTACTCAAGAAACACTTTGGAAGGCTATTAGTGATGAATCTGATGGGCATTATAATTATAGAATTGTTGCTGATTGGTAAGAAATTTTGAGAATTTTTCACAAGGTTTTTCCTGTCTTTTGGGATAAATCTGAGAGTTTGGGTTTAGGGTGGGTGGGTTTTGGATTAGATTCCCTCCAGATTCTCTCTCATAAGTGGAGTTAAATTAATAAATGATACTTTTTTAAAGTTGTGACTCGTTTATTGAATGGAGTGATGAAGCAAGACGTTCAGCTATAATTAGACGTTTCTGTGCAATGAATGGAGTCCAAATTGTTTTGAAGGTTTCTTTAATAATTTTATGATATTTATTTCCCTAATTTAGAATTATCAATTTGAATCAAAATCTCAAACACCTTTCTCCGAAGATGATATTTTTAATTTGGTTCCAGTGGTTAAACACTTAAATCCTCGTTCTCAGATGGCTTATAATTTTTATTTAAATGCTTTGATTAAAATGCAACAAGGATTTCCTAGAATTGGTTATGAGTTAATGCAACAGGTTTTTTTGTTGTTTTAGAGATTTATTTTTATTAAATTAACAGGCCCATAGCATGATGTTAAGGTTTAATTTTTTTAATTATTTTGAAGAATTTAATTTTTATTTTTAATAGTATTTATGGTCCCTTACATTCTGATTTAGCTCTATGCCTTCGCTTTATGGCAAGAATGGCTTATGCTATGAATGATTATCCAGATGCTTTGGCACAACAACATAGAGCTCTGTTGATTTCTGAACGTTGTAATGGAATTGATCATCATGAAACAATATCTGATTATGTTAGTTTATTTTTAATTTTTATTATGAGGTTTTTGACTCAATTTGAGGCTGAAATTCAGTGGTAGAGAGCATTTCAGAGTTCAGTCTCGAGGCCATATCTTGGGCCATAACTTTTTTGGTTATCGTCCTTTCTGAATAATTCTTGTACCAATCAAATGAAATCGTTTTGTGAATTCTTTTTTATGTTAGGATCAGTACAATCGAATTTCAGTTTTTCTATTTAATTTAAAAAATGTTTAGATTAATTTGGCCCATTTTTCTTTTGCCAATTTATGTATTACCTCTTCATTAAAATTATTCTACCGAGCACGTCATTTACTTCTTTTGGCTTGTGGTGAAGATCATCCACAAATTGGACAAATTGATGTATTTCCTCGATTTAATTTTAGCATAAAATTAAAAAAAATTTTCAAAGGCAAATATTGGTGTTATTCTTTATTTGTTACAAGAATATGATACCTCAATGAAATTTTTAAATAATGCTTTATCTTTATATCAAAAATATGGTGTTTCTATGAAGGTTTTATAAAAAAAATTTTCGAAAGATTTTCTTTTAATCTTTAAATTTATTTAGACAGCTTTGCTTACCCATGTTATTTCACGTGGTAAGTTTAAAGATTTTTTTGTAAATTTGATTAAAAAAATTTTTTTAAAGTCCACTCATGCCGTGGAGATTTCCGTACAGCTCTAACATTTGAAAAGGAGACTTTTAATGTTTATTCAAATGTATTTGGTAATGAACATGAAAAGGTTTTTAAAATTAAAAAAAAATTTTTACGTCCATAAAAAAATTTTTTAGACTGTCATAAGTAGTGAACGTTTACGTCAGTTAACCACCCAAGCTGTTACACTTCAAAAACATATGAATGAAGCTACGAGTGGATTAAAAACTTCAAAACAATTAATGCCTAAAGTATATTTTTTTAATTTAATTTTTGTTTAAATTTTTAGATTCAAATTCAACCGCCAACTTTACAAAATATAATTGAACTTCTTAACGCTTTCAATAGTTGGTTCGGGTATTAAAATATATATTTGCGCAAAAATGGGTTATTAGGGATTTTTAAATTATTTGTTAAGGGTTTAATTACTTTGTTATCCCGATTACCTAAGTACTTTAGGCGTCAACGGCTGAAAGGTTTTTTGCGCAAATGTATAGGAATTATTTCCAATTCATTAAATTTTTTCTCCCTTTTTTTAGATTTTTTGTTTTGGAAAGTGAAGATCCAAACAGAATAAGATGATGATTAAACTTAAAATATATTTGGGTGGCATTATTAAAAAGGTCTCTTATATTTAATTTGGGACAGCAACAAAAATATTTTTTTTAATATTTTCCTGTTTTTTTCCTTTTTTCCCTTAATTTTGATTGTTATTTTGTCATTTGAGACTTATATTTTTGTTTGTTGTTTCTTTTAGGAGTTAATTGTTAAAATATATGTGTAGTTCAACTAGATAGCTGTTTTCAAAAAGTTTTGCAAGCTTGAAATTGAACTACACACATAGATTTGTTACGCACACCTCCTTTTTTGCTCATTTTGTGGCCTTTATAAAGTTTGATTTGATAAAATCTCTTTTTATGATTGGAAAATGGTTTAAACAGTAATTAAATAGGTCGATTAGTTGGCTATTTAAATAAAAATTTAAAAATCCGCGAGAATTTTCATAATGAAATAAATGACATTATATACCAGTACGTTTGAGTCCCATCTTTATTAATTATAAATTTTTGAAAATTTTCTTATTTTGGCATAATGTATAATCTACAAAATAAATGACATTTTATCCAATTAAATCCGGTCAGTTGATTGCCGCCATTTAAGAGTGTTCAAAAAACTGTAAAAAGTTTATTTTTTAAAAAATTATACTACTCAATTAATTAGAACATTTCCTACTCTGAAATGTCCCTACTTTGAAACGGCTACTCTGATTTTTAGCCCTATTTTTAGATGGGTAGAGATTATAAGGTATTTTAGCCGTGTAGAGATTTTGAGGTGTAGAGATTTTGAGGAGTAGTTATTTTGATGAATAGAGATTTTAAGGATTAGAGATTTTGAGGTGTAGAGATTTTGAAAAGTAGAGATTTTGAGGAATAGAGATTTTGAGGATTAGAGATTTTGAGGAGTAGTGATTTTGAGGAATAGAGATTTTGAGGATTAGAGATTTTGAGGAGTAGTGATTTTGAGGAATAGAGATTTTGAGGATTAGAGATTTTGAGGAGTAGTGATTATGAGGAATAGAGATTTTGAGGATTAGAGATTTTGAGGAGTAGTGATTTTGAGGATAGTTATTTTAGCATTTTTAGCTGTGGAGAGAGATAGAGAGACTGTATAGATTTTATGGAATTTACGTAAAATAGCGACAGTACACTTTAGTCCTAATACAATGATTTTTAACTAATTTGGAGCTAGTATATTGATTTAATTGATTATATTTATATTTATGTACATATCAAGACAATTCACTTACAAAAATATCCTCTTTTTTATGTTCATTTACAGTAGTTTCGTGCTCTCAAATTCAGCACTCAACCGACCCATCATCATTGTATTAATTTTTTTCTCTAACATTAGAGAAATCTCGCTATTTCAGCCTACTATCTCAAACATTCTTTCTCTCTACTTGGTACATCACATCTTACTTAAAAAACGAAATAGTTATTTAAAGTTTGAGAAAGACATTAGAGTCCTGATACCATAACGATTATCTCGAACCTTTAATTTGCCTAACTACTTTAGCACTTAGAGAAAGATTCAAACAAAACTACACAATTTTAAACATTTATCTGTCAAAAGAAATAAAAAATATAAAAAATGTTTTTAAACGAAAAAATCATCAAAATCTGCATCTGTTTGTTGTCTTGTAAAGTTGGCGGTTGAATTTGGATCTAAAATTTAGCAAAATTTAATTTTAAATAGATAGTCAAAAATTATTCTTATCGAACTGAACTTAAAAATTATGGCCCAAAATAATTGAAATATCTCGATTATCCTCCCTTATACAGCTATAACTTTTTATGTGATGTTTGGAAGGGAAAGCAACATTAACGAAAAGAACCCACACATAAAAAGCCTTCTATTGGTACATGAAGTACTAGGAACGGATAATAACCAAAAAAAGTTTATGTCACTAAATATGGTCTGACGACTGAAACGGCGATTCAGAGAGACTCCCTACCATTGAATTTCAGCCTCATAGAGAGAAAAACCCTTATAATAAGAACAAAAACTAACCTAATCAGATATTGTTTCATGATCAATTCCATTACAACGGAAATTAACAGAGCTCTATGTTGTTGTGCCAATGAATCTGGACGTTCTTTAGGCTGAAAAATTAAATTTTTAAAGAAAAAGTTCAGGAATTTTTGTTGTTTGTGAACCCTAAGCCTGGAAACCGCTCTAGAGAAAAGGAAGGTGACTATGATTCAATTTGGGAAATAAAAAGATCCAAAAGTGTTAATCGCCCAGGTAGTTTTTTGAATTTTAGAAGGCCATAGGCCAAAAAATTCACTTTTTTTAGGGATACAGGCGAAAAGTATGAGGATTTTAGAGGTCAAGAATCACACTACCCAAGGAAAGCAACTGGACGGAGATTTAAACATCGATAACAGAGATCTTTAAAGAACGAAAATTTGTGGAAACCAGATAAATAAACCAACCAATTAATTTTCAAACCTCATTTGCTGAATTCTAACAAAAAATTGGAGTTCTTCAGTCATTTTTCCTGCGATTCTTGTCCCTCTAAAGCATTCTCATCAAATAGATTGTCTTCCCGCAACAATTCACCGGCCTAAAAAATAATCTTGAAGCCATAGTAATAATTAAAAATAACCTCGTTAAAAATTTTAACAGCCTCTGGACACTGTCACAAAGCTGAAAATTAAGTAATTAAAAATCCTTTAGACATAAAAACAACCTATAAAAAGATCAACCATTCAAAATAAGCAAATCAATGCATCTAACCAATGGAACATTTGCTGTACGCCTTCTCGTTTGATAAGAACTTGGCCACCGTTTAATTGACTTTAACATTGGGAAAGGAACTTATTTAAGGGAGAAACCTTGCGGACAAAACTTGCGAATTTAATAAAGTAAAAAAGCTAACCTCCGAAGAGACCACAGCAGCTTGTGCCCAGTTATCTCCGAAGAGACTGCTGAGCTTTGTGCCCAGTTATCTCCGAAGAGACTGCTGAGCTTTGTGCCCAGTTATCTCCGAAGAGACTGCTGAGCTGTTGTGCCCAGTTATCTCCGAAGAGACTGCTGAGCTTTTGTGCCCAGTTATCTCCGAAGAGACTGCTGAGCTTTGTGCCGAGTTATTTCCGAAGAGACTGCTGAGCTGTTGTGCCCAGTTATCTCCGAAGAGACTGCTGAGCTTTTGTGCCCAGTTATCTCCGAAGAGACTGCTGAGCTTTGTGCCCAGTTATCTCCGAAGAGACTGCTGAGCTGTTGTGCCCAGTTATCTCCGAAGAGACTGCTGAGCTTTTGTGCCCAGTTATCTCCGAAGAGACTGCTGAGCTTTGTGCCCAGTTATCTCCGAAGAGACTGCTGAGCTTTTGTGCCCAGTTATCTCCGAAGAGACTGCTGAGCTTTTGCCCAGTTATCTCCGAAGAGACTGCTGAGCTTTTGCCCAGTTATCTCCGAAGAGACTGCTGAGCTTTTGCCCAGTTATCTCCGAAGAGACTGCTGAGCTTTTGCCCAGTTATCTCCGAAGAGACTGCTGAGCTTTTGCCCAGTTATCTCCGAAGAGACTGCTGAGCTTTTGCCCAGTTATCTCCGAAGAGACTGCTGAGCTTTGTGCCCAGTTATCTCCGAAGAGACTGCTGAGCTTTTGTGCCCAGTTATCTCCGAAGAGACTGCTGAGCTTTTGCCCAGTTATCTCCGAAGAGACTGCTGAGCTTTTGCCCAGTTATCTCCGAAGAGACTGCTGAGCTTTTGCCCAGTTATCTCCGAAGAGACTGCTGAGCTTTTGCCCAGTTATCTCCGAAGAGACTGCTGAGCTTTGTGCCCAGTTATCTCCGAAGAGACTGCTGAGCTTTTGCCCAGTTATCTCCGAAGAGACTGCTGAGCTTTTGCCCAGTTATCTCCGAAGAGACTGCTGAGCTTTTGCCCAGTTATCTCCGAAGAGACTGCTGAGCTTTTGCCCAGTTATCTCCGAAGAGACTGCTGAGCTTTTGTTGTGTTGCTGTTGAAGCCTGAAAAAAAAATGTTTACATTTGTTAAAAATTATAAAAAGCAAGTTTTGTCCGCAAGTCATTACAACCCCCACCCTTCAAAAAGTTAATCCCCAAAAAAGGAAAAGCCCTGCATTCTGTTTAGAACATCTTTGATAGAAATAGACAACAGAGGACTCCAAATGAAACATCAAAAAATTGATTATTGATTTTGGGATGAAGTGTCATTTATTCTTAATTTTTTGCATTATGCCAAATAGCGCAGATTTTTGAATTCTGAAACGAATATACTAAACGGTAAAAAGGTATAGCGGTTTCAAAACCGATTTATGGACTTCTAGTCCATTGTTCTATTAAATTTAAAAAGAATAAAAAATAGAAGCAAAAATGTCAAATAAATGGAGTCTCTATACACCGACATTGTTTTAGCCGTTTTAGAGTCGAAACTAAAATACTCCTTCGGGACAGAATAGCTGAAAAAAAGTGTCGTTATAGAGAGATTCCACTGTAAAAATAACGAAAATAAATTACATAAAATATATGGAGTAAAAAATAAAAAATGCAAAAGAAAGGCACCGAAATTCTTTGAAATTTCAAAAATTAAATCAAAACTCTCAAAAAAATACAAAATTATTGATGAAATTTACTGATAAAACAACTACATAAAGATTTCGATGCCATTTAAAAATTTAAAAAAAATAAAATGGCAGCGTTGTAATAATATGAGCACGCCGAAATACCAAAAAAAACACCCCTTCTTCCCTAAAAGCTGCAGAAAAAAGCAAAACTGTGGAAATGATCCAATCACGTAACGGTTATTTTAATTAAAGGTTAAAGCGTGGAATTTTGAGGTATTTCGGCGTGTCTTTTTTGACGGATTTGGTATTTCGGCGTATAAATACTTTAAAAATAGAAAAAATGATCATTAAAAATAAATTTATAAACCTTTATTTTTTTATATTTACCACCTCCACTCCTTGTTGTACTAGTTATTGTTGATGTTTGTTGAACGTCACTAGTAATTCCTGTTCCTCTACATGTTCTTGAAGACGCCGCTTTGAAGATGAGACACAAGAACATTGATCACCCCTCCATCGCTTGTCTTACATTTGATCTAATAAAAGAAAAATAATTCATATTTTTATAAAAAACAGAAAAAAACCTCCATTTGCATCTGTTCGTCAGTAAACGGAGCAGATTGTTTTTCAACTGATTTTTCACCGTTGACTTCTGAATCGGAAGCATCACTAAAACTTTTTTAATAAAAAATAAAACAGCAGTTTAGGAAATCCAATTTTTCATAAGAAAATTGATATTTTTAATTTTTATCAATTTCTAAAAATTAATGAACAAAATCTAATTCCCCAATTCTTTTCCACAAAGTTTAATTCCACAATCAGAACCATCATCATCGTGTTGCTTCTCTTCCATAATAAATTGACTTTTACTTGTTGAAGTATTTTGATTCTAAAAAAATATTTGATATAAAAAAGCCCCCAAAAATTAAGATTATATTTTTGATTAAATCAAACCAAAATTATTTGGTCATTAAAAATAAAATAAAAATATATTTAGATTTCTGTGTTGAATTTCTGTTGTTATGTTGAAAAAATACTTTTTTTTTCTTATTGGATAAGATCCAGTCTAAGCGAATCCTGCACAAGATATTCTATTTTTAATAGCTTGTGGCAAGATATTCACTTAACTGGCAACTATCCATTTTTAAATAATTAAAATTGTTGTGGTCAATTAATTTTATTTTTTGTGTTTTTCAAGTTTTTAATGTCGTTAATAAAATAATAAATTTTCTTTTTTTAGTAAAAAAACACAACAACTAACCACAACAACACAGAAATCGTTAATAAAAAGATACAAAAAAATAAAAATTAGAAAATAAAACAAAAGATAAATAAACAAAATTTAAAATTAGGATGACATTTTCGAATGTAGTCCTGATTCTTGAAAGTTAAGACAAAAAAAAATTTTTTTGGAAGAATTTAACCAAAAAAGCTAGAATTATTGAAACGGAACTACAATAGAGGTTCTTAGTCTTTTAAAAAATTCAGACATAAAAAACAGGGGACGACAAAACACAAAAATTAATAAACAAAGACAAAATAAACAAAAATCACTCCAATAAAAATCAAACAACACAAAAATTATATTTTGAGATCGATAACTTGGAGGGTCAATCAAAAAAAACTAACCAGGTTACCAGGTTAATCAAAACACATAAATACCTAGAAAACCCCAGAAAAATCTGGATCAGAACTAGCCAAATCTTTAATAACTAATGAATTTAAAAACTTTCCTAAAGAATATTTTGAAGGACTTAAAAGCTTATAAAATTATTTTCTAAAAGTTCTAAATAATAAAATAGATTTGAGAAAGTTGACAACAAATCAAGAAAATTGATCACTAATAAAGAGTTTAATAGGACAGGAAATATATGAACAAAAAATTTTTTTTGTTCAGAAAATTATATTTTAGTTTAAATATGCAGCTGTTCAATGAGGGAAATAAACAGTTGTTGTTGTTGCTTTTGTGTTATCCCTATTTTTAAGCTTAAAAATAAATGAGAGGAAATAGACTATAAATTGTCTAAAAGCTATATGATGGATGATTTGAGTCAACTAAAAATAATTAGAAAGAACCTCAACTATTACTATATGGACATCTTTTAGATTAAAAAATTAAAAAAAATATTAATTCAAGCCTTCAAATTATCCATCATTCTTAAAACATGTACATATAAAGTCAATTAGAGTGATAAAGATTAGAGTGATAAGAAAAAGAAGGATAAGAAGAAAAATAAAATATAAAAACATGTAAAAAACAACCAAAAATTTAATAAAAAATACCTCATTTCTAGTCCAACCAAATTGTGCAGTTTGACCCTTCTCAATTCCTTCCAAACTATTTTCAATTGCAGAAAAGGTAGTCTCATCATTGATATTTGTTGATGAACCAACAACTAAACCATCAATATTAACAGCCTTTTCAACAGTACAATTGACATTGTCAAGCTAAAAAAAACAAAAAGATAAGCAAAGAAGATTAATGTTAAGATTTGTGGTCTATCCCCCTGTGAAACCCACTTAAGGAATTAAACAAAAATAGATTATCCAAAAGGATGTCATTAATGAGATCTATCAAGAAAAAAACTTGCTTGACCCCTTTACATATAAGAAAAAGATTTAGCTTTTCGATGAGCTTCCGAAGGATATACGATCTATTAGGAATACCCAGCTCAACTAACTCCTAAACCCATAGAATATAAATTAAAACCTCTTTAGCCAAAAGTTCGCCCTGATTTGGTTCTTCAAACTTGTTTAATTTAACATCTTGAGATTCTTCTCCATTCTTAGGAAGATCATCATTTTGATTTAAAGCTTGATTCTCATCACCAACAGAATTAAAAGAATCATCTCCAGTAAATCCAGAATTTTGCAAATTTTCCAATTTATTCCTCATTTCAGACAAAAATCTAAAAAAATAAATAAAAAATAAATTTATGAAAAATCAAACTTGTATCGATTTAATGCCTCATCATAAGTAGTTTCCATCTTCTGTTGTTGTAAATTACTAAGTCTCGATTGAATAAGCCTCATTTTATGTTTACGCGCAGCCAAAGAAGAAAAGCGCTCAGAAATTTTGGAACGAAGATCATCTCTAATAAAATCATTTTTAAAAATTTTTTTTAAATATTAAATTTTACTTATTTTTGGCTGAACTCGAAGTGCATAATTCTTCTTGATTTGGCAAATGAGGAATTGGAGGAATTCTCTCATCATCCTCAATTGTTGCTTTCTATTATAAAAAAATATTTTTTCTTGAAAATTTTTTTAAACTAACCAATTCAAATTCTTTTTCAACATTTTCCAAATCCTCTTTCTTCGGTTCCAATGAAACTGTTGAAGTTTCTTGACATTCAACATGATTGACATTATTATTAACAATTCCTCGTTTTACTGCTTCACGTCGAAGTCGTTCTAATTGGCGTTGCTTCCTTTCAGAGTTGGAATTACAATCTGTAAAAATATAAATTAAAGTTTAAATGAGCCAAAGAAATAAAATATTTTCTAAAAAAATCAAAATAAAAAAAATAAATGGGTGGAGCAGAACGAGCTGACAGTGAGACACCCTTTTCTTACCACAACCCAAATGCACTATATGTTGGAGGTTATTTAGCTTGTCTCAAATTGAGGGTGGCAGAAATATAGAAGGAAAAATAACCCCTTTTACTTTTACTTGACTAAGGATATAAAGCTTATATATATATACACATCCAACTCAATTCGTTACCCTTCCCCCTCCTTTTTTTGCATTCACCCAATGCGGCAAAATAGAAGGAAAAAAGAGAATATATATATCTCCATCTATAAAGCTTAGCTTGAGGAAAAATGAGGGAAATAAAATATATAAAAAAAGGAATGTGTGCATTAGCAGAGCCACGAAAAGCAGACTAAAGAATGAGACAATGCTGTAGGGTAAAAGCACCTCTCTCTCTCCCCTCCTCCTCCTCCACCCATCCATAGAGACCTTTTCTCGCTCCCCCAAAATGATGAAAAGCAACGGAATTCCGTTTTTGCTGTCATCAGAGCTTAAACTCGGCCGCTAATAGTAATAGCAAGTCTTATAGTCTTTTTACTATTAACTGAGCCTTACCCCCTTCCTCAGACTTTTCTTTTTTAGTTAATTGTCATAGAGAAAATTTGTTACACACAAATACATCTTACTTCTCCCCTTCCAATAAATATAATTTTTTTTCCTTTTTTTATACTTTTTAGCAAAAAAGCCTTTCATTTGTGATGCCACAAATTTTCTCAAAATTAGTAAAATTGTCAAGTAAAAAAATATATCCTTTATAAAAGGTGTGTCTTTTAATTAAAGTTATTAAGTGCCAAAAATGAGAAAAGAAAAGGTCTCCCGTGTTTGTGTTCAAGAAAAGTAAAACAAATTTAATATGTTGTCTTAGAAACGGTCAAAAATGCAAAAAGTATTTTTGTAATTTCTTAAAAGAAAAGTCGACAAAATTATTTAAAGAGATTTATTTTTACATATTTGGAAGGATTAAAGTAAAAGTACGTTTTGCACTTTTAAGAAAGAAAATAAATAAAAAAAACTCACGAGCATTAACAAATTTTTGATGATGAACATTCTTATCTTTAGAGATAGATAAAGTTGTGTCACTAAGTCGTTGAACCAAACTCTTTCGCTTTTGCTGAAAATGATTTGATTAAAGTATAAACCTCAAAAATTTATTGGAGATGAGGAAAGGCTAGTAAGTATTAAACATAGAAATTTTACAAGTAGAGGAAGGTTCAAACCCCCCACACATAGCAAATAATTTTTATCTATTTTGAAGATGCTAATATTTAAAAATTTTTTAGAAAGGTTTAATACATTGGACGAGTTCATAAATATTGAAAGAATGAAAACCTAATCAAAGAATCCCTATTAAACAAACCTTTTCAAAATAAATGCTCAAACGAGTCTTCAGTTGTTCATCCAAAAGACCTGAAGCTTCTTCCGCTTCCTTGAACATTTCATTAAAACCAAAAATCATCTCTTGCACATTTTTAAGCTTAAGAGTCAGACGTTCGACTTCTAACAAATTAAACTCTAAAATTTATTCATTCTAATGTAAAGCTAAAATTAAAAAAAAGGAAACCTGAAAATTTATTGTCCTTATCATTTTTTAAAATTTGTTGCACTTCATTCAATTTTGGAAGTACATCATTCAAATCACCACAAAATTTAACTACAACTTCTCTCATTGCACAAGTAAATTCTTGTTCTTGCTTTCTTAATTCATTGAATGATTGAAGAAGTTTATGAATCAAATCATTCGTTACTTGAACATCCGCTTCCTTTTCCAATAAAAGTTGTAATTGATGAAGCAATTTCTTCTTACCAATTCGAAGAGTTTTTAAATTATCCAAAACTGTTTGCTGACGTTTAATCTATAAAACAAGTAACAATGTTTGATAAAAATTTTAAAAACTCAAGCATTATTTCTAGTCTCCGTTGCCTAGCCACAGGGCTAGTTGGAACCCAGCCAGTACGGGACTAGATGTTGCATGGCCCCTAAGCGAAGGAATAATCAATCCACCATCCCCGACTGAAAGGAAACTCTCATCCCCCCTTGTCAACAAGTTAAAAATAAATCATAAACTCACAATATCAACATTCTCAATCCTCTCAGCCAACGTTGAGATTCTCTCAAGAAGCTCTTTAGACACTTCCTCATCCAAAGCCATTATTAAAAAAACTGAAAAGGGTAAAATAAAAAAATATTATAGAAAATTAATGGAAAAGTATCCAATAAAATCAATGATTTTCAACAATTCATAAAAACCAGTTTATCACAAAAAACCAAAAAAATAATTTTTTTCACAACACTTCATCCTCATTTTCTACTTGTTCAACTTCTTCATCTAATTCTTCATCACTACTAACATTTTTTGTGTTTTTAAACATTTCCTCATCTTTGCCATATTCTGGATCATTTTCAGGTAAAGCACTTAATGAATTTAATATTGCAATCATAACCAAATCATTTTCAATTCTATCAGGTTTAAGTAATGAACACGATTTAGAAAAGGTAACAGCGAGTAGATGAGGACACTAAAAATAAATTTAGAATAAAAAATAATTTTGTAAAAAAATTAAAAATATATCAGATGTGCATAAACAAAAATTTAAACAATCTTGAATAATGGGAAGGAGAGATCAATTTAAATTATTAAAATTAAAAAAAATAAATAAATTTAGAAAAAAACTTTGAACATTAAACACATGGAAATGTTAAAAATAGAAATTTATTTTAAGGCGGATTCTCAATTCCATTTTCCCTGAGAGCTTGAATAAGTAAATTAATCTTCATTTCAGTCGACCGGTAAATATCTTTGTAAATCTTTAATTGTTCTTTAAGAACCAGATCCTTTGATTTTGTACCTGATTTATATAAAAATATTTAATTTTTATAAACGTGACAATTTATCCCCAGGATAAAATTTAGCTTGCTTGTAAAGCTAAATCCACCCCTGAAGAACACATTAATCCCTCGATATTCCCTTTCAAAATTTGTAGTTCCTAAGGGTTGACCCCGCTAAAAGAAACGGAGTATTTGTAAAATGGCAATAACTTCACTCGAATAAAACCAAAAAAATAGTCAAGAAAATACCTCGACATATTTTTTCCAAATCCGCTTCTAAAATTGCTCTGAGATCAGGCCTGCTCAATTTATACATGTGCTCCATTCTTTCATATGCATCAACCAAAGAAATTCCAAGTTTGGTTGGTTCAAATCGCCGATCTGGCCTTTGAATAATATACCACCGCTTTTTTATTGTTTCAATATGTTCTGCATGTGTTGCATCAGTTCCAATCCCTTTTTTGTCCATTAAAGCAATTAAATCAGCTTCAGTTAGTAAAGGCGGTGGCTAAATAAAAATAAATTTTAAAAGAAACAAAAATCAAAAAAACCTCAGTAAATCCATTATTTATATCTACACTAAATTTTGGTAAAATTTGTCCTTGGCGATAAGCCGGAATATTTTTATCTTTCCAATTTTCATAACGATAAACGTTCAAGTATCCCATGTCCTCGATAATCAAGCCAGTTGTTACGAATATTTCATCAGCAAGTTCAACCTTTAAAAATGATGCTAATTTAAGTTCTCTAAAAAATTCTCTGGTCATCTTACTTTAACTTTCGTTTCATTTCCAGTTGCATCTCGAGATACGGAGGCAAGGAAATGACGACAAATAAATTCATAAACATTCCAATCCTCATTGCTGGTGATTTCAGTCCTTTAAGTTTAACAGAAAATTCAAATATCACAAACAAAAATAACCGTGTTGCATTTTTGACAGGATGAATAGGTGGGTGAGCTTGATCATTTTTAGTCCCATTACGAGGTTTGGGCCCACCTCGCTGCTGAATTTCTGCTGCAAATTGTCCCCACTGGTTGTTTTGAGTAAGAGACTGCACAATAGTTGCCAAGTCAAATTCATTTGAATAACAATTAGTTTCTGTTCTAAAAAGGAAGGAAATTATTATATGCGATCAAGAAATAAGAGATTAATCATAAAAACTCAACTCCCAATATTTTTCTAATTTTAAAATTTAAACAAAAAATATACCTGGGGTAGGAAACGAATCCATTTTGGTATAATCTTTCAGCTGAGGATAATATTTGTTTGGCACTTACTCTAAGAAATCTACTTCCCAGTCTTTCCAGTTGGATTGTGTCTAATGGTTGGGGCCTCCATTTGCTTTTTGGCTTCTGGACAATTTCTTTAACTATTGCAGGTTTGTCTGAAGAATTACATGCTGATTTTAATGCCTGAAAAGTATAATCTAATTAAAAAACAAAATTAAAACCTGTACAACACTTTCATCAAAAATATGGACAGAAAGACCTTCCCTTTCCCAGACAAAAATAAATCCTTTATTATTTCCATCAGTACCAACCAATTTCCAAAATTGTTGACTAACAAAACTTGTGTGTTCTTTGTATCGATGAACAACAAAACCTAAAAGATAAAGGATTCTTAGGCGTAAGACAACAAAAAGAAAAATAAGAAAATCAAAAGTTTTCCAACCTAAAGTAGGGAATTGACAACTTCCATAACTAACGACTTGTTTGTTTTCAAATTCTTCCCCATTGTTTAAATATGTATGCAATCCATTTTTTCGAATAGAAATCGTTTGAAGTCGAGTAAATGCCGCACCTTAAGAATAATTTATTAATGAAAAACATCGAATAAACCTATTCTCAAATCCAATTCCATTCTACAATCAACAGCAGATACTTTATTTCGATCAATCACTTGAAGATTCTGCATTGCTCTTGTAACTGACTGGTGAGTTATTTCAGAAAATCTTGCCCTTAAAACGCGTAGATTTCTATAAGATTATTTTAAGATTCGAACGTGCATAAAACAAACTTATTGGCGCCAAGGCAAGTCTGAGAAATTTCATTTCCAATATGTTCTCCTTCTCTATCACAATCAGTCCAAATTATAAGAACATTAGCCTTTTTAGCTTCATCCCTGCAAGTCAAAAATAGTTGTTTATAGCAAATATTTTATTTAAACCTCAAATTTTCTTCAACTGGTTTCATATCCGGCATAACAGATTGCAGAATTTCACCATCAAACAAATCATAAATTTGATTTTCAATCCACACTTTATGCCTCGGATGAAAATAAAAATTCATCAAATGACCTCGAACACTGGTAAAGACAAAATTGAAACTTCCATTCAGAAATCTTGCTAGAAAATAATGTTATTAAAAAATATCTAGTTCAAAGTATACCATCAAATAAAAAATTGTAAATATAAGGGCCTTTCCCTTTAACTGTTCTAGCTGTTCCACTTGACAAAAATTTGGCAATATTTTTAGCAGCATCATGCTTTTCAGCAACACAAAGAACATTTTTTCTATCCATGACCATATCTTCAAATATTCTTTTTTTGAAAAACTTTTTCTTTGGATAAGCTGAAGTTGTTGCAAAATTTTGTAAAAAATCCAAACAATTATTTTTCAGTTGTAATATTCTAAAACAAAAGCTCATGCAATCTAAAACAAGTATAAAAAGCAAAAACTTTTGAGAAAATGAATAAAAAGAAAATGTGGATTATTACGTCCTTAGAAAACAAAAAGAGAAAACAAAATGGAAAAACAAATGGAAACAAATTATTTATGCACATCTGATTTTTTAGCCACTATTTCGTCTAAAAAAACCAAAACCCCAAAATTAAAGTTTTCTTGAGCGGCCGAAATAGTGGCTAGTTAAAATCACCAACCATATAAGCTTGCCGCGCACATACAACTTAAAGAATCTTATTTAAAAAAATGCGAATTTCTAATAAACCTCTTTTTGAAAAGAAAGAGCATCGACAAAAGTTCACATCTTCATAAAAGTAATATGAATGGGTACAGAATGAACCTGTTCTGACCTAAATGACAAATAAAATTAAAGAGTTAGTCCAAGTGACAGGCATGGATCCCCCAACATTCAGGCTGAAACCCCCAGCCTTCTCTCTTAAACCCTGCCTCCCTCTCTCCCTTCTAAACCCCCGCTTTAAATGTAGGCTCAGCAATTTTAACGTCAATTAACCAAACCTCATAAATCAAAGGGAAAACACCCTCATCATCGCGAACAATCCTTACAAGTCCATTTTCAGCAATTGCAAGACCATCAACCACTACATCATCTCCAAATAAATCTGCAAGTCTTAGGGAACAATTTAAGTTTAGAAGTAATCTTAAAAAACCTTACAGCCATCTCAAAAAAATCATTATTTTTTCCCGAACAATTGTATGTCATTTTGCTTTCTATTCTTTTAACTATTTGTTGGATATTAAAAGCGGAACGCATTCTCTTTGCAAACAATAGATTGGAATTACTTTCATCGTTTTCCATAATTTAAAATTAAATTCTAAAAAAACAAAAATAAGTTTAAAATGAGAAAACAGAGTGGAAGAAATAAATATGAAGAAAATATTAAAGGCAAACTTGTTTCGGAACGACCAAGCATGCATTGACGAAAATTTTTTGTTTCGTGATTCCCGAAAATTTTCTCTCCTTCCTTTCTAGAAAAATAAGGCATCGATTGCCTTAAGGAACGTAAAAAGGAATTCCTTTTCCTTTCATTTCCTCACGCAAAATTAAAAAAGACCGGAAATAAAAACGACTTTTAAACTAGAAAAAAACTTGCAAAAAATTTAAAAAAATACAAATAAAATGAGTGAGACTCAAATTACGAGACTCAAATTTCCTGGTACCAGTTGAGGACTGACAAGAAACTTAAAAGAATAAAACGAAACACGAGACTCAAAGTAAGAAAAGTTGTGACGTCATCGAGTACAGTTGAGTGCCAGCTTGTTGAGAGACTTATCAAAAGGAGAGCCTACTGTATCTCAGTTAAAACGAGTTTTTTTAATAAAATTAAAATTTAAACTAAATTTATGAGATTGTCAACAATTATGGCAAAATAAATAATCTTTTAAATTCAGTTTTATAAAATCTCTATTGAGACAATTGCAAAGTACAACATTTTGCTGCCCCTCCACTCTTGATAAATTCGGACATATCAACCTGATTTTAAAAGTTTTGTCTTGTATCCTTAACAAAAACATACAAATTTTGGGTCGAATCCAAGCTTCTGCAATGCTTTTGCTGTTTGTTCTGCCCCAACAGGAATAATCACACTTTTCCCAATGACTATAGAATTACAAGCAAAGCGGATCGCTTCTTCCTCTGTGACTGGGACCAATTCGAGTTCATTAGACATATTATGTCTAGCGACTGGATCAAAAGCATAAGGGTAATAAATAGCTAGTTGTTCAGTTATTGGGCATAAACACGTGTCAATGTGATAAAACCTTAATTTATCTAAGAAAAAAATTTTTTTAGCTTATCAAACCTCGGATCAATAAGACGAAACCCATAAACTTTAAAAGGAGATTCGTCATCCTTCAAATTTTTTGCGATTAAATTTAGTGCGCGGACATCCGTTCTCGGGCCAATACCACAAAATAGTTTATCTTTACCCACCCACAAAGCATCCCCAGCACCTTAAAGAGAAACAAGATTGTTCTACAACATATCCTCTTGACTAACCCTCAAAGGGAACGTGAATATCTTTTTTTGTAATATATCCATTTTCTTTAAACCACTTGTCATAGTAGTAGTCCTCACCTTTAAATCACCCTAAATTCAACCTTTTGATTATCTCTCAAACCTTTTCTTTCTGGATAAAAGAAATTACTCAGATAAGCTTTATTGCCTCTCACGACAGCCGCATTTGCTGCGAAAACCAAATCTGGATAATTATTTGCGCCCTGTAGACCTAATTAATTTATTTTAAAAAACAAAATGTCAGTGATTTATGACTCAAATTTTTTTAAATTAAATCAAGTCCATAACAACTATAAAATTTTCTGTATTGTAAACTTGCCTCAGGTTCCATCACCAACACTTCCCCGCCTGACTTCTTCAAAAAATAATTTTTTAAATTTAATAAAAACTAAAATTGCCTCTATAATATCCTTCAAATTATTCCATTGTTGAAGCGCTCTTTCTAAATTTACCGGGTCCCCAGGACGCATCCAAGGATTTCTAACAGGTTTAAATTTTTTTTCGAGATCTAACATTTAAACCTACATTTCATATTTAACCTGAAAAAAGGTTGGGCGACACATCATGAATTTTGTCACACTTTTTGTCAAATTCATAACTTCGAGCTTGTTTCAATAAAGTATAAACTTTCAACCTAATAAGGGGCTAATTTTAGAATAAATTTAATTTAAGTTTACACCCTTAATTTTATCACCTTTTGTCAACAAAGTTAAACTAAAATTAAATAAAAATTGAACGTGTCTACTCAATAAAATAATAATCAAAAAAATCACGTCTTTACATATGTCCAGTTAATAAAAGAAAAAGAATGATCGAATGATAGCTGACTTCTATTTTTCTTATATAAATTTAATACTTCTGCGCGAGAATTTTTCTTATATTTTTTTCAAAATTAATTTATCATTTTACCTATTTTGTGACTTGCTGCTGATATTCTAACCGAGAAGACATTTAATGTAAGATGAAACCTCTATGTGATTGAAGGGGGTTTCTGCTCTTTTAGAGAGCACCACTCCTCATACCCTCACGTGTTTAATCAAAAATATTATACCCCTAAAGGGAAAGAAAAATAAAAATTAAAAAGTAAAACTTATTTATCTAAAGAGAGCTTCTAAATATTACAAAGGATTAAGTAAAAGTAAATTAAGAAAAAAATTTAAAAAAATATTTCACCAAATTTTCAACTTATTATTCTTCAAATCTTGACGAATTTTGTACTTTTGAATTTTTGTATTTACCCTAGGAAATTCTGGGAGCACCACAACTTGTTCAGGGGGATCCAACTTAAAGTTAATGAGGGAAATTTAAAAAAAATTAAAAAAAATATAACCCGATTTTCACGGCATATATCAATCATTTCCTTTTTGAATTCGGCAACGTTCAGGGCATTTTCTTTTTTTGGAATAACAACAGCAGTTAGAGGACCACCAGGAGCTATTTGAACAATCTTTTAAAAAAATTAAAGTTAAAAAAATAAAATTTAAAAAAAAACTTGAATTCCCCGAATTTGTTGTGATGTTTGAGCCACCAACCGTTCTACACGCCAATGTTCGACAAGACGGCCAATTTTATCAAAAATCAGATCCTCTCTATGTTGTGTAATAATGTCGACATTACCATCTTGTTGTATAGAAACAACATCTCTAAAATTGAAAGTTTAATAAGAGCAAAAAATTTCCAAAAAAATACCCAGTACTTATCCATTCCTGTCCAGCAACAAAATCGGGTCCATACCCCAAAAATGTTGTTTTAGAGAGTGGTTTTAAGCGTAACTCGCCAATTAGATGTCCATTATTTGCCAAATTATCAATTTTTGTGACATCAACCTGAAAGTGAATTAACAAATTAAAAATAATGTAGTACCGCGTCCACCAACCCAAAAGCCAAATCCGACATGTCCTCCCCTACATAACCCGACATTCCCGTCCCCAAAAGGTCGGGGTGTTACCATACTTAAAATATAAACAAGAAACCTCATATCCTTTTAAAACTTTCCCAACAGATTTGACTAAATTTGTAGTGTTGTCACTTAATAATGGAATTGATCCAAGCTCAGTAGAAAGCATTCCAACCTGAAAAACAATTAATTTTAATCTTTAAAGAATTTTAAAAGACTAACAGCAATTTTCTTTGCATTTGGCAACATTCCCTCAATTGCAATAAGTAAATCAGCAGAAACACGTTCGCCCAATAAAATAACAGTATCCACGCTAGGCAAGGTGGGAGTATTCTTCTGCTTTTGTGTTAATGTCTGAGTACGTAACAGAAGGCGAAGAGCAGCGGCGTTTGACAAAACATTTGTACAGCTAAAAAATTTTTTTGGAAATTCTTTAAAAATTTATTTCAACTCTGTAGAGAAAAAATGGGATTATTCTCTAATAAGGGAATTCTGAATCCAGCGAGAACACTATATATCTCAACACAAATATTTTATTTCTCCAAAACAAATAAATATAACAGGAAGTTATTCAATTAAAATTAAAGCCGGAAAAAAAGCATAATAGAAAATGCTAGGTAAGAGGAAAACTGATTAATTCTAGAATGAATGCTAGGAAAAAACATATATAGAAAAAGAACAACCAATTTTATAAGTATAAGGCCAAACATTAATGTATATGTAGGAAAACAAAGAATGTATGGGAAAATTATATAGATTATGTATTTAGATAAAGGAGACAAAAATAAATTGAATTAAAAATAAATTTTAATTTTAAAGAAATTTCGCGTTTCGCGACATTCCGGCCAGGGCTTTTAGTGGAAGTAGTTGTGGTGGCAGCAACAAGGGGCATCGGTGTTGGTTGAAGTTGAGCATGTTCAAAGGTGTTGGTGGGTGGCGCACCATGAAGTCTATCTGGGATAACGGAATGGGTTGTCGTTGTATGGGAACATAGGCCAGGGTATAAGCCAAACACGAACCACCATGCCAATTAGGAAAAGTGCGTGAAAATAGAGTGGGAGGATTAGTCATAGGTTTTATTTTTACCTTCATTGTCTGCCGATTTAATTCCATTTTTGTTGCTGGCATTTTCGTCAGACACTCCCGCAAGGCTTTTGGTTTTGTTGTAGTAGGTTGTCGTTTCAATTTCACATTAAGGTTGTTAGTAATAGGCGGTAGGCCTAATTTAACGTTGTTGTTCACTGGGGGTGCTATCAGTTGGGAACAAAAGGTCTGTTGGTTGGTATTTGAATTGTCTGGAGAGGAAGGAGGCTGAGGTGGGTCAGTAATTCTAGTATAAGGTACGGAGTGAGAAAAATGACAATCGGGCGTTGACTTGGGATGAGAAAAATTTGGCATTTTCGTGGGATGTTGGAATGGGCGAGGATTTTCGTTGGCAGTCTTATAACGGTGAGGTAGGGGAGGCCTCGGTGTAAATTGAGGTTTCGAGGATAGTAGGTGGGAGCAAAGTGCCCGTGGGTGAGGGCCACCACAGGAAGAGCATTTCATGGGCATTCGGCATTGAGGGGATTTATGCCCTTCTTTCATACAGCTAAAACAACGCCGTATTTCTCTGAGTTTATTTCGGCGGGAGTGTAGGTCGGGATATTGTTGGCAGGATGGGGAGAAATGGCCAACGACATTGCAAAATACGCAGGGAAGGTTGGGTTCTCTGGTGGGGAATTTCCTCATTGTTTGCGTATGGAAGGTTAATGAGGATTGTGGTAAGGGAGGAGAGTCATTTCTAGGGGGATAAAATTTTTGAGGGTGGATTTGAACTTGCGGTTTTGGAGGGCTGTCGTTCATTGCTGCAATATCTTCTTTTCTTTTTAATATGGCCTTCAATTTTTGCTTTAGTAATTCTGTTGTCCAGGCAGGATTTTCTTCTTTGGCTTTGTAAATTTCTTCTAATACAAAAGTGGGTAGTTTTGATTCTATTTCTAATTGTATATGTATGTTGTCAGCATTTTCTCCTTGTTGAGTAAATCGGCAAAAGAGACTTTCAAATTCATTAACTAGGGAAGATAAATCACGGCAGAAATTTTCGCCTTTTCTAACTGTTGGTAGTTGTTTGAGAGATTGGCATAAGGAACGGGAAATTTCGGTAGGATTTTCGTATTTCTGTTTTAATAAATCGACAGCCTGAGGGTAAGATTGGTCGACAAGAGGGAAGGATTCGATAACGGCTAAGGGAGCCGAACGGAGGCAGGATTTAAGATAGGAAAGTTTTACAGAGTCAGAGATGTTCGGTAAATCTCCGACTGCGGCCTGGAAGGAGGACCAAAATGAGGGAAATTCAACACAATTTCCTGAAAATTGCGGTAAGGCCATTCTAGGAAGATGGGCCAAAGAGGTAGAGGAATTGTTAGCGGTAGGTGGAGGGGTATTAGAATGATTTCCGGGCAAAATAGCGGTTAGTTCATTCTTTTGAGCAGTTAAGGATCGGACGTATTTCTTGAGTTTTCCAATAAGGGAAGGGTACGGGCAGGTTTTCGTAAATTCATCATAGACTTCATTATCATGGGTACGTTCAGTACCTGTCATTTTTGCGCGAAGGTCCATCCATTGGTCATGAGTAGTAGAAAGGTCGGTTAGGTTGTCGGAAGCCTCGGAAAGCGTAAAATCCAATTCTCGGATATAGGCACGGATCTGGGAGAAGTATATATGATCCGATTGTCCCGGGTTGCGAAGAGGGACAGGAAAAGTCTTATTGGCCTCCAAAATCTCGGTAATTTCCGGATATAGGCTTTTTATCTGGTTTCTGAACGGGAGGGACATTTTTGGTATGAATAATAATAGTTAGAAGTCAAACAAATTTGGAAATGTCGAAATCAGTAAGAAAATATAAATATGAATCAAACACAAAAATAACAGGAGTAATAATTTCACAAAAAAAAAAGAGTAAAAATAGTAAGTAGGTAGTAAGTTCGATCTGGGTAGGACTGTAGAGAAAAAATGGGATTATTCTCTAATAAGGGAATTCTGAATCCAGCGAGAACACTATATATCTCAACACAAATATTTTATTTCTCCAAAACAAATAAATATAACAGGAAGTTATTCAATTAAAATTAAAGCCGGAAAAAAAGCATAATAGAAAATGCTAGGTAAGAGGAAAACTGATTAATTCTAGAATGAATGCTAGGAAAAAACATATATAGAAAAAGAACAACCAATTTTATAAGTATAAGGCCAAACATTAATGTATATGTAGGAAAACAAAGAATGTATGGGAAAATTATATATAGATTATGTATTTAGATAAAGGAAACAAAAATAAATTGAATTAAAAATAAAATTTTAATTTAAAGAAATTTCGCGTTTCGCGACAACTCACAGATGTTTTTTAATCGAGTCAAAAAGAAGTTTTGGTAAAGGACTTGGATCAGGGAAGACAACTCTTGATTCAAAAAGAAAAGGACTGAAGACGACCAAACAGAAGACTGGAATGCGAAATAATGGTAGAGCGCAACAAAGAATTGTCTTAAAAATAAAATTAAGTAGTAAAAGGGATTAATCTCCAATATAGCGAGGGAACACATCAGAGATGTCACGAGTTAACCGATATCCGATCCGAGGATTTTCCTCAAATCCCTTAATTGACCAGATCCGAAAACCTATTCGAGATCTGAACCTAATCTTTTTTTTCGACCCGAAACACGATCCGAAGAGAATTTTAAAGACCCGACTCGACTTTTTTCTTAACCCGTGACATCCCTGGAACACACAAAAAATTCTTTATATGAATAAAATTAAAAGTGGTTACGTCTCGTTTAATTCCAATAGTAGAAGAAGCAATTCGGCTACCGTTAATTAATTGATAATGACTCAAAGCAACAGCTTTAGGTGCTCCTGTTGAACCCTAAGTTAATAAATAAATTTTTAAGCCTTAGAGATAAAAAAAAATAACCGAGGTGAATTGAATGGCACAAATCTTATGGCAATCCCACTGCTCGTATTTGGGCAATTTGGCTATTTGTTCGCTATTGCCTTTAACAAAAATGTCCGAGAGCGTATACGTGCCCCTAAAAGAAGTAAATGAGCTTAAATAAAATTAAAAATAATATACCCATGTTTATGGTCTTCATCAGCAAAAATGACGTGTGTCAACTTTGGAAAACTCTTTAATTTTAATTTGCCCTTCTCCCCCTTCTGCATTTCGGGACAAATACTCAAAAGGAGTTGATTAGCCTTGTCGGATTCTCCAAAGTAAATGAAGCCATTAAATTGACCTGAAAAGGAATAATTGTTTTTTAAATTGACAAAGTCACCAGTTCCAAGAAAATGCTTTAGTTGGTCAGTATTGGCAAAGTTTGGGCTTGCGATTGAGAAAACCTAAAAATGAGGCAGTTGATAGGGTGGATCAGGGATGTCACGGGTTGAAAAAAGTCGGTTGGGGTTCGGGTTGAGTTTTAAAAATTTTCTTCGGATCGGAATTTCGGGTCAGAAAAAAGGTCCAGTTAGACGGATTAATAGGGTAAAAAGTCGGGCCAGGTTTCGGGTATCCGTGACTTTCCCCGGTGTGGATAAATAAAAGAAATTACAATTCCAGCTCTAGCCGCACCCAAAACAGAAATAACTAGTTGGCTGTGATTGTTTCCACATATCAGAATTCGATCATCTGTCTTTAAACCAGCACTTAAGAGACCAGCAGCGAATTTTTCAACCTGAATAGAAAATAATTTAGGATTAAAGGAAAAGCTTTAACCTCATTTTTAATCTTCTCGGAAGTGAAGGAAACATTTTCGGATTCAAACACAAATTCGTCACGATCTGAAGCGCGTTTACGATAGAGAATCCCAGGAATAGTCGCTTCGAAGGGAATGTAGTCAAACTTCTAAATTTGGATGAGAAATTGTCTTGTTAACGTTTTTTAAGTAAAATGATAACCTCTCTAGCAAAATCTAAGCAGAAAATTGCCTCTTTGCCACCAACACGTAAAGGCATTTGAAAACACCTAAAGATTAGTTAATATTCTGATTTTTTCTAGAGGGTCAATTTTTACTGTTTTGACTAAAAAATTGAAGTTAGAAATGAAAAATTTGAGAAAAATCGAAAAAATCCAGAGAAAAAAATAACGAAAATGTTTTTAATTTAATATATCAAGTTTTAAAAAAGATATAAAATAACCTTGGGAAATCAAAATTGACTGGCCAATTGAATGAAAAGTACTTTTTAAAAGCAATAATAATAAACATCTACATAGGAGTTAAAAATAGTAGTAGAGAAAAGCACTATTAAATAAAGATGCAATTGTTTTTGAAAGTTCACAGTTGCTTCTGAAAGTAAATTTTTAATAAAAAAAGAACCTGAAAAAATATTGATTAAGATAAAAATATTTTTTTGCAAAAAAAAGAGATAAAGGCGAAAAAGCAAGAAAAAAAGAAGAAAATCAAGAAAAATTAGGCGAATTTCTGAGGTTTGGAAGGCTCAGAAGACGGAGGCTCAACACGTTGGAATTTTAAAATAAAATTTAAAAAAGAATTTTTTTTTTCATTTCCAACGCTATTTTTCAGCGTTGCGTAACTTACCAGAACGGACACGTCAAAACGTAACGCCACTGCAAAACATTTTTCTAAACTTTAAGTTCATTTTCAACGGAGTGACCCGCTTTGAAGGAGTGACCCGCTTTGAATTTTATAAACTTTTATTAAATAAAAACTTTTATTAAAAACTTTGATAAATACATTTTTCTATATTCTCTTTTTCAGCACTATATTTAAAAATAAATTCTTTGACTAAAAACAAAATTTTAAAAGAAAAACAATGGCAAAAGAATTGTCTTCACACCTTATTGCCTTTTTTGCTGATTCTCAAAGTTTGTTTTTGTTTAAATAGGAAAAGATTACTCAGAAATAATTTTAGATGGAACTGATTTTTCTCAAGGCTTTTCGCTGAAGCTAATCGCCAATTTTGACGCCTTCAAAACTGTATGGAATGGAAGCGAAGATTTCCGCTTTATTTTGGTTGCTTATATCAACATCTTGTGAGTTTTTTTTTTAATTTTAAAAATACTCTTAGCCTGAGTAGTGAGTAGCAAACTCGATCTTTCCTGTGTCAGATCCGGATTCAGGAGTTGTAAGCCGAGTCGAATCCAGCCGGATTTTTCTGGATTAATCAGGTCCGGAAATAATCCGGAGATCACGAAAAAAAACTAGATTTTCAATTTATTTACCTTCTCAGCTTTATTCTGTTGATATTTGCTTATGTTTACCTCAAAAATCTCAATCAGTACATGGGCGAGAAGCGAAAGAAAAGACTTGCAAGGAACGCGCCAAAAGAACAGCGTGCTTGGAGTACAAATGTAGCAGCAGCAGAGCCTAAGAGACAATCATATGTGAAATTACCGACTCCTGAAAGTTGAAGTTTTTTAAGTTAAATTTTCTTCTAACTTTCTATTTTTATTGAGACCATTTTTCGGTTTTAATTTTAAATTAGGGAGCAGGCCGAAATAAGTACTATACTTGTTTTTTGGTAAAATTACGTCTGTCACCCACACTCAAATTCTTGGACAAACAATATGTCATTCGAAAGAGCATACGACACAAAAATTAAGCTACGGTCTCAACTCTAGGCCGAGATACATACCTCTGAAAATCGAAAAACCATAATGGGACTGACCAAGCTCTTTTGAATAACATATTGTTTGTCTGAATCAGAGTGTGGGTGATATGACGGAATTTTTCCATTATTTTTTTATCAACTAATTACTAGATTCGTATACTTACAATTAAATTAGTAATATATATTTTAGTACTTGTTCTCGGCCTGAATTTAATATCTGTCCTTATTTTGTCTACCTTATTTATTCCTTGACGTAGATAATCGCTTTATTCAAGGGAGGGATTATTTTTATAAAATTTACTGATTATTGGTATAAAAATAAATATATTTATCTATCTGTTATTTTATGTCGATCTCGACAAAAAAATATTTTTTAAAACAATGTTTTTAATTTTTAAAATTTTTGTTTTTCCTATTAATTTATTTTTAATTGTTTTTACTTCTTGGAGATGTGCGTTGTCTTTGGAGCTTTCTCGTAATACTTCAACCTTGTAGGTTTTCTTATGTTAATATGTAAGAGTTCGGAACCGGGCCTGGGACCGAGTTTTCCTTGTCCATTAGCCCGGAGACCGGTATTTAGAAAAAATTGGATTTTTGGGGGCTTTCAGGTTTTTAGGGTTTAGTCAGGAAAACCCGGGCCATGTCCGTTTGGAAGTCGAATAATTTAAAATAATTTTTAAAATTTAGATGGTTATATGTCAACATTTCTTCACCAATCAATGTCCTGAGCTTTCCAATGCACAGAAGATTTAATCCACCATCCAGCATTTTGAACAACAGTTTAACAGTTTCCGATTTTTTGAAGAAAAAATATTCTGATTTTGCTCCAAATAAAATTCAAAAAAGGCAGACAAACTCTTCCGTGGCGAAAAATGTTTCTTACAGTTTAAATCTGTCTGATTATGGAAATGTAAGATTTTTTATGTTTTGGGATTTTTTGGGGAAAGAAATTCTTTTTTTCGTGGCCTTACCTGTAAAAAAGGTTTCGGGTTTCGTTATTTTCGCTAGTTTTTCTTAAAATTTTTTCTTCGTTTCGTTTGTCGTAAAAAATTTTTTTGAGTCTCTCACAGGTCTGGTCTGTGAACGGGTTTTTCATTTTTCTAATTTTAGACTCAATATTACGGCAAAATCGAAATTGGAAGTCCTCCACAACGTTTCAATGTTCTCTTCGATACAGGCTCTTCCAATCTTTGGATACCCTGTTCTAACTGCAATAACACTGCGTGTATTCAACACAATTCCTTTAAATGTTCAAATTCATCTACTTGTTCGCATACTGGAAAAAGTTTTACTATAAACTATGGAACTGGAAGTGCTACTGGGGAATTGTTGAATGATACCGTCTGTGTAAACTTTAATTTTTTTAAATTTATTTGACCTCTAATAGAATTCCCCTTCCAATGATGCCCCTCCCCTTTCTAATAGAATACTCCTTTGAAAGTTGATTGGAAAATAGTTGCTCCAATTTAATGCCCCTCTCAATAGAATGCCTCTCTGAAGGATTATTTAAAAATAAATTTTTAGTTTGGCAATGAAAGTTTGGGCATCTGCACGGATACCAATCAAGGATTTGGCTGTGCAACAAGTGAACCTGGGTCAACTTTTGAAGTTAGCTTGTTTATTTTTTAATTTTTAAACTTTAATTTGCCCTTATAGGATGTTGCTTTTGATGGTATTCTTGGAATGGCTTGGAATTCAATTTCTGTGGGTCTTGTCAGTCAGCCGTTGTCTCAAATATTCAAAAATCATCAACTTTGCGCTGAAAAACGTTTTGCTTTCTGGCTTACCAACGACAATTATGATGTCACCAACAGCACCATTGGAGGTGAATTTACCCTTTGCGGGACTAACAGTGAGCGATACAAGGTTTCTAGAGAAACTATAAGTGAAGTTTAGTTTTTATTTTTTATTTAAGGAACCAAGTTTCTTTGTTTTTAAAATTATTTTAAAACAAACTAGCTGAAGGGCGTGTAGCTGCAGGCGGTAAATTGCTGAATGGGTTTAGTTTTATCGGGGGGAGCCTTTGATACTATACTTTTTGGGGTTGGAAAGCCTGACGGCTTTGGGGCGCGCTTCGCGCGCTGCTAGAGCTTTGGGGGCGCGTCCAGGGACGCGCGTGGAAAGCCTGCGGCTTTAAAAGGACGCTAGATTTTCTTTTTTGCTTGGCGATTTACGTTAAATATATTTAGAATCCTTGGCTTTGGATTTTGGGGGCCTTCGGCCCCCTTTTCGTTTTGAGTGCCTTTTGGTAGCTGTGATGGGTTGATTCGGGGCGTTTGGGGGGCCTTCGGCCCCCCAAACCCAGCGTTTAGACGGATACTGTGCCTTTTGGTAGCTGTGGTGGGTTGATTCGGGGCGTTTGGGGGGCCTTCGGCCCCCCAAACCCAGCGTTTAGACGGATACTGTGCCTTTTGTAGCTGTGATGGGTTGATTCGGGGCGTTTGGCTTTTTTGCTTGGCGATTTACGTTAAATATATTTAGAATCCTTGGCTTTGGATTTTGGGGGCCTTCGGCCCCCTTTTCGTTTCGAGTGCCTTTTGGTAGCTGTTGTGGGTTGATTCGGGGCGTTTGGGGGGGCCTTCGGCCCCCCAAACGCCCCCCCCCCCCAAAAAAAGGGCCTTCGGGCCCCCAAACGCAGCGTTTAGACGGGTACTGTGCCTTTAGGTAGCTGTGGTGGGTTTATCCGAGGCGTTTGGGGGGCCTTCGGCCCCCCAAACGCAGCGTTTAGACGGATACTGTGCTTTTGGTAGCTGTTGAGGGTTGATTCGGGGCGTTTGGGGGGACTTCGGCCCCCCAAACGCAGCGTCCCAAACCCAGCGTTTAGACGGATACTGTGCCTTTTGGTAGCTGTGATGGGTTGATTCAGGGCGTTTGGGGGGCCTTCGGCCCCCCAAACGCAGCGTTTGACGGATACTGTGCCTTTTGGTAGCTGTTGAGGGTTGATTCGGGGCGTTTAGGGGGCCTTCGGCCCCCCAAACCCAGTGTTTAGACGGATACTGTGCCTTTTGGTAGCTGTGGTGGGTTTATCCGAGGCGTTTGGGGGGGGCCGAAGGCCCCCCAAACGCAGCGTTTAGATCCCCCTCGGCCTTCGGCTTGGGGCCTTCGGCCCCCAAATCCCCCCACCCTCGAAAACTCTGACCCTCATAATTTGGTCAGACTCAAGTGACCCCCAAACAGAATATCTATTTTTCGATGGTGTTGAGGCTGCTCTACAATATAACGTAAGTCTTTTTTATTAAGTGCCACTCTTTTGGTACCCCACTGGGTATGGTACCGCCCACCCCCAAAAATTCGACCATTTATAACTTTTGCCAAAATGGTCAGAAAATTATACAAAAAATATTTTTATGCTCAGCTCGATGAGAGCTTTCGATTGATGTATCATTTGGCCTATTTATGGCCATTTTGGAAAAATTATTTTTTTGGTCGAAAATTTCGGCCGGGAAAATCGCCGAAATTTTCAAAAAATCATAACTTTCCCAAAGTTAACCTTTTTTGAATATTTTAAAGAGCTATTCTATGCAGAAAATTCTGCACTAAACAGGAAAAATAATTGCGGCCCGAACTGCCGGCAAAAATCCCGAATTTTTTTCGAAAAACCGAAATATTTTCGGGTTTTCGAAATTCGACCCCTACACCCCCAATTTCGAATTTTTTCGAAATTTTCTTCAGTCAAAAAAATTCTAATTTTTTATACTATTTTATAAAGCAACCCCCATCCAATTCCTTCCACCCCAAAAAAAGTTATGGTCCCCCAAAAATTCCCGAATTTTCCCCAAAAGGGGTTTGTCCCCGCCCTTTGGTTCTGAGGGCGGGGACAAAATTTTCGAATTTTGACCCAAAATTCGACTTATATGGTACTCTGACATGCGCTGAGTACGAATCCGGTGTCAGAAAAATTTTTAAAAATTTCCCCGGTACGTTAGAGTCTCATAAAGTTTTGCGACATTTTGCCAATTTGGCTATAACTTTTTGAGACTCAAGTGGACCCCCAACATATTATACCTTTTTCTGACCGCCAGGGGACGCTCTTTCGATCTGGCTATCGAAATCGAGTTTCAATTCACGTTACAAAAAGTCGACTTTTCGACCCCGACTCTTTGACCCATAACACCCCCAAAAGTTCACCCGAGACTCTAGTGTCCAACACCAAATATTTTTCTAACATCCCACACTACAATATCACTCCCAGGCCCCAAGACCCCCCACTTCTCAAAGACGCGTTATAACGCGTTGAAATATTCATCCGGCCATTTCAGTGCCACACTCAAGTGCGGCACCAAAATGGCCTATCCCAAAAAATTCCCCATAGTCACTTACCTAATACCCCCCAGGTCCGATCTTAATCCTCCCAACCGTTCCCGAGATATACCTTAAAAACAACGTTTTGTCCGACAAAATTGGACAATTCACGGACATTCGGTGAATTTTTGCGCGCCCATAAGTCCCCGGGACTTCACCCGATTTTCAAAATTTTTTTTTTGTTGAAACCCCCTAATAGTAGACCAGGCCCCTCTAAGCAGACCCTTTCCGCTCCGACTTCTGGTTCACGAGATAGGTACGTGACCGCGGCCGTTTCGGTGCCAAGACTTCATCGCAGGAAAATCTCTATAGTTTTCCTGGATGCCCCGTAAAAAGTACCCCCCAGGATGTCAGGCTTCGGGGAAGCTGCCGGCCTTCGGCCGGCAGATATGAGTTTTTAAATTTAATTGAGCTTAATATTTTATATAATATAAACCAATCTTTTGGTGTCCTTTAATGTCGACCGATTATTGGCGTTTAAGGTTCAATCTTTTAGTATTATAAGATTATCTGTTCATTTTACCCTTTTTAAAGCCTCACATCGGTCAGTTTAGACTCTCTTGTGTTATCTTCTATCAATGCTTCAGCAATTTTGGATACGGGAACTTCTCTCATTGCTGGACCTTCTTCAATAATCAACAAAATTAACGCAAAAATTGGTGCCCAAAATTATCTTGGAGGTTGGCTAAATTTAAATTGCTCAACTCTCAATAAACTTCCTTCTGTTCATTTTACTCTTGGTGGAAATAATTTTACTTTGATTCCAGCAGATTATGTCATTCAGGTTTATTAATTGACAAGAATTTTAATCTTTTGTTCTATTTTAGATAGATAAAAATACATGCCTAAGCGGATTTGCGTCAGTCGATTTAAATGGAAATATGTGGATTTTGGGCGATTTGTTTATTACAAAATGGTACACAATTTTTGACCATGAAAACAAAAGAGTTGGATTGGCTGAGGCTATTTGACAAGTTTTTTTTTTAATTTTTTGAGTTTTTTAAATTTTTTCGAAAACATATCTGTCATTTTTAATCTCTTAAATTTGTTTTTTCCATTTCCCCACCTTTTTTATTGTCTTTATCCAACCGATTTAATCCACCAAAAATAATTTGAGCTAGAGAGATTGGACTAGTATGGTCGTTTGAGAATCGAGATTGATATCTCGAAAAACTCAAAATTTGTCATTATCTCGAAAAAATCACGATCTCGATAAACCGAAGACCTTTGTTCGAGATCTCATCTCGGTCCGGTCTCTAATCTGTATTATTAATTTAATCAATATTTATATAAAATTTGTTTCCACTTTTTAAATTTTTTTTCTTCCTTTGACTAACAATAAGCCTTTATTTATTGATGTAAATGTTGTTTTTCCTTAATATATTTTTTATTTGTTGTATAAAATTTTTGAAAAATTTGTTTTGTTAATTAAACCTTAGTTTATTACTAAAATATCGTTAAATCTCTCATTGCTTATTTAACGTGTTTTTTTTTAATATTTTTGCAGCTCTACAAATTCATGACCGACCTAAAAAAGTACTTGTGGTGATGGGCGCTTGCATTTTTTCATTCAATATTGAAAAGGTATTTAAAATAATTAAATATCACAAGAAAATAGTTCAAAAACTAGAGATCGGGGCTTAACGTAATATTTTTCGGTATATGCTGGTATTCCATACGGGGTACATTACAGAATACGTCACATTAAAATTTTGAAGGTTATCGGTATTTTTCGATAATACGTCATGGAATAGTGTCAAACTTCCGATCTCTAGTTCAAAACTTGATATTTTTTGTTAAATCTGTCTTGAGTCACCAGCCCTTTTTTATCTCAATTTTTAATTAAATCTCGCAATCCCCAAAGGGGTTTCTGCGCGTTCTTCTCTCAAAAAAATTTTTTGAGGCTTATTAAGACGGCCAAAACATGTTTACTTCCTTTATCATTTTCTCAACATAATTTCATTATAACAGACAATATCCGGTGCCACATGGGTTATTTTTTCCTTTTTTTTTGAATTTGATTCTTTTTTTAAGCATAATAGTGCATTCTTCCTTTTTTATATTTTTACTCATTCCTTTATTATTATTTGCCCAAAAAATAATGCGTGGATTTTTTTACGAAATAATTATAGTGAAATTGATTTTTTAATTATTTAATCTTGAAGATCGACATTTAGGTGAAGAAGTATTTTACCCGAGGGGATTTGTTAGTTTTTTAATAATAAATAGGGTACTTGGATATATCCGAAAAAGGTCTGGATAAAAGGGATATTGAAATCGGATCTCTACCAAACCTCTTAGTAGGACCCGCCAATCCTCTTAGTAGTTCGGGGTGATTTGCGGAGTTAATTTAAATTTATTTTTTTAAATTTTATTTAAAAAAATAATAATGTAACGTTTTATTCCTTTATTCCTTCTTTTTTAATAATTTTGTTTTTCTGTAAAATATCAATATCACCAAAAAATATTTTTCTATCAACATTTTCAGTAGAACCAGATAGGTTTTGAATGAAATTTAAATAACAAAATAATAATGTAATATGTAAATAATATAAATACATTTTTCTATTGTTCATTTTCCAACAAATTTTAATTTCGAGTGGAAAATAAGTATAATTATAAGATTGTTTTAAACTTTTTACTTTTTTAGTTTGACCCTCTTAAATTAAGCTAAAATAGTTTTAACTAGTAATTGACCAGTCCACTTGACGTTTATACATATTTTAAAATATTTACAAACCAAACAAAGAATTGGGGGGTTGGGGGTTTTAAAAATATTTTTTGGAAGAAAATTCTACAAGTTTGTCTTCTTTTAATTATTATTTCTTTAATGAATTCTTTGGACGTTTCACGAAAAAAAAATTTTTTTCTCTTATAAATTTTAATTTTTTTTCTCCTAGAAATTGAAATTTTTTTCCTGTCATAAAACTCATGGGAGATCAATCCATCTTTATATTTTTTAAATTTTATATCAAAGTACATAAATTTAGTTTTTTAATTTTTATACGCAAATTTATTACTCTACAAAAATTTTTTTTTAATTTTTCCATTTTTATTTTTAATTAATTTTCGTTTTATATTCATATGCCCATCAACGCTTTCCCCTCCAAATACATTTTTGTCTTTTAATTAATTAAATTCGGTCGCCTAATTAATTGATAACCGTTTTATGTGCACTTTATTTTAATTGCGCGGTCATTTTATTTTTCACGGTTTCTTTTGTTTTTATATTTTTAATCTTTGCAACATAAAATAGCTAAAATTGGAATTATTGACTTTAAAAAGGGATCAACTCAGATGGTCTAATGACCCTAAAAGTCAACTCCAAATATTTAGAGACTAAAAAGGATGTGTGAGTATCAACAGGGATATTGATGGATTTAGTTGGAATAAGAAGGATTTGTTGGGATTAAAGTGGATTAAGGGACATAAGACGGAAATTAAGATAAGGTAAAAGGGAGATGCTTTATCTTGAATCCCTTTTATCCACCGAAATATTTGGAGTGGATTTTTAGGGCATTTGACCTTCCGTGTTTTGACCTTCTGTGATGGACCCGACTTAAAGAAAATTTTTAAACAAATTTTTATTTTTTCAGTAAAAAAATTCAACAAAAATGGACGTAAATAAAAATACTAAAAATGAAGACAAAAATAAAATTGAGGATAACAACAGTTGTGATCACCAAGAAAAATGGAGATCGGCGGCCATTGAAGAAGATTTATGGGATATGTCCCGCAGAAAACGAGTTAAAGAAGTGTTGGGTTCTAATGATTTTCGGACTGAATTGGAACAAATGTAAATTTGTTTTTTTTTGCAATTTTTTTCATTAAAAAATTTTTTTCAGTGTTTGCCCAGACATTGCAAGATCCTTTCCAGAAGATTTGAACAGTGCAATGGCCTCTTTAAACATTCAAACAGCAAATTATTCTCGTTTACCTCAACTTTTGCCTTTAAACGTCAACCAAGTTCTAAGTAAAATTAGTTATTTTTTTAATCTAGAATATATCAGGGATATCATAGATTATCAGTAACCTCACCGATCCAAAGAAAATTTCTCAAACCGGAGATTTTTCCACTAAAATACCCGTATAAAAACCTCAATCTTTATAAATATTTTGTATTTGTTCAGGCAATCCACCAATTAAAATAGCAGATATTGCCCGTAATAATAATTTATATTCATTGGAAGAAAAACAACAAAGAAATAAATTGGCTACAATTTATAGACTTGTGGATCTTTTTCAATGGTCACAGGGAATTTACAATCATATAACGGTATAGAGAAAATTTTCAAATTTTTTTCGTAAAAAAATTTTTTTAAGCTTCGCCTTCCTGGAACTGACCCTGCTCAAGTTTTAATTAATCCATTTGGATTGCTTTACAATGAAGTAACTGCCTCTTCTCTCATTAAACTCAGTTTATCCGGAGATGTGATAGACCAAGGCTCTACAAATTTGGGAGTTAATCAAGCTGCTTATGTTCTTCATTCAGCTATTCATGAGGCTAGACCAGGTTAATTTATTTTAAAATACTTGAGAAACTTGTAGAGACCCCCAAAAGCTGTTGAAATGTCAAACTGTGGAAATGACGCTGGAATGTCAGACCCCAAAAAGAAAATGTCAACCCTCTTCTGTCGACATTTCACCGGCTTTGGGGAGGGGCGTTTGATATTTCAGTATTTTGACATTAAAACATGATACCAAAAAATTTAATCAAAAATTCGCCATAATACCTTTCAATTTCTCATAAAGAAATTTAATTTTTACTCCACTTGTCTAGATGTTCATTGTGCCATTCATTTACATACGGCCATTGTTGCTGCTGTTAGCGCCATGAAATGCGGATTATTGCCCATTTGTCAGGAAGCTATGATTATTGGCCCTATAGCTTATCATGATTATCAGGTTTTAAACTAATTGTTTGGTAACTTGTTACAAAAATATTTTTAGGGCATTTTGACTGATGATGAGGAGAAAAAGTCAATAGTCAGCGATTTGGGCGATAAAAATGTAAGGTTATTTACAGAAAATTTTAAATAATTTACAGTAAAACTATAAAATTATTTTTTTTTTAATTTGAAGGTAATGATTCTTCGAAACCATGGTTTTGTTGCTTGTGGTAGAACAGTGGAGGACGCTCTTCATTTGGCATTTCATACGTATATTAGTAATTTTATTTGGAGTTCGACATTTTCAAATTCCCGGGCCCGGTATCCGGATTATTTTTCCTTACACGGGCCGGCCGGAGTTTTCTGGGTTAGACTCCGGAAAAACCGAGTCCAGTGCCCAACTCGATGTCGAACTCTACTTTTATTATCAAATTAAAAAAATTTTTTTAAAGGATTATTTCATGTGAAACTCAGGTTTGGAATTTATTTTTTATCTTTTCTAACCTTAAATTTACTAATTTTAAGATCAGAGCGGCACGAGTTGGAATTGACAAATTAATTATACCTTCTGATGAAGCAGTCCAAAAAGCTTATTCTACGGCTAGAAGTGGAGGTTTCTTTTTTTATTTTTAAAATTGTTTTAATAAAATTTTAAAAAATTATAGGTGGTGGAGTAAATCGAACTCAACAAAATTTAACGACTAATATTTCTTGGGGTATTGGAGAACTTGAATGGGAGGCGTGGTGTAGGATTTTGGACACAGCGGTTAATATTTTAAGTTTTTGAATGAATTCGATTTTTTTCGAATTTTGAGAATTGAAATTTCGAAAATTTTTTTTAATTTTCGTAAAATCAAAATAAAAAAAACTACTTATTATTTAAAGGGATTTTGCACTGGACACATTTATCGAAACAAATTGCTCCGTTCGACATCACAACCTTCCCATCATTCAATGTATAATTTGTCAAGTATAGCAACTCCATCAAATGGGCCAGCATCGCTGGGAACTGTACGTCGCTAGATTTTATAAAAAGTGAAAATAAGGAAGACTGTGAGGAATTTAAAAAAGTGCCATCCGCTCGCTCATGTTATCAAAAAAATTTTTTGAATAAAATATTTAAAAAAGAGGTTTTTTATCTTTGAGGTACATTCGCCTTGTAATTATTTAAAAGTTATTAAATCAATTTTAACAAAAAATTAAATTTTTGCCCTTAGATTGAAGAAGGAACATCAACATCATCAAATTGGCGCCTTTCCTTGCTTCTTCAAAAAGAAAAAGAGAAAGCTATTTGGTTAAATTCGCCTTGTAATTATTTAAAAGTGCAACTACCAGAAACAGGAACTGATTGTCCTCGACTAATTACAAGAGTTTGCGGACTTTTCTAATTTTCTAAAACTTACCTTTTTTCTTTTAAGTGGGTTGAACAGCAAAGCGTCAGTTCCAAAAGTGGCACGCCGGTGAAGATTAATTCACCCTTGCAGTTTAGCCCTAGCAGTTTGGATATGCGTGAATTCAGAGAAAAAAGAAGAAAATTGAAAGAGGCTAGAATGAGCGGAAAAGTTTCACCTGGCCCCCAATCATTGGTACTTGATGGATTGACATTAACGGACATTGAAGGGGTTTGTTTCTTTTTTTAATTTGTTTTTGAGAATATTCGGACCAGTTTAATCCCAGTCTAAACCGAGTCCCGCGCATATTACTCGAGGAAGGGTAGATAACTTCTAATGATCTTAGTGCCAATAGATAGAAAATTAAACCATCCCTGCATAAGTTATAGGGTCGGAACTGAAAGCTGACATGAGTCGGAACTCAATTGAGATGCACCCAACATTGTATAATTAAAATTAATTTTAATAATAGGAAAAACTACGTCCAGTTTACATTGGCGCTGCTTCCAAAGGAATAGTTCAAAAAGATCAACAGATTAATGCACAGGTTTTTTTTAATTTTTTTGAGCTTTTTAAAATTAAATTTACCTCCCGTCACAGGTTTATAGAAAACTTTATTCAGCAAATCCCTTCAAAAATGATGATTATTTTAATAATGGATTGGAAAATTATTTGAAAAAATTTGGAGAAGGAAAAATAAAAAAATCACAAAGTAATTATTCTGAAATGAATGGAAATGTTAATGATACATCAACAAATATTATTGTCAATTCACAGTCAGTATCAATAACTCCTATTCGTTCAGTTAAAGAAAATGGTGGAGGAAGTCAGAAAATTATTTGTGGTTAGTTGTTTAGAATTTATTTTGGTAAAAACTGGAATTTCTGATTTTTTTTTCAATATTTTGATAACCATAGTTTGGGTTTCTTTGAATTTTATTTTTAAACTCATCAGAAAAAAATAATTTCCCCTCTTTCTCAGATAAACATTCACTAATAAAATCAACTGAAAGAAGTACATCAGATGCTGGATTAAATGGAAAAGGAGGAGGAGAATTTTTCAAAAATGGAAAGAACAATGGAACAATTGAAGCTACATTTAAAAAAGAGGTTTTTATAAATGAAAAAAAATTTTTTTAATGACTTTTTAAGTTAAATGGAAAGAAGAGACGTTGGAGAGAATTTTTTCTTTTTAGACGAAAAAAGAGTGGTTAAAATTGAAAAAAATGGAAAAAGTGATAGAATTTTATTTGAACGATCTCAATTTTTGATTTTTTTTTATTTTCAATAAATTTTCATTGCCTATGATCATTTCCTGACTTAGGTTTTGAATCTAATGAAAATATTTGGTTTAACTGATTTCCTAGTCTAATTCCTTAAATTCAACTGTGCTCGTTGAAAAGTTGCCTGCGATGAAATGTTGGCGACAAGGCAGGTTCTTTTTTGTCCATGGTTTTTTGATTTTAAAAATTTTTCTAAATTTAATATTTCAAGGTAGAATGCAATGGCGGTAGTAACTTGACTGTGGCTTGACAATTCTCAATTAATTATAAGCAGAAGATGGACGCGTTCTCAATATCTTCTCCAAAATGGTGATCTCCTTGCTTCATGTTTGATTTTTATTTTTTTCAATTTATTTTAGAAATTCAATCTGTGTGTATTTTCTCATCAGAAATATAGGTGTGGTGGTCAATTCAAAATTGAGCGACGATCATTTAGTGGTGGACGATATTTGATAGAAGGAAATCTTGAAGTACTTGAAAGAATCGGAGGAACGAGAAAAATGAGGCGGTAAGAAATTGGGTTAAAAATGGATGGGACATAAATTCTTTAAAAAAAAGTCCGCATTAAATCGACCAAAATAAGACGAATATTTTACTTTTTTTTGGTTTTTTGATTAAAAAAAATTTTTTTTCAGAAGAAATGACTCGTCTTCATTTTTTGACGTTGATTTTACTTGCTTCACAACATTGTAAGGTTTAAATTTTGTTTAAAAATTTTTTTCAATTTTTAGTAATAAATTGCAATAACTCTCTAAATTGTAATCCTAATTCTGAATCATTGTTTGTTGAAGATCCAACAGATAGACAGGCGTTTTTCAGCTGTAAACCTTATGTAAATTATCCGTGGGTTTATTTTTTTTGGTTAAACTGGGGTTTGTTAGGTATGTGTGGGATATAGGCTTGGACGGATTTGCTTGTACTCCGTACCATGTCCAATTTCTCGTAACAAACATGACTACGAATTTTGGTATTCTAAGCACAGCTAGGGTTGTACCCTGACTTCGTGTTAGAAAATTTCGGGCTCGGGTTGCTTGGGGTTTAACAGGCTTGACTTGGGTTTTAGACTTGGGTTGACTTGGGTTTAGGTCGGTGTCCAACCCCAACGTTAAACCTTTCACATTTTTTATAGGTCAATTGGTTTTTGGTCTCGTCATTACTGCCCGAATGACATGCATTTTGAATACAGCTCTCAGCAGTGTACAACAGACACTCTTCCACCAAATACAGTTAGAGAAGCAAATGATCTATTACAACTAGCAATTTTAAATGGAAGTTGTGCACATGGAGAACAATGCATTGGTGGAACGGTTTGTGATCCTGTTCAACAGCGATGTCTTTGCCCTTATGGAACTGTTGCTTTGTTAGGTAAGAAAAATGATTTTTAAATATATTGGGACATTCTCTTTGTGCTAGGGGGAAATTTAACCCCCTAATTTAAGGTATAACTCAACATCCTAAATTAAGGTACAAAATTTTTTTAAAGAAAATCTATTTTGTGCAAAATTGATTCCACCAGTGGGCACTACCCTTCAGCAACAATTTTCGTATGGTGGTCAATATTATTCTTCACAAGTTCCATTATCTTCACAAGGAACATCAACATCATCTCCACCTCTTAATTCTTTAGGTATTTTTTGAAAAGTCATTTTTATTTTTTATTTGAGTTGATAACGGGTCGGGCCCAGGACAAGGGTTTCCCGGCCCGTTAGCCACGAACCTGGCTATTTTGTCCGGTTTTTCGAGGTTTCGTGATGTTGATCCGGAAACTCCAGACCCTGGTCAGCTTGAATAAATAAACCTGGATACCGGATCGGAACAGTGAAAAATGCCGAACTCCCTTAATTTCCCGTATTTATAGTCCCAATCGGTTCATATTGTGATCAAGAAGGAACATGTGATGGAGGGTCTACTTGTGTCAATTCTGTTTGTGTCTGTCCTGCAAAAACAAGAAATAATGGAAATAATTGTACAACTTCATTATCAAATTTTTCAAATATTCCTTCCTCAACTTCTGGACAGCAACAATTAACAAAAGAGTCGTTTGGACAAAAAACATTTTTTAGAGGTTTTTTTGTCTTAAAATTTTTTAAATTATTTTGTGTTTAGCCAAACTAGGCGAACAATGCAACGAATATTTGGGCCTTTTCTGTGCTGATCAAAGCTCGTTATGTTTCAATGGTTATTGCCAATGTATTCCTCCTATGGTTGAACAACAAGGACAATGTCAAATGCCTCCGACTAGAGAAGCTAGTCCTGGAGAGCTCTGTAATTCTGGACAAGTCTGTGTGGGAGGTTCTGTCTGTAATCAACAAATTCCACTCTGTGTGTGTCCCAAAGAAACTGAACTTGTCAAAGGAAGATGTGTGGAAAGGAACTTGGAAAAGGCGTCAAAAGAAGAGAAAATTGAAGAAAAGGTTAAATTTTTGGATTTAATTTTAAAGAATATTTTAGCTTTCCTCTTCTTCTACTGAATCAACTTATTCAAATCAAAATAAATTGAGGCCATCAAAAACTGAAGCAAAAGTTGGTGAAAAGTGCTCATTAAATGCTGACTGCGCGGTATACTATTTTTTAATTTAAAAAATTATATTCTAGTCCGGTGCTTATTGCAATGGTAATACACAACCACCAACTTGTCAATGCTTATCAACGCACATTAGCGTTCATGATCATTGTGAGAAAGGTTTGCTTTCTAATTTGTAGTTCGAAAAACTTTATTTTTATTTTTTTAGTAATTTACCCTGGCCAAAACGGATGTGAAACTGATCTTCAAGTTTTTTTTGAATTTTAAGAAAATTAATTTAAAAAATATTTTTTAGTGTAGTGCTGGATATGCTGGTGCTCGTTGTTTAAATGGTCATTGTGTCTGCCCTCCTGGATCATCAGCATTGGAACAAACTTGCATTCCTGGTATTTTTTAAATAATTTTTCTTTATTTTCCTAATTTTAAAAATCTTCCCTTTCCCTTTTTTAACTAACAAACATAGGTTTCTGTCCAGTTTAAGCATCTAAATTCAAGCATCATATCTCTGGGGGCCCATCCCCCACCCACCCCTCCCTATCCTTAACTTTTGGTGAGTAAAGCTTCGAATCTGGACAAGAGCCTAGATATTTGTATCTTTTTTATTTTCCAAAACAAATTATCTAACACATTTTCCCCTTCTTTTAACCTCTTTAAATTTTCTGTAAGCAATTGCATGGCCTGGAGAGGCGTGTAATATTTCTCATCTAATTCCTGTGTGTTCTGCTGATTCTTATTGTTTTGAGGGTTTTTGTGTTTGCAATCCACCTTTAATTTTATTCCAAAAACAATGTATTAATTTGAAGAAAAATTTTGAAGAAGAAAATAAATATAAGAAGAACGTGAGAATAAAAGGTAATAAGCGTCGTTTACATTTGGAAGAATTTGGAGGAAATTTTGATGACAAAAAATTGGTACAAAATGAAGTTTTACGGAATAAAGTTGAAGAGAAAAATGGGAAAAATTTGTTTAAAAATTCTCTGAAAAATTTTAAAAAAATTTCAAAAAGAATATTTAAGAAGAGCAAAAGAAGAAAAAGAAAATTAAAAGAAGAAAAGGAGCAACAACAAAAACAAAATGAAAAGAAGGGAAAAATAATGCCGGTAAGTTTAAAAATTTTTTTAATAAACCAAGTTGAGGGTTTTGAGTTTTTGAACCCGTGTAGGCAAGATATTTTCTATTTTTCATTTTTTTAGAAAATTTCACCAACCTTTCGATTAATTGGCTCCAAATGTAATGCAAATATTGACCATTGTTCTGCTGGTGCTGATTGTTTAAACTCCAAATGTGTTTGTCTTGAAGGATCCTTCCCTGATACTCAAAAGCGTTATTGTCGGCAATATCCTGGAAAAAGTTGTGCAAAAGGTCAAATGTGTACTGATAGATCTGAATGCGTTTTTGGAAAATGTAAATGTCGTAGAGGACTTGAACTACAATTTTTTGGAAATTTTAGCAAATGTGGAGAATCTAAGAAGGTTTTATTTTTAGTAGACGTCCCAGATTTTTGTTCTTAAGAGCTTTTTTTGCGTTTTTGTCGGTCTTGGGGGTCAAATCTTTTGTCTTGTGGTCAAGTCTTATTAATCTTGAATCTTGGGGTCCATCCTTGGATGAGGTCGGGGGTCTTGGGGTCAAGTTTCGAGTCTTGGGGCCCAGTCTTTTCCTTGTGTCTTGGGGTAGAACATCTCTAATTTAAAGATTAACACCATTTTCTAAAAAAATTATTACAGAAAAATGGAAAAATGCCTTTAGCCGGTCATTTATGTATTAATAATGAATGTACTGCAGGTGCAAAATGTCAAAATGGGATTTGCACATGTTTAGAAGGTTACATAATTTTTTTTTAATTGTCAAAAAAATTTTTTAAGGCCATAATTTATTTCATGGTGAATGTCTTCCTCCTCGTGCAAGTCTTAGCGGTACCAACACTTTCCATGAACATTCTCTCTTATTTTCTCCAAATTTCCCATTGATGGATTCATCAACATTTGAAATTAAATATAAAGAAAGGAAGGAAGATTTAAGTGAAGAAGATCCATTGCCAACTAAAACAGTTGTAGCGGGAGCGCCATGTCGACTTTCACTTGAATGCCCTTACAGAACAGAATGTTTGCGTGGTGTTTGTCGTTGTAAACAAGGGGAAACGATAATAAATGGAGTTTGTAGAAAAGCAATACATGAGGTAAGGTGGAAAGATTTTTTAAAGTTTTTTCGAAGTTTCGACTTTCGATTTCGAGAACTTTCGATTTCGGATTTTCGAAGCTTATTTTGTGTTTCGAAACAGCTCTAATATATTTTTAGGTGTTCCCTGGTGGCCGGTGTGACACTCAAAACGGTGTTGATTGCATAGGGGAATCTCATTGTTTTTATGGTATTTTTAAAAATTCAAAAATCTTCAAAATTATTTTTAAAAGGCATTTGTGTTTGTCTTTATGGACTTGTTATTACTGGACAAGAATGTGTTAATTCCTCATTAATGAAAGCTGTACGTCCAGGTGGAAGATGTATTTTGGGTCAACGATGTACTGGAAGGTCTAGATGTGTTCGTAGTATTTGTCAATGTCCTCAGTTTGTTTTCTTTTTAATTTTTTGGGGGTAGATGTCCAAATTTTTTTAAATTTTAAATAAATTTTTTAAATAGAGGGCAGAAAGCTGACATTTCTGGAGATAAAGGATGCATCAATCCATCAATTACAGAAACAAATTTATCAAAACCAAAGAAATACGAAACAAAAATGGATGACGAAAATCAAGAAATAGATGAAGAAGATGGTCAGAAATTACCAAAATTTGTTTATACAATCCCAGCTGCATTAGCGGCTGCTGGTGAAAGAGGAAAATATAATCAAATTTTGACTGCTAATCAAATGAGTATAAACTTGATGGACAGCAAAACTTTGCGTTCACTCTTTGGTCCTTTATTAAAACACTCATTGAGAAGGGAAAGTGAGGAAGAAGAAATTAGATCATTTGGAGGTTGTAAAGGGTTTGTTTATTTTTTATTTTTTTTTATTTCTATAAGAAAATTTTCAGGCCAAATTGTCACCCACACTCATTTCCTAAATTTGTTTCTCCTCCAAAATCATCTGCATCTTCCATTTTGGCTGTTGGGCCTCCTTCACATCTTGACACCTTAAATTCTAAGAACTTGCCTGAATCCACCTCTTCTACCTCTCCTTTTGGAATGCCTGGAACCCATTGCAGTGTCTCTACCAATGGGCAATCAACTTCTTGTAGTGGAGGTGCCATTTGTCTTGGAGGAATTTGTGTTTGTAGACCAGGATTTAGACCTTTAAATGGACTTTGCCAAATCTCTAAAGTTGAATTGGGCGAACGCTGCTTCATTAACGTTAGTTAATTTTTTAAATTAGTGGACGATATACCCGATTCCGGAAAATTCGACCGGATCCAATCTGGCCTTTAACATTTTTTATTACAGGAGCAATGCAAAAATAATGGGTTTTGTATCAACGGGGTAAGAGTCGTTTAAAATAAAATTCAATTACAAATAATTTTTGTAAGATTTGTCATTGTCGAAATGATCAACAAAACATCAAACCTGATGAGAATTTAAACAAACAAATAAACTTTTTTCATAGCCGCAAATGTGCAAATCGACTTTTAGCTTCAGTCGGCGATGATTGTACCAAAGGTCAAAAATGTGGATTTAATTCAATTTGTGGGAAATATAGTGGAGTTTGTGAATGCCCTATTGGAATGGAAAGAAATGAGGTTTTTTTTGGTTAAAATTTTTTTCATTTAATTTTAGGGCATTTGTATTGCTGCTAAACGACCTAGAGGAACACAATGTATATTTTTTCTCTTTTTTATGACTCAAAAAATTTTTTTTCAAGGCTTTAGCAGCTCAGATTGTAATTTTCATGCATTTTGCGACAATGGCTTTTGTATTTGTTTGGCGGAATATTATCCAATTGGTGGTAATTGTCTTCCACCAGCGCTAGCTGTAGGGGAGGATCCCAGAGCTTATATAGATCCTGACTTGTTGGCTTTAATTCTAAAGCAAGGTGGAAATAAAGGTTATTTTTTTATTTTTTTATCAGAGGTCGACATCGAGCACGGACCGGGGTTTCCATACTGAAAATCCCCACCCTTTTGATAAAAGAAAGTTTTTCAAATTTTCTTTTAAACCGACCCCAGCGGAGCATTTTTAAAGAAAAACCCCCGGATACCAGGCCCGTCAATTTGAAAATGTCGAACTCTTCTTTTTATATCTTTTTCAGTAAATGATGAACAAATGGAACTTCAAAATATTGAAGGAAAAAATATTAATGATGCTGAATTATCTGATAAGTGGAAATGGAAAAGAGAAGTGCCTAAACCTTTTGAATCAGAAAAGTTGGGTAAGAAAATATTTTCTAATCAAATAAATTAATTACACTTTCTCCTATTTTTGGGTTCTCTCTACCTTCGCGAGTTGATCAAAATTATCTTGTGGAAAAATTGTGTTGTCAACAAGATGAAGGTTCAGGTTTAACTTTTATTTTTTTGTTTAAAGAAAAAATTTTTTTCAGTTAAAAAAATTTTTTTCAGTTTATATTTTAAGTTTTTAACTAATCCTTTCCTTCTCCAAAAATTTAATTAACCTAACAATTTTGTCTTTTCCATTAATTTAATAATTTAATGTTTCCCAATAACCAAAAATTACTTTTAAAAAATTTATTAAATTTTTAAACTTATTTAGATCAATCTGGAAAAGAATTTTCATCTAATAAAAACAATAAAACTTCTTTGACTCAATCAAAATTGCCACAACTGTCAACATCACTTATGGTTTTTAAAAAATATTTTTTTTAGTTTAACAAAATTAATTTTAAAAAAATTTAGAAGGGTAACGGAGAAGAAGCATTTGCATCTGAAACAATTTCTTCTTCTGCTCTTCCAAATTATGCCCCAGAAATGTTAAGAGAAGAAAATGAAAAGGAAAAACAAATGACTGCTGCTCCTGGGGCTCAATGCGGTTTTTTTAATTTTTAAAGCTTTTATGAAAATTTTTCGAATTTTAGGTCCTCTAGACATTTGTACTGGAGGGTCAACATGTGTGGAAGGAATTTGTCTCTGTCCTGCGGGAACACGTCCATCAGTCAAAAGTGAAAACTGTGAAACGTTTGAACAACGAAAATCTTCTATTCAACAAGAACAAAATAAAAAGGAATATTCAAAATATACAAATAAAATTCCTAGAATGCAACCTGGACCAATAGGTAAAGGTTTTTTGGGTTGAAACTAAGGTGGTCGTTTGGGTTGAAAAGTTCGGGATCGGGGTTTGTCGTCGTTCGCGACTTTCTGTATTGGGTCTTAACCAAAAAAGATAGGGGTTAGATGGGTCGGGGTTCAACACTAGTTGAAAAGTTAGAAGCTAATAAGGGGAAATGGAAGAGGATCCAAGAGTTGATTAATTTTATTTTTCCTTTTATTCAGGTCGTCCATATGCTCGTCCATCCGAAAGTTGTGCAAATAGAGAAATATGTACAGGAGGTTCTGTATGCCAAAATTCTAATAAGGTTTTTTTCTTTAATGTTTTTTGAAGAAATTTTTCAAAAAAATTCTCTATTAAGATTTGTGAATGCCCTCCAAACAAATCAATCCTTCGCAATCACATATGTATTCAATCTGATGAACCTCCAATGCTTAGAGTTGTACATGCTTTTCCTGGTGACAAATGCAATTCTGAAACAAATTGTGAAAGAGAATCTGTGTATTTTTTTTGAATAAATTAAAAAAAAATTTTTTTTTATTTTTTTTTAAAGTTGTGTGGAAGGAACTTGTCGGTGTCAAAACAATGAATTTACTCCAAAAAGTGGAAATTGTACAAAAAGGAGTGTTGGAGAACCCTCTGCGTCTGTTCAACCGTCAAGTACTTTTGAGGCTGTGAATGCGGATTATGACAACATTTTGCCTCCAGTTCAATTACCAGAAGAAGGAAGCAGTGTTGAAGGTTTTACTGTAAATAAAGTAGCATCCAGACCCTCCGGGGTCAATGGTGACGGGGATCGGGGTTTTTTTTCGGGTCGAGATTTTCTTTGGAGGGCATGTATGGGTTCATGATTCTCAAAATTGCAGCACAGCAGGCCTTCGGGGTTCGGGTCAGGGTTTCTGAAGGTGAAGTGCTACCCCAGCTTTAAATTTAAAAATTTTATTTTGGATTTTTATTTTAGTTCAACATCCAAGAATTAGTGGCCCTCCCCTCAAAAAGCATTCTTCCTCTTCCTCGTCTTTAATATCAAATATACTCCCTCAATTAACCAAAAATGAGCCACCAATTAAAGGAGTTTGTCCTCCAGGAAATTCACCAACAATAAGTAGATCAACTGGACAAATAATTAAATGTAATGGAATGACTCCTAATTGTCCACCAAAAAGTTATTGTTTTGTTACAGGTTTTTTTGAGAATTTTTTTAATTAAGAAAAATCCTTTTTTGTGTGTAGGAGATGCTAGTGAAACTTATAACTGCTGTAAATCGTATTAATTTTTTGAGATTTTTATATAATATTTCTTGTAAATTTTTAAGGAAACGAAATTTTTGTAAATAATTTTATAAAATTGAGAAGAAAATTTTTTGAACTCATTTCGATACCCATATAAGCCCGAAAAAATTTTTTTATAAAAAGGGAACGTCCTCTAGAAAAATAAACAATTCAAACATTAAAACCGTTTTTTATTCATTATTAAAAAATAATTTAAAAAGATTTAAGCGAAAATAATGAGATGTAAATAAATAATTAAAATATATCTGAAAGAGATAATTTAAGGCAAAATAATTGCGCATAAAATCTTAAAAATAAAAAAAAGAAAGCACGATTTTCTTAAAAAAATTTTTTTGCAGGTTCTAAATAGGGTTGGACACACGACAGGTTATTAACCAGTACACTCAATTTTTCGCAGATATTTTCGGTTATCACCGGTTTTCGATCCCCAGTTTTCGGTTCCGCTGGTTACCCTAAAAACACCCAGTTAACGGTTCTGGTTCGGTTAACCGTTTTTGTGCCCAACTCCCATTTTCAAAATTTAAATTAAATATTCGTGTTGTAGACATTCCAAAGCAGTAGGTCTATCATACGGATTAAAATTAAAAATTTGTGAAACTAAATTTAAAGCTAAAGAAGGAAGTTTAGGTGCAAAAATGGTTAAGTGAATGGGTTTATATTCTGGAAAGGAGACTCGACTAACAATTGCATCTTGAGGCCATAAATTTGCTTTGGGGGTGCCAATTTTCCTAAAAATTAAAAAAATCAGAATTTCAGAAAAAAATTCAGAATTAATGCAAATTCTGATTTTTGAGATTCTGGTTTTTGGGAGAAAATTCTAAAAAAAGTAAAACCTTACTCAAAAATAACGTGTAATTGTTGCGCTTCACTGTCTGCCTGAAACAAAGCGGTTCGCGTAAAAAGCTCAACGAAAATACATCCTGCAGACCAAATATCAACACTCGTATTATATTTGCATTGCAACAATAATTCAGGGCTTCTATACCATAAAGTAACAACTTCGGTTGTAAAGGTTGCATGAAGTCCATAATTTCGGGATAAACCAAAATCGGCAATCTGTAAAGGGAGGGGATATTTTTAATGAGAAAATTTTGAACTTGAACCCAGGCCGAACCCTGAACCAGGTTTTCCGGGCCCCGGTAGCCTAGAAACCAGATATTTTGATAGAATTAAGGTTTTCCATGTTTTCGAGGTTTTAGCCCGGAAACTCCGACCCGGGTCCATTTGAAAAAATCCTCCGGATATCCGGCTCGGAAATTTAAAAGTTCGAGCTCTAGAGAAAATTAATTTTTTAAAGAAAAATACCCGTAGTGTTTGGTCTCTGTTTACCAAAATATTTTGAGGCTTGAGATCTCGATGGATTATTCCATTTGAGTGGAGAAAATCCTAAAAATTGTTATAATTTTTTAAAGAATAAATTAAATATACAATTCCATTAAACATTTGAGTAACAAAATGTTTACATTGAGCATTGCACATGTCGTGGGGTATTTTCTTAAAAGATTAAAAAAATTTATTTTATAGTTTTGTCAAGTTTCACTTGCAAAAAATCGGCCAAATCCCAATCACATTTTTCGCATAAAATATTTAAAGAAATTTGATCATCACGACGCTTAATAAAAGCGTCATGAAGACTAGGAAATTTAATTTAAAAAATTTAAAGTGTTTAAAAAAACCGTAAAACATTTGGATGTTTAAGTCGTTGAAGAGCAACTAATGACGCGACCTTAAGAGACTGAAAATTATTTTTTAAACTTTTTTTTACCTCTCTGATAACGCTTTGAGGAATTCCTTCTTCACTTATTTTTACGGGGATCTTTTTTAAGGCAAACTAAAAAATAGAAAAAAAATTAAAAAGAAAATGTGGAAAAAATTAACCTGTTCGTCTGGATTTTCTTTGTTACTCACAAGCCATACTTCGCCATAAGCTCCTTTTCCTAGGACCCTAATTTGTTTGTAATCATCGTTGTGAGGCCGTAACATTAAAAAAAGACCTGAAAAGAAAAAAAAATTTAGTAGAAAACACATTTTAAGGAAATTTAATTCCACGAAGTTCAATTTCTATCGATTCCTGAACTGATACTCAAGTGTCCTGAATTTTTTATTTTTTGTTAAATGTTTTTCTTAAAACATCTAATTACAGAATATCTAATAGTTGAAATTTTTGTTTTTAGTCGAATGTGATATTTTATTGTTTGTCGTAAAGTAATTTTTATCGCTTCTGGACGTTTTGTAATTAGATGTTTTGTAAGTTAATAAATTATGAATCGAACAAATTTTTGCCAACCCGAAAATGTTTGCCACCACTTCATTCTGCGGTTTATGTGTTATAAAATTTGTTTTACGAGCATTGTTGTAAATTTGTTTAGCTTTTATTTTCTCAATTTCACGTGTCATTTTATTTATTAATTTTTAATCACTTTTAATTTCAGATTTTTAGCAAAAATGGATTTGAGGCTATTTTTCCTCATTACTGCTTTAATTCCAACAACTTTAAGTTTCTATTTGCCAGGATTAGCTCCAGTTAATTTTTGTGAATTGAAGAATGTGAAGCCGACATGCCCGGTATGAATTTTTGTTTTTTATCCTTTTTAACGTTAAAATTTCAGAATAATGTCACACTTTTTGTTAACAAATTGGACAGTGATCAATCTGTTTTGCCCTATGAATATCACAGGTTTTTTATAGTTTATTTAATTAAATGGTACTGATGTGATTTCCCTCACAACCAAATTTTTCGTTTATCTGCAAAATAGACATTTCTTCCTTGAAAATGCTTTAACTAATGACTGATTTAATGATTAATGATTCCACAGGGAATTACGCAAGGAAGAAATGGTTGACCATTTTGTTCATCGAAGAAAAAATTGGGCGTGGGAGGGAAACTACATTATTACCAATTAAATTCATTTTCATTTTCTAGCTTCGATTTTTGCCTTGGTTCAGAAGACGAATCTCCCGTTGAAAATCTTGGTCAAGTTTTGTTTGGTGAACGTATCAGACCAAGTCCTTATAAGGTTTCAGAGTTGTCATTTTTAATATTTTTTTATTTCTTAAGCTTGCATTCAAAGAAGCGAAACAATGTGCTTTTCTCTGCAAAAAAGATTATAATATGGATAACAAGGAAAACCAACAGCGATTTCGACTTTTACAACGAGGAATGAGGCTTAACTATCAACACCATTGGTATAAGATTTTTTAGGGATTTGAGGAATATTTGGTTTGAGGGGAAATTATGCACCCTTATTCCGGATGATGGTCAGTTTCAAATCATCTTGGAGGACCAACAGCGATTCCGACGTTAAATTCACAAAAATGATTTTTCCTGACCTTTCGAATTATAATATTTTTACTTTCCTTTTTGCTTCTAATTTTTAAAAAAATTTTTTAGGATCATTGACAACATGCCTGTAACCTTTTGTTTCATTAACCAGCAAAGTATGAATGTTTGCACAACAGGATTTCCTATGGGCTGTTTTGTAACCAAGGAGGGAAAACCTAAAGATGCTTGTGTTTTGGATGTATTATTTTTGTTTTTAACTTAATTTTCTTTTATTTTTAAGCCGAAGTATCGTCAACCTGATAGTTATTATCTCTTTAACCATGTCGATATTAGAATTGAATACAGGTTAAAATTTTTAACTTTTTCAATCGAAATTTTTCTTTTAAGAGATTTGGGTCTTGATTCTAATTTTCTTGATGAAAAAATTGGTGGACGCATAATTCGGATTAAAGTTCAGCCTCGAAGGTATTTTAAAATATTTTATTATCATTTAATTATTTTTACAGCATAAAACATGAAAAGAGAGAAGAAATGAATTGTGGTCAAGGAGTTGCTCCACAACCTATTTCTAGCGGCGATAAACAATTTAACGTGATATATTCTTATTCTGTTGCTTGGGACCCTACAGAAGTCAAATGGTCATCTCGTTGGGATTACATTCTTGAATCAATGCCGCATACAAACATTCAATGGTTCTCAATTATGAATTCTTTGGTTATTGTTATTTTCCTTTCTGGAATGGTTTGTTTGGGATTTTTAAGATTTTTTTTCAATTTTTTTTATGTTAGGTTGGAATGATTCTTCTACGCACTTTGCATCGTGACATTGCTCGTTACAATCGTCTTGATGACGAGGTTTTGATTTTTTGAGTTTTTATCTTTTTTCTTTGTAGGAGGATGCTCAAGAAGAATTTGGTTGGAAACTTGTTCATGGAGATGTTTTTAGACCTCCACGTAATTCCTTAATGCTTTCTGTTTTTGTTGGTGCAGGCAGTCAAGTTCTTCTTTGCGCTTTTATTACTTTAGGTTTCTTTTTTTAAATTTATATTATAGTTTGAATTCTCCTATATCCGGATTTTTTCTTTCACGCTGCCTGAAACAGTTTTTTTTGGTTTAAACTCCTAGATCCGGATTTTATCAAAATACCCCCAGGTGGCTCGGAAACCTGAGCCCGCCCCGGTGTCAAACTCTAATTTGTATTTTAGGTGACTTTCAATAAAAATTTTTTAAAGCTTTTGCCTGTCTTGGATTTTTGTCACCAGCAAATCGTGGCTCTTTAATGACTTTTGCTTTGGTATTTTATGTTTTGTTTGGAATTGTTGCTGGATATACATCTTCTCGTCTTTATAAAAGTTTGAAAGAATCCTTTTTAATAATTTTTTAATTTTTGTCTTTTAAGCATTGGAAGGCTTGGCATGGAAATCAAACATTCTTTTGACAAGCTTCTTAATTCCTGGGTTTGTGGATTTTCTTTACTTTTTATTTTTTTTAATTTTTAAGAATTTTGTTTGGCGTTTTCTTTGCTTCTAATTTAATTCTTTGGTCAAAAGGATCTTCTGCTGGTTTGTTTTTTTCGAAAAAAATTTTTTAATTTTTAAAAATTTTTAGCTGTTCCTTTTGGAACTTTGTGTGCTTTACTTTTCCTTTGGCTTTTTATTTCAATTCCATTGACATTTATTGGATCATATTTTGGTTTTCGAGCGAAGGTTTCTTTTTTTCTTTTTTAAAATTTGAAATTTTTTTTTAATTTTTAGAGAATTCAAACCCCAGTTAGAACAAATCAAATTCCACGCCAAGTTCCTGAACAGACGTTATACACCAAGCCTCTTCCTGGAATGTTGATGGGAGGAATTCTTCCTTTTGGATGTATTTTTATTCAACTCTTCTTTATTTTGAATAGTATTTGGTCCCATGAGGTTTTTTTTTATATTTTTGAATTTTATGAAAATCGAAAAAATTCTAAAGGTTTTCTACATGTTTGGCTTCCTTTTCATCGTTTTTATTATTCTTATCGTTACTTGCTCTGAAGCTACAATTTTGCTTGCTTATTTCCACTTGTGTGCTGAGGTTAGTGTTTACATTTAGCTCCTCCGGCTTTTTAGCTCCAGTTTCTAGCATTTAAGAATCTTACTGCAGCTCCGCGGGGCCGTTTCCGGAGCTCGTTCCTGGAGCTATACCCAGCACTGTTTGGTAACCTCTGAAAATTTTTTCCAAATATTTTTGGCTGGTCGAGGAGTAACTTTTAGGGTTTATTGGCATCCTTTACTTGTGTGTTATTTAAAAAAAATTTTTTCTAAAGGATTATCATTGGTGGTTCCGTTCATTTATGACTTCTGGTTTTACTGCAATTTATTTGTTTATTTATTGTGTTCATTATTTTAATTCAAAATTAACAATAACTGGAATTGTTTCAACAATTCTTTATTTTAGTTATACGGCTATATTTGTCTTTTTATTCTTTTTAATGACAGGTTATTTTAAGAGAAATTTAAATTTTTTTAATTTTAAAAATTTAAAGGAACAATTGGCTTCTTTGCAACTTATTGGTTTATTCATAAAATTTATAGCTCTATAAAAGTTGATTAAAAATGTGAAGAGGAGACGATGCCATTCTTTGGAAGTATAATTGGAGAGAGATGTGTGCAAAAAAATTTTTGTGAATCAAATAAAAATCTACTAAATTATGATATGTTTTTCAGTCACAATTTATATATTAAAGTATATATCTAATCATTTTTGGACAGGAATTCTTTTTTTTGTATGTAAAAAAAGATATATATAGTCAAACCTTTGATTACTTAAGATTAGAGTGCGGTGCCGGATCGAATTTTCCAACAGTCCACGTCCTATCCTAGTTTTTTTTTTGATAATTTCTGGATTATTTCCGGTCCGAATTAATCCAAAAAATCTAGCCTAGTTCGGTCCGACTCTAATTAAAAATCCGGATCAGGCCCCGATCCCCAATAGTCTTATTCCCTTCTCCGTTCTCTAAAAAAGTTTTTGGAACTCTAATATTGTTTGACTATAAATATATTTTTTTATGAATCATTGTTCATTTCACACCGAACAAGTTTTTAAAAAAGACCTGTGTCTACAATTATTTCCCCCTCATTTCCTTTTTTTAAATTTATTTTATTTCGTGAATAATAAACTTGTGGACTAAAAAATTTTTTTTGTTTTTTAACCAGTTTATACATTTAGCTTTTTTAATATTTTTGATTTCTTTTGCTTCATTTATGCTAATTTTTCCTTCAACCGCTTTCTTCAATTTTAGGCATATTGTCTTTACTTCTCATATGGGCGTTTTGTCGGTTTTTCTCTTCTGGACATTTTGTCGTTTTGGTATTCTGTATATTGGCTTTTTCACATTATCTACATCTCTATCTGCACTATTTCCTTATTTTCTTTTCTCTATCCCCTTTTAATTTCTAGACTGCATTTCATAATGTCTATCAACTGAAAAATATCAGAATATCTACATTGTAGGACGTCCATTTTATATAAGTCACTTGTTCAGCTTTTGGGATTTTGTAAAAATTCGTCTATTTTTCGAATTTCGACCATTTCTGTAATTCGTACTGTAGTAAATTGAAATCGAGTCTTTGTATTTGATTATTTCCCTTTTTCACTTTTGCCTTCACTTCGTTTTCCCCCAAACTTATGGCTTTTTGTTTGCCACGTGGCTCATTAAATTTTATTTTGTTTGCATATTAAATTTTTATTAATTTCTATTAAAATGCAGAAACATTCAAAAATTCCAAAAATGGCAAGCTCTTCTAGACGTTCTGATTATGGTGAAGAATTCATTGAGCAACTAAGAAGAGATCGCTTCAAAAAGTCTTATATTCTTGTTAATGGAGTCAATAGCAGTGAAGAAGAAGATGAGGAATTGGATTTTGATGAGGAAGATGATGAAATGGCAAGTTATGCAATGGGTGGACATTTACAACAACAGCAACAATTTCAACAACCTCCAAGGTTATTTTGACGCTTTATAATGATGGACGTTACATTTTTTAGACCAAGCTCCACTCATTCATCACGTAGGCCTCCATCAGTTGCCGCGTCATTATCACAACGGACTGGCGGTGCTTTTGGATTTGATGCTAAGGACCTTTACTTTTTTGGTGTTCTTACTGAAATAACGGATAAATTTACTCCGGTTTCTTTTATTTTTGTTTAAAATTTAAATTTTTTTAGGATCGAGCTGCTAGATTCATCGCCAAAAGTTCTCCACCGTATGAATTTCGAACGTTGTCATCAATTGAAAGAGTTGCTTATCTGTTCTACTACTCCCTTTATGAAAGATATTTGAATGTGCCGAAGTTTCACAATGTTTTTAATAGGTTTTGTTTGTTAATTTTTATTTGAGTGTTGGCAATTGAGGCTAGTTTCTGATATAGGAAATTAAGCGATTTTTTCGTTACCTTATACCTAGAATTAGCCAAAAAGCTTTTGACTGTTTCGTGGTTTAGTTGGAAATGTTTGGGTTTTGTCAGATATGTTAGCGGTTCGAACCCTCGTTTAAACCTTTTTATTAACCCTTGCTATTTGCCTTAAATTACATTAATTGTTGAAATAAAATATTTTTTATTATTTTTAGGGAATTTTTCAAGTATACAAGTGCTGGTGATTCTGAGCGTGGTGCATTTTTGAAGGTTTTATTTTAATACAAGAATTAATAAATATTTCTCTTTTGCAAGATATGCCGTCATACACTACAAGAGTACAAAAGACGAATGCTTGAAAGGAATAAATTAGCTTATAAACTGGCACAAAAGCATCTTTTTAGTGATGAAAGGGCAACTTCTGGGAGCAGGTTCTTCTCTTTTTTTGTTTTGAATCTTTAAAATAAATTATAGAGCAAGTGATAGGCCAAGTTTTGCTGATGGTGACAGTGAAAATAGTTTGCAGTCTTTAGCTAATGGTTTAATTTTAAATCAAGTTTACTCACAATTTCTTTTTGTTTTTAGAGTTGATGTTTTATCGTGCACCTCATGCTCCTATTCATTTTGCCGCCAAAGGACGTCTTGTTTTTGTCAACCCAGAAATTGGAATTAGTATTGTATGCATTGAAAACACCAAAAAATTTTACAAAGACTCCGAGGGGCGGCGTTTTGTTGAAACTTTTGAAAACTTTAAAGGTTTTTTTAAATTTTTGAAATTTTTTCTTGACTTCTTGACTAATCTTTTCCCTTTAAATTTTTTTGTTCTTAGGTCCTTTATTAATTGACTATACTCCACCACAAACTCCACTTTTGTTTATCCAACGCCAAATTGAGAGGATTTATTCGTCTGATGTTTACCGAGCTAATCCAAAATCTGGCGATGCAAATGATTGTGTTCTTATTTGGGCTTTATTGGAAATGCTTGTTAGACAGCAAGGGGTTTGTTTTTGATTTTTGTCTTTGGTTAATATTTTTAAATTCTAAGAAAGTTACTGGACCTGATTTGGCTCGTTTACTTTGTTCCAGTGATCGATATACTCCATTTTCAAATCAAAGCTTTTTGAGGACCGAATCACAAACTTCTATCAAATCATCTGTTAGTGTTGACCCACAAGCAATGGAACGAATCACAAGATATTTGCTTGGAGGGCATATTGAGGTTTTTTAAATTTTTTCTTGATTTAAAATTTTGGTTTTTTATTTTACGCATACACCCTATTTAGTCGCGAGACTACACCAACATGTATAAATTGGTGTAACTTGGTGTACTTTACCTCCAACTAAAACAAAAATTTTTTAGGAAGCGATTGAAAGCGCTATTGGAGATGGATTATTTTTTGATGCTTTAATGCTTGCTCATCGCCTATTTCGACATGATAAACTCCGACAAGAAACGATTGAAGCAAAACTAATGGCTTATAGATCCCCCAATCATCCAATAACTACTTTAATTAATGTGGCCTCTGATTCGCCTGTTCCATTATTGGTGAGTAAATTTTGTTTTTATATCAAATTTTTGGGTAGAATTGTGTAAAAATTAGTCATTTTACGATTTTTTTAACGATAGAAAATTTTTCTTGTCATTTACCCTATAATCTCCTGCAAATAAAAATTGTCTGCACTTGGTGGGGTTCGAACCTCCATCGTTTTAGTAAGGGAGGCAAACGCCTTACCAGTTACACTACGGATGTAAAACGTGCGAAAAATTTTTTTAAACTTATTAACTTGCTTTTTATTTTATTTTTCTGTCTTTTCAGAATAATCCAACAACGGATGACACAAATGGATGGCGCGCCCATATTGCTATAGTTCTCGCCAATCTTCAAACACAAAATGCAATGAATGCAGTATATCAACTAGGATTGTCTTTGGCACAAAAAGAATTTAATGCTGCTGCTGATTTTTGTTTTTTGTCTGTTAATTTATTGACGGGTTATAATTGTTTTCAACCACCAAATGATAGGTTTTCATTTAAATATTTTATTTGGGTAATCCTTAAGAGTAGTGGTCCTTGAGAGCAAAAGTGCTCTTTTTTATGTTTTCCCATAGGTAATCTGGTGTCTCTGAACCGACTTTGATCAGTCGAATTCGATCCGGAGTTTGAAATAGACAATTTCAAGCTTGGATTCGGACTCGGCATACTCTATAATAAACCTCAAAAATGTCGAGAGAGCACTTCTTGCTTATTTCTTGTTATGACTAATGTCTAACTTTTAATTCTTTTAATAAAAATATTTTTAAGTGAATTAGATGACCATCCAAAATATCGTAAACATATCAGCCTTTTAAATGCTTCAATACCCGATGATTCTTTAAATTCTTGTATTACACGTTTTGGGTATGTTTTTTTATTTAAATTTTTCTGTTACAAAAATTTTCTTTTAGTTGGTCTGTATTTGATTATCAAGCAACAGAAATTTATGAATATGCATTGAGATTAGGCAATGGAAATGCAACTACAGCTCTTTCACAGTCTGATGATTTTATACAAACAAAGAGGCAATATGTTCAATTACTTGGAGAACTTGGAGGATTTGATCATTCAATTGAACTTTATAATTTAAATGAAGGAAAAGGTTTTTGATTTTATATTTAAAGTAGCGGAAAAAGTGCGGGTTCTTCTCATTAATGGAACCTTTTTCAGCCATCTTTTTTAATTTTCATCCGATTCAAATAATTCTTGTATCAATCGAAAGCTCTAGATATGCAGATTCTTTTTCCTGTTGGGACCAATATTATCGGAATATTCAGAGACAAGTTATGCCCTGATAAGTGCGCGCAGTCGGGATTTTTCAATTATTATTGACCATAACTTTTCAACTTTTCTTCTAATTCGAATATTCCTATGCCGTTAGGAAGCTCTTGGTTTCTAATCTTTATAAATTTCAGAACAGCCAGGACGAGAACATCCCCACAATCCTAATAAAGCTTGGGCACCCCCAAAATTGCCTCATCTTTCTTCACAATCAATTGGAGAAACATTTGTAGCATCCGAAACAATTTCTTCTTCACCACCAAATTATTTTCCAGAAATTAAAAAAGAGGAAAAGAAGAAAAAAGAAAAACAACAACAAAAACAAATAATTACTGCTTCTCCTACCCAAGGTTTTTTTAATTTTTAAAAGAATTTTGAGGTTAATTTTTATTTTTCAGTTAAAGCTTTTGTTCATCGTCCACAAGAAAGCTTTGTAAATAATGAAGAATTATGTACAGGAATTGCTTCTTTTCCATCACAAGATTTTGTAGGAGGAGGAATTCCGCCAGAATTTCCACCAATTCCGCCTTATCAGCACCAGCAACAACAACCATTAACAGAAGAACCACCAATACTTAAAGTTGTTAATTCATTGCCGCCTAATAGTGAACGTTCAAATCGTTCTAATTCTGAAGATAGTGGAGGTGCTGGAGAATCTTTTGAAGAAAACGGTTTATTTTATAGTTTATTTTTTAAAAATTTTTTGATGGCATGCGGACGTATCGGACCTATTGAAGAAAATACATTTTATGTTTTAGAATTAGGGATTATTTTTTCGCAGCAATCCAAATTCCTATGTCCGTCCCAATATGTCCGCACACTTAAAAAAAATTTTTTTTTAAAGTTCGCCGTCCAAGTGGAGGTGGTGGAGATTCTTCTTTTTTACCCCAACATGAATTTCCTCTTCCTCCTTTTAATAATAATAGAAGAAGAAATTCTTCAACTTCTTCAAATGTACTTCCTCCACAACCAACAAAAATTCTTCAACAACATCCTCCACTTCCTCAAAAAACAAAAAATGAAAAAAATTTAAGGGGAGGAATTGGTGAAAATGAAAATATTGGAAATTCAACTACTGGAGGAAGTAGTGGAGGTGGTGGTGGAGGAGGTTTTCTTTCTGGAAAGATTGGTGGACTTTTTTCTAAAATTACACAACTTCAAGGACATAATACAATGAAATTACCTGATGATAAAAATCCTGAGGTTTTTTTTCAAAATTATTTAAATGGTTGGGCCTGTCCATCCTTTAGGGTGTTGGGTTTGGGTTTTTTCTTTAGTTTTCAAAGTAGAATTTTCTGAGTTCTTTAATGTTTTATTTGGTGAAAAGGAATCTTTATCTTTGAGTGTCCGTTAGCCTTTTAGATTTTTGGTGGTTATGGGCTTTCTGAATTCAACACAGGGCATAAGTTCCAATATCCCAAAGACATGAATCCAAGACCAGTTTTAAGATCCAAAGAGACTAAAGAAAACCCAATTTATGTCTTGACCCCATGGACTGTGGATAAGACCCAAAAATTTTTTTAATATTAAAAAATTCCTTTTATTTAAAGATTGTATGGGACCCTCAACAAAATAAATATGTTGATAAATCTGGCCAAGCAATAGAAGAAATTGCTCCTCCTCCACCTCCAATAATATCAACTTCAACAACAAATTTACAACAAGAAAGAACAACACCAACAAGTTCTACCCCAATATTTGATGATGAACAACAACAACAACAAATGTTTTCCTTCTCCTCATCATTCCAACATCCCCAGCAATTCCCTCCAATGCCTAATATTGAGCCTATTCAACAACAACAATCTAATGTTGCTGCAACTACAAGTAGTAAACCAACAAGTACTGCGACTTCTTCTAGGCCATTCCAAGGGGTAAAATATAAAATTTTTTTGGGTATACTTAAGCCGGATCGCCCTTCGATTTATAAATCATTCGATTCGTGGGAGTGGTACGCTCATCTCGGCGGGGTGAAGGGTCTTCAGTATATCCCAACTTTTTGGAATTTTTTATTTTTCTGTTTTCAGAGAAATAGATATGCAAATGCTTGGAATTCTTGAATAAAATTGGAATAAAAAACAACAACTAAACAAAAATGTGATATAAAGAAAGAAGTATTTTTCTCTTATTTGACGCGCTGACTGTTTTGTTGTAATTTTAATTTGTAATGTTTAATTAAATATAGGGTGATAAATTGATAGGGGTTTTGATTATTTAATGTTTTGAAAAGATTGTTAAATGTCTTGAATATTTATTTAATTTATTTTAATTGACATTTTAACTAAAGCAGGAGATTTGCTTTTGTTAATTTTCATACTGTAGGACACACTCAAATTGGCACTCAAACGGCTTTTATTGACAATTTACATTTTGAAATAGCAAAGAAGAAATAGTGAAGGAAAAGAAAAAGAGAAATAATGGCGGCCATTTTTTGTCGATATTTGCTCAGACAAGCAAAACATGTGTTGGTTAGAGAAGACAAATTTGTTTTTCCCACGGGAGAGTGAGGGAAAATATCGATTCTTTTTCTCTAACAAGTACATGTTTTTGTTTGTCTGAGCAAAGTTCGCAACAACGATCAATAATTGAAGAGGGATACTTTTTTTGAGCATTCATTGTTTTGCTCAACTTTTCTTTCTCTTTTCTTTTTTATTCCATAGAGGGGGTAAACAATATTTTTTATTTTTAGACAAAAAATGTAATTGAAGGACTACAATTAATTGTCCATGCTCAACATTGCAATATTCAAGGCGCAATTGCCTCAACATTCTCCAATACTTCTAAACAACTGCAATTTTTCAACCAGTACATTTGATAAGGTTTGGATTTTTGTGAAATACTTTAATTCTAGCATGATTTTCTTTCAGATACTTCAAAAGACTACATCAGGCTCCCATCCTCCAACTTCAAGCTTCAATAAACAACATTTTAACTGAAGGACAAATCCTGAACCCTCAAAACAATTGTCGTCTCTTCAAATACTGTTGGGGCTGTTGATCATCAGGTTTGCAAAAGTTTTTTGTTAGTCCATGCTCCCTCAGCACCACGAAACTTTGTTAACCGATAGTTTTTGTGAATATTGAGTACTGTCTAGCTATACTCATTAAACGCCAAGGGAACCCTAGAACCCTTGTTAACCGACTCTTAACTGAAATTTTTATGATTGGTATATCGACTGCTCATGTCAGAGTTTTCATCTTACGAGAAAAGTTTTCGATTATTGTACTGGTTTTCCGTTGGAGTTCGAACTCCCTTTATTAACTAGTGAGCCTAGCGCTCTGCCAGTTACGCTACGGGTGAAAAATGCCCTAAATTTTTATTCAACTAATTAATTTGCCTCATGTTTATTTTTCTTTTTTAGAACTGTTAGATGAACGATGGTGATGGTGGTCTTCAGACACTGTTGGCTTGTATTTGGCACAATTTCAGTTCTACTTCACTCCCCTCTCTCTCTCTTTTCCCATTTTGTGGACAAAACTTGCTGTGTTTTAATACAACAGCATTACTTATATTTTTTCATTCAGTGCTTTGTATGCTTTGCAACCAAAGAAGATGCTGCATCTGGACTTCATCAATCTGGTTTTGTTTTAAAACGTTAGTTTCAGTTTTTTTTAACTTTGAAATGAAATCATATTTTTAGCAGTAGAGGCGGATGTGGAGCTCCCTTCTCCAACATCAAAAGCACAATTCCCCTTTGGCATGTTGCGTGCGTCCTTTAGGCGTGTTGCGTGGGTTTTAGTTGCGTGGAGGAATGTTCCGGCTAATGTGCGGGGGAATAACCCAGCACTGTGCGAAAGATTCTTGCGACAATGAGCGGATGTTCCGTCAGATGTTGGGGGAATGTTCTAGCAAATGCTTCGGCATTTGTAGGAGTTCTTCTGGCATTTGTTTGGAGTCTGTCTTTGTTGGAGTTCTAACGGACGGTGTATGGAATTCTCCTGGCATCTGCTTGGAGTTCTTCCTTCTGTTTGGGGTTGCGAGGTCTGGCTGGCATTTTTATGGGACTTGTTGCTTTTATGGTACTTTGATAACTGCTCATCAGCTTTATGGTTAGTTTATAACTTTGCCCAAACAAACTCATTTAACTTATTTAGTGCCATGCCTCTAAGAATTGTCCAGCAGCAACAAACAAAGAAGAAACACAAAAGAAGAAGAAACTCAAAAATCAACAAAAAGAAGAACAACAAATCAAAAAGAACAAAGAAGAAATCAGCAAAAAGAAGAACCAAAACTCAACAGAAGCAGAACAAAAAAATCAACAAACAAAACAAGGAACAAAGAAGAAGCAATAAAATCATCAAAGCACTTTTGGACGTCCATGGAATCTTTTTAAAAATTAAAAGGTTTGTTTTTTGCCCTTTTTTACACAAGCAAGTTTTGTCCGCAAACAATTCCTGTTTATATCCGTGATTAATCCTCTTTTCCAAATTCGATTAGAAATTGTGTTTGGCAATTGTCTGGTAAAGGGAAGGGGTTTTAAACATTTTTAGAGTTTTCAGTATGGATCTTGAAAGATGACAGAACCAGTTCCATCATCTAGCAAACTTGGAAAGAAACCAAATTGCGGACGATGAGCTTGTTAGGCTTCCATCCAGAATGTTTATGGATTCGACTGCTGAACTTAAATATAGAAGAGAAGCTGCAGAGTTCATTCAGGTTTTTCTGTTTGTTCGGTCGAGATGGAATTTTGTTTTTTAGGAAATGGCTGAACGGTTGAATCACAACATTCTACAACGCAGAGGACACTTGCCCAATTTTTTGCATTTGCTACAACAAGAAGTTGCATGTTTGCATTTATTTGGCTTGTAGATGTGCAGATTATGAAGTGTGAAAGGTTTTTAATTATTTTACGGGTCTTTTGAGTTTAATAATTAGGATTGATCCCCCAAATTCAAAATTCACATTTGTATATAGAGAAAAAATTCGTGTCTTTTGTAATGACGGTTGGTTAAGTTGGTAGCGTTGCCGATTATATGTGAATAGGGCACGGGTTCAATACTCTCCGAGTGTTTTCTTTTTTATTTTTCATTAAATAATTATTTTCTTTTAGATTTGAGCCCAATTGATGGCGACGACCCTTTGGACAATTTTCTGATGTTGCTTTGGCCTTCAACACATGCTTCTGAAAACTAGGCTTGAAAGGTTATTTAAGAGTTTAGAAATTCTTTTAAAAAGATTTTTTTAACATGTTCAACTCGGATGAACACACTCATTGGTTGGGCGTTCCTGGCGGGAACAGTCGAGCATTGGCAGCTTTTGGCTGTGGATTTTTGAGATGGAAAGGAAGGCGTGATTGAGACAATGGTAGTTTATTTATTTTTAGTTGAGGGGTTTTTGAGAAGATTTCTGAACGATTTTGGGATTTTCAAATTACTGATACAATTGAATGTATAGGTTTGTTTTCTTTTCATTGTCCCCCAACATCCTCTAAACTCCTCGGAGACATACTTGTATTCCCCGAAGAACATTTGAAACCTTGTTCTATTTATAACGGACTGGTTTCATTGAACTTTGTAGGATGCCTCTATATACTTTAGGTAAAAGTAGGGTGGAAAATTTGTGTAATCTCCTCAATTCCCCCAATCTACCCACTATCATAAATTTACGGAAATATTGAGCTTGAAATGAAGTCCAAAATTACACAAAATCCTTTTTTTTCTTTCAGACCTGAACAATTCCTAGCAGCAACATCAACAGGAAAAGCAACGACAAGATGGACATTCAAAGGATTTCAAGCGAAGTGGTGCTTCTACCATTCTTTTTTTGAATTTTTTTTTGTTTTTTTTTTCTTTTTTTTTGTTTTTTTTCTTTTTTTGTTTTTTTTTGTTTTTTTCTTTTTTTTGTTTTTAATTTTTGTTATATAAAATGTTTTGATAATTTACATTATTTTTAAATTAATTATCGACTGATATCGATTTTATCGATTAGTATCGTTTTTTTGAAAAACATAAATTTTTCAATTTCCCTCATCACACTCAACTGCCGCACCCAACCGTCCTATTTAATTTCTTCAATTTTCTGTCGCCAGACTCAAGTGTCCATTACTCAACAGAATTAATTTTTGGGATAAACTGTCATTTATTTGGTACAAGTGACATTACGCCAAATTTTGGCAAATTTTTAAATTGATTAAAATTTAAAATTTACCACAAAATAAAAAATTTCTTAATTTTTTTAAAAATCGATACTAATCGATAAAATCAATACTAATCGATATATCGATTTTTTAAAAATTGTAAAAATTTTAATTTTTCAAAAAATCGATACTAATCGATAAAATCAATACTAATCGATATATCGATTTTTTAAAAATTGAAAAAATTTTAATTTTTCAAAAAATCGATACTAATCGATAAAATCAATACTAATCGATATATCGATTTTTTAAAAATTGTAAAAATTTTAATTTTTCAAAAAATCGATACTAATCGATAAAATCAATACTAATCGATATATCGATTTTTTAAAAATTGTAAAAATTTTAATTTTTCAAAAAATCGATACTAATCGATAAAATCAATACTAATCGATATATCGATTTTTTAAAAATTGTAAAAATTTTAATTTTTCAAAAAATCGATACTAATCGATAAAATCAATACTAATCGATATATCGATTTTTTAAAAATTGTAAAAATTTTAATTTTTCAAAAAATCGATACTAATCGATAAAATCAATACTAATCGATATATCGATTTTAAAAAAAAACAAAAATTTCAAATAAAAATTTTATCAAAAATTATTTATTAATTACACTAAATGAAAGTGCCGTCATAAAAATATCTTGTTCATTATTTAGGGTATACAAAGATTCTTCAAAATTATTTTTTTCTTCATCAGAAATTTGTATTTTTTCGAATTTTGGGAATATTTTATATATTCCTTCAAAACAAAAAGCAAAACAAATTTTTGTTGAAAAATAACCTCCTCCTCCATCCCTTCCTTCTCCAACAATTTCCTTCTCTTCTTCCTCCTCTTCTCTTTGTTTTTTTATTCCTTCAATTTCTATGGGTAAACAATTTGGACCAAAAATAAAAAATTTGTCTGGATGTTCAATTGAAGTATTATTGTTGTTGGTGTTGTTGTTGTTTTGAAAATTTTGATAACATCCGAGTGATAATTCGCCAGTTAATGTACCTATTAAATAGACAAGTTAATATCAGGGTCATGATTACCCGAAACCTAATCCGAAGAAATTTTGGCAATACGAAGCGTTTTTCTTGTTAGGCCGTGACATCCCTGGTTTATATGGAAGCGAGAAAAAAATAAAAAAATTTCGGTCCTCCAAAAAATACCAAAAGAATTTTAATCCTTCCGAGAAATACCAAAAATCATTTCTAAAGGAAACTAGGAAGGTCTGGCCATCCAAAGAAAAAATGGTTAAAAAAGTGCCAAACCCCTCAACTACTCCCCCTCGTCCTTTTTAGAATACCAAGAAAATTCCACATAAAATTTAAAAAAACCTCCAATAGAAAAATAAATTGAAATTGAAACACAAACAATTTCTCCAACTTGAACAACATTAAAATCATTATTTGTTGTTGATGATGTTTTTTGGTTATCAATTTGTAATGCTAAAAGAGGAGGGGAAAATTTTTAAAAAATTAAAAATATAAAATAAACCTATTGTAAGTGTTGGCAATGCCATTTGACGAAGAAATGAAACTGATGATAAAAGTGAGCCAACAGGTACTTGTCCATTTAACTAAAAAAGAAAATTCCTCTATTTTTGATTAAAAAATTTCTAAAAAATTTTCTAATAAAAAATTTTCTAATAAAAAATTGTAAAAACAATTATAAAGGAAGTAACTAAGAAAAAAAGATAAACGGAAAAATTAATTTACGCTAACAGGGCTCGAACTCGCATGAAAAAATAGGTAGTCAACAACGCTAACCACCAGACCACAGCCACTTAATACGTTGTTATAAAAAAATAATTTACATAACCCAAACAAATAAAATTAAAAATACAATTTGACATCTACTTTAACTAAATGACTGCAGTTATCACTTATTAAAAGGAAGAGGGGATTCGAACCCCAAAATCTCAAAACAATTTTTCTAGAAAAAACTTTAAAAAAATTATATTAAAGCAAACATTTAATTGTTCAATCCTCCAATTAATTTCCAAATGGTTTAATAAATGCTTCTCAATTTTTGATCGAAGAAGGGCAATTTCTTGCATTTGCATTATATAAGAAGCACATTTTGTTACTCGATGAAAAGATATTGATTTAATTTGGGTACAACAAGGGCATAAAAGAGGTACCCTAAAAATTAAATTTTTCGAATAAGATGAGTAAAGGAATGTCCCAAAGTTTACAAGTCCACAAGTTTTTAACGCAAGCCATCAAGGGTGTATCAAAAGGGGGTTGACACACACCTCATTATAATTTCCCCTAAAATTCAACCCCTGAATACCGTGGTGGGTATGCCGAAACTGGTTTTGAAAAAAGGAAAATGAAAATCTGTTCAATTCCCTTCCTTTCCATGAGCGTAAAAAGGGACCCCTCTAAGAAAGGACCTCTTGAGAAAAAATAAGGTCTGGTTTCTGATTCGGGTGAAAAAATCCCCCAAATTATTATTAAATAAACCTGCAAATTTCTTTAGGTTGTACAACAATTGTGGTCTTTTTATTATTCGAACCAAAAGTTAATTGTGCTTCATTTTCAGTTTGATTAGACAAATCAATAGCCACATATCGACTAAATGGACCATCTCCTGCCAATACTTGCCAATTAGAAACACAAACTGCTGGGACTATAGTTATGGCTAATGGCAATTTTGCAAATCGAATATATTCCTAAAAAAGAGAATTTTTTTTGAAAATTTTCTTCAAAAATTGCAAAAAAACCTCTTGATTTTCTGTTTCAAAATCAGCAGTGTATGTAAAGGCTAACTCAGCCATTAACAAACGCTAAAAGAAATAAAATAAAAAATATTAAGCATTTTTTAATCTTCGATATAATTTGCGGACTTTATTGGAATCCCTAAAAATTGGAAAAAAAGAAGGAGTTCATGTCCAATACTGAAATTTGTGAGTGGAAATTAGCCAATTTTAACATTAAAATTTGTTGGGAAATTGTCTGCCAAACTAAAAAGCAATTATAAATAGTGGGTAACCGCAAATTTCAGTTATAAATTTTTCAAATTTTTGCGGACAATTTTTGCGGAGTTTTTTTTAAAAAAATATTTTTTATTTATAACTAACCCCAGTATAAGGAATCAAATCATAATGATGTTGTTGTTGCTGAGGGGATGATAACGTTGTTGCTGAACCAGTTGTTGTTGTACTTGTACAGCTAATATTATCATCATCTGAAGTTTGTTTTAATAAAGGAGTTGAAGCTGTTGAATGAATTATTTTTTGTTTTTGCTTATTTTGTTGTTTTTGTTCTTTTTCTTTTAATTGATATAAAGGCAAATCTGCATCTGATATTATTGTTGTTGACAAATTTGAAGATGTTGGTCTACGAATATATACTTTTTGTTCTACACCTAATTTGTTTGTTGAATTTCCTCCTGATTTTTGTGATTCATTATTGTCTAACGGGGTTGCTGTTGCTGCATCTTGAAAAAAATTTTAAAGTTAAAAAATTTTATTTTTAAAATTAAATTTTTTAACTTTAAAATTTTTTTGTGGACGAGTGTCTTTTTGCGGACTTTCTAATAAAAATGACAAAAAAACAAACCAATTCCAAAAATTTGAACAATAATTTCTCGTCTCTCTCCAGCTTTTAAATCATTCAAAATAAAGTCAAATTCATTTGAAGATTCTTTTATTTCATCATCTATCCTAAGTAATTTAGTTCCAGCAGCAACCTTAAAAGAATAAATTTTAAAAAATTTTTATAAAAAAAATTTTTTAAATTAAAATAAAAGACAAAAAAGAAAAATTTTCTTTTATTAGGTTACTCGATGAGAGAGAAACTGACAATGATTTTAAATCCCGAACCCCTTAACAATCCTGAACCCCTAATTTCCAATGGCTTCCGGTCACCTTTACAATTTTGCGGAAGTTTTTTAACCTGTGGTTGTTGTATTTTTATATTTATTCTTTTAATTCCAACAGAAGAACTTGAATTATACAAAGTCAATTTACATGGAAAACTTTAAAAAAAATTTTTTTAACAAAAAAATTTCGAGAAAACCTTTGACCAGAAAAAACACACAATTCAGCTATTGCTTCATTTGGATTTTCATAAAGTGTTGGCGACCGTTTAAGTGAAGTTTCTATTCTTAATAAAGGCAAATTTGGAAGTATACGAACAGAATAAAATTTTTTTGATGATTGTAAAGATGTTGATGTTGTTATTTCTTCTTGTGAAAATTTACAAATATTCCGGCAACCTAGTAATTCACAAGAATAACCAACAATTTTGAGCGTTCCTGTTGACCTTAAAAATAATTTTTTTAAGCTGGGACCTTAGGAAAAAAATTTTTTTAAAAGGTCCGTTAGAAAAATAAACAAAAATGTTCTCTAGAGTTAAAGAATTTTTTGTCAGAAAAAGGCAAAAAAACACAAAAAATTTTCTTCAACAAGGACCCTCAAAGAAAATTTTTTTTCTTCAAGGAACTGATTGTGAGAGTCCTTTTGAAGAATTAAGGTCCTGCTAGTCAAAAGGACACGTTAACCCCTAGGAAAAAAATTTTTTAATGAAAAAAACCGAGGTATTCCCATCAATTTAACGAGATTCTTTGTTGTTTGATCAATGCAAGGACCACCACCATAACATGAAGGTAAATTAAGGCGTAGATAATGGGGCTCAAAATCACAACCTTCTGTAATTAATTTTAAATTGTCAACAATTAATTCAATTGGAAGAGGATTTTCAACTTGAATAGAGATTCCACAATGGCAACCAACAACCCAATAAATTATATCTTCTGAAAAAATTATTTTTTAATTTTGAAAAAAAATATACTTGAACCTCACTATAAGATAACTTCAATTTAAGAGTGAGGTATTATATTGAGATTTAAGGTTTCGGATTTTGGGGTATCAAAAATTTTTTCCAGGTAGGACTATTGGTTTTCAAAAAAAACTTTCTTGGATAGGGGTTAGGATTTCATATTTCAAAATCGGGTTTAGAGTTGAAAAAAAGGCCCAGGGTTCGAGCATCGGATAACCCGCAGATCCCTGATTCAAATACCATATAGTGAGGTTCTAATGTATTCAAAAATTAAAAGAAAACCTTTAAATGTCTGCTGGAATGGAGAATAAATAAAAATGCTTGACTGGTTTGAAGTTGATGGATGAATACTTGGAGATAAATGTTCAGCAAGTGGAAGAATAGATATATTTCTTTAAAAAAATTAATTGGAAAATTAAAAAAAATTTTTTTACTTAATAATTGGAAATTTTGTAAATTGCAAAGGAGGTAATAAAACAGATGGCACAGAATCTAAAGTTATAGGCTTTTCCAAATCATGGAGCAAGTTTTGTTGGCCTTTTTTGTTTTGATAATTTAATTTAGTTAATTCTTCAACTAGGGCAAGTGATGTGGCTTTGTCTAGATGATCAAAAAATGCCTAGAAATGAAAAAAAAGTTTTTGAAAAATTTGTGGACAAAAAAATTTTGTAAATAAAAAAATACAAACCTCAAGCATAAAACACAAATGTCTAGTTGCAATATCATAAAATCCCGCCCTCATAGCAACAGTAAAAACTTCATGAACAGCTTTAATTTGAAGAGAAAATGTTTCTGACGAACCCAATTTCGTCAAAAATTGTGTTTTTAAACTATTCTTTTTGCTTGTTGTAACATTAGAAAGTAATCTCCAATCAATTTTATAACCAGATAAACTTTCATTTAAATAGGGATAAACCTTTAAAAAATAATTTTAATTTTTCATGTTGTCCGCAAATATTTGCGGACAAAAAAAAGAAAACCTTTTTATATTCAGCCTCAGATTGATTTTCCATATAAAGACGAAAGAAAACTGCTAAACGAAGAAAAAATGCAAATTTTCTTTTAAATCCAATCTGAAAAAAATGAATTAAATTAATAAAAGAATAAAAACTAACTTTACGATAAATTTCTGCTGTTGCTAAACAAATGTAAGATTTCATAATATTATTAAAAGTAACAAATTTATCATCCAAAAAGCGGCAAGTTTGCTCTCTTAAAAAAGCCTGAAAAAATTTTTGAAAATTTTAAAAATAAGAAAAAAATTAGAAAGGAAGAAAACAAGAAAAAAGAAGTAAGGAGAAAAATTCAAAACGTCAATCGGACTCGAACCTAGTTAGAAAAGCGGAGAAGTCTAAAACACTAACCATTACACCACACGAACTACACGAAAGGTCTCATAAAATTAATTTACATACCCAATCAAATAAAATAAAAACCCTTCAAAATTAACCTCAACTTCAACATATTGATGATTAACAACTTGTAAATGAACAGCTCTCATCATACATTCATATTCAATATATACAGCAAAAGAATAACGTGCATAATTTTCTAATGATTGACCAAATTTTTCAAAAATTTCATTTCGATTAATTAAGGGATTTTTTGCTGAAATTGTTGCTGTTGGAGGTGTTGTTGTTGGTTTACCATTAATATTTAAAGTTGGGATATTTGTTGACAGATTTTGTACACTTGAACTTTTAAATGCTGAAGACATTCCTGATGGTGATGGAAATGTTGAAGAATTTAATGGAGATAAAATTTGTAAATTTTTATTTTTTAGTGGTAAATTATTGAGCAATTTTTGTTGTTGTTGTTGTTTATCTGGTTGTTTAGAATCACCTTTAAAAAAAGAAAAAAAAAGATTTTAAAGATTATTTAAAATTTGGATCAATGTTTGGACTCTTCCAAAAAAGAAGTTTAACCAACAAAATCACCAGTGCTGGATGATGTGGTTTCGACCCAGCTCCGGGGACTTAAAAATTAAAGCTCCGGATCTGGAACCAGCTCCCGAAACCATACCCAACCCTAATCAGAACCTATCGAAGTAAATTATCTTTCAAATTATGTAAGACTCAAAAATTAAAAACTGCCCTATAGAAAAATAAAAAGAAATACAAACCGATTTTGTCACTCTCCTCTTTTTGATCTTCTGCCAATGGAAAAGTTTTAGATCCCACAAATGTAGAGCTAGATGTATCATTATTGTTTTCGTTATCAGATTCACATGTATCACTTTGATTAATGACTATTTTTGCTGCATCATCAGATCGACGATAACGTGAATGGTGTTGTTGAGAAGTTGAAGTTGACGTTGTAGTTGAGATTCTGAGGAAAAAATTTTTTCAACAAAAAATCCAAAAAGAAAACCTGTTTTCCACTTTTGTTTCATGCCTCAAACCTTCCCTATTAAAATTGTTGTCCTTCTGATAAGGAGATAAATGTTGAGAATATTTAATTATCATTGCTGCACAACACCAACCTTCCGCAGCGGCTTAAAAAAGGAAAAAATTTAATAAAAAATTTAAAAAACCAGCAAGCCAAAGCATATCTTGTGTAGATTTGAGCAATTCAATGGCAGAATGGTACGAACTAAGAGCCCCTTCAAAATATCCAGTTAAAAAAGCATAATCGGCAAGCCTTTTGCGTAAACGTCCAATACATTTTTTCCTTAAAAATAATTTTTAAAGAAATTTTTAAGGAAACATCAAAAATCTTGATTTAAAGTCTCAAATGTTTAAGTGATTTTCCAAGTGAGAGACAGTGTCGAGTATTAGGCATTTTGTGGCTCCGATCTTTTGCAGATCCTGTCTTTGACCCGAGATTTTAAATCTTTGCTCTCGTAGTTGTATGCTTAAAGAGATGGCTCTGGCCTGACAATGAGCAAAGATTTCGAAATAACAGGATCCGAAGCTAACAAAAAAATTTGAAAAAGGTCGGAGCCAGCGCAAGAAAAATATATCGGTGCAGAAAAATACAGAAAACCAGGTGACGGATGAAGAAAATCACAAATCCTGTTCCCAATCGCTCAAACAATTCAAAACCCCTCAATGAACAATCAACCAAGAAACATAAAAATTAAAAAACAAACTTATGATTTTTACTTTTGACATTATCAATCCCCATCAAATATTTTTCTTCTTCTTGTAATAAAATATAAGGAGGAGAATCCATTCTTTCAAAAGAAGTATCCAATCTTTTACTGTCCAAAACAACATAAATACTTCGAAGTAAATCTCTTGTACAAGCTTCTAATTGATCATAAAGTAGGGAAATATCATCCGAACGAGGAAATGAAAGAATTTCTGTTGAATTTTGACTCTGAATCAAAAAAATTATTTTTTGAAAAATAAAGTTTTGAAAAATTAAACCGAGCTAAATCCAAAAAGAACACATCGTGAGTCAACTAATTGATCATTGAATTCTTGCTGAAAAAAATATTTTTTAGAAAGGAAAAAAATTTTCATGCGGAAAAAAGTTAGAAGATTTTCTGTGAGTTCGTGGTGCGACCCACACGATGCTGAATCGAACCACAACAGGTCGTCCGATATTCGCTCATTTAAAAAGTCATATCTCTGTGACCGTTCTAAACCCAAAACGAGAAAACCTAAGTTAACCAGAGGCTATTCTAAACAGGCACAGCCCTATAAAGTCGTGATAAACGAGAATCTTCCTAAAGTATCAAGAATTCCTAATAAAAAAATTTAAAAAACCTTCAATTTTTGATATTCTTGTTTTAAAATATTCATTTGTTTCGTCTCAGGGTCGCTAGTTTGTTCAACGTCTCCTTGCTCATCTTCATTTTTTAAACTACAATCGGGTTCAAGGGAAGCCATTTTTGCAACAGAAGATCTCCTAATTTCTTGATTATAATTATTTTCATTTGGCGAAAGATTTGGAGAAGAAGCAAATGAAGAATTTAAATAAAATCCATTATATTGACCAATACAAATTAATCCAAAAATTTTGCGAAAGGCCTGTATTTAATTAGAAAAAGTAAAAATATTTAATTAAAGTTGGAACTCAAAGATATCCCCTCCTTATAGACTGGGTCACACTACCTCGAATTTAGGGTGTCACCCACTATAAGATGCCCCCTGCAGTGTTAGATAGACCCCAGTTTGAGATACATTTATAAAAAATTTGTTTACCCAGCAAGCATCCCCAATCTAAGGTATCCGACAAAAACTATTTTTTACAGACACATTTAACAAACCCGAGGTCACTTATAGTGAGACTCGATATAAACTTCACCTCGAGAAAAATAACTAAAATAAGCAAAAAAAGAAAACAAACCTGAAATTCTGCAAATTTGGCAAGATCGGGATTTACTTGTTGAATAAATTTAGGAAAGATTAGCCTTCTAATGCTTTTACTCGTCAAAACTAAAAACACAAAAAATATTTAAAAACGTTCAAAAAAACCTTCTACACCGCATAATTTATTTTCCAATTTTTTGAGCAATCGGTCAAATATTGCTGAGGGGAATTGTCCAATGGGCTTTACCTGCAAATTTAAATCACAAAAATTTCTAGACCAAAAAATTAAATAAAAAACCAATATTTGTACACGACAGTGGTCTGCAGGCGTTGGTAGAGCATATTCCATTATACAAATAAATATATATAGTCTATTGATTAATTAATAATTAATAACTAGAAAATTGACTAAATAGAAAAAGCAATAACGTTTAAAAATAAATTAATGTTCCAAACAACAAAAAAACACAAAAAATTTAAAAATCAAAAATTTGAATTTAAAAATAACATGAGATCAGTTAGAAAATAAAATATTAAAAATTAAAAAAAACTTGACCAAAAAATATTGACCCAAACGAGACCCAAATAAATTAACGAGAGATCATTAAGTAAAAAATTAAAAAAAAGTAAATATAAATTACTACAAAAAAATTTAATCAGATGAAGAAGAATCATCAAATTCTTTTAGACAAATTGATTCATTTTTATTTTTTAGATTATTTGAAATTCCAAATTGTTCTAATAATAAAATTATTGTGTTAATAATTAGCCAAAATTGGTGATGGAAACAAGATTAAGAGATATACCCAATTTAAGGCACCCATCAATAAAAAATCTCACTATAAAGAGATTTTTCAGTTAGAGAGGCCTTATAGCGAGGTTTTCAACCACAATTTTAAATATAAAATACCAGAATATTCCAAAAACATTCTTCTAAATTCATTTAAACAATCACCAACATTCCCACCACCTCCACGATTTTTTCTTCTTTTTGACATTTTGACAGGACTAAATCTTCCATTTTGTTTAAGACATTTTTGGTTATCATCATGTTGTAATAATATTTTTTTAATTAATTTTGATTTTTGTAGTCTTTTAATTTCATTTTTATTCGAATAAAAAATTAAAAATTTAATAAAAATAAATGTTGCGAAAAATAATGAAAGCCAAACTATAATGGAAGGCCAAGCTAAAAATGAAAAAAGAAAATTTAAATTTTTACACTCATATAGAACCAACCTTATGTTGTGATATTTTAAAAGCCCGACCCCTGCATTTTTGAAAAACCCCCGTAATAGAGGTTTGCTTAAAAAGCCGTTTTGGCACTTATAAATAATGAACAATGTTTGGAAAATCGTAAAAAATGGAAATTTTCTAAAACATTGGATCGCTTCAGAAATAGAAAAATTGTCTCCTCCAAAAAATTGGGGAACGTAACATTCCAAAAATTAAATTTAAATTAGCCCTTGAAAATAATCCCCAAAAAATATTAAAAAAAAACCCTTACAACAGTCTAAATTCCTTCCATTATTCATTATTTTAACAAAAATATTTGGCATCCAAAAATCATCACAAATACAACTTCTAGTTAAATTATCACATTTTCCATGTCCTGAACATTTTTTACAATCTAAAATTTTTATCAAGTTTTTTAATATTTAAAAAATTTTTACAATAAGGGCTGATTTGTATAATGCCAAAATGCTTCTGAAAAGTCAAATTTGTTTGCAATAATGAAATAATTTGTTCTCCATCAAGAATACCTTTAAAAAATTAAAAAATAAAATTTTTGGGGAGAAAAAAGGAAGCTAATTAATTCGATTTTCGAGAAATGGCTTTTCTGGTTAAGTGGAATAATTTTGAAATTTTATATAAAAAAGACGTAGGTTCGATATCCACCATAGGAAAATAATTTTAAAATTATTTTTAATAAAATATTAAAAAAATAAAACCTTCCTTTTTTGACTTTTTTCTAGCATAAAAATAAATAGAAGTAAAAACATTTCCAAATAAAGTTGTCTTAGAAGAATAAATTTTTGTAAATTTAACCAAAGCAAAATTATTATTTAAATCTTCATCTTCTTGTTGTTCCAATATTTGTTCAATTTCATTTGACAATTCAGTTAAATATTTAAAAGTAAAATTGTTAAAAGATGAGATTAATTCGATTAAATTTTCTTCAGCAGAAGTTCCTATAAATTTTTGATAAAGTTAAAATAAATTTGTGGGTAAAGATGGAGCTCTATTGTAAAATAAAGGTTTAATGTGGTTATGAGAAGCTTAGGAAAGCCTAGGAAAATGTCTGCGTGGGTTGTCCAAAATAATGGTAGGTCACAAATTCAAACAATTTTTGGTTCTAAGACGAAAATTCAAGATAAGCAAGAACATAAAAATAAAAAAAACAAACCTCCAGAAACAAATAATTTAACAATTTTTGTATCATTAATAGGTGAATGATCATTCCATATAGACAAATTAAATTGAAAGACACCAGGAACCAAGTTTGATAGAAAAAGTTTTGAGTTGTTTAATGAACTTCCACTAAGCTTACAAAAAATATTATTTAAATTATTAGAAAAATAGTATGTTTTTAAAGGAATATTTATTTTGTCCGCAAAAATATTTGCGGACTTATATTTCATAATTAAAAAAATTAAAAAAACCATTTCAGCAGGTAAATTGTCTTCAGGAATCCATTTAAAATATTTTGCATTAATTGATTTTTCAGCATTCAAACACACATAATTTAAAGGTAATGTAACATTTAGGTTTTCAACTTTGGCAATAGGCAATAAATTGTGATCATAAATTGTTAAATTGTGTTGTCTATAGCCAGAAAATGTAGAGTTTGATATTGAAATGGCAAAATTGATAAATCCTGCTTTTAACTAGTATAAAAATAATTTAAGTTGGAATGAAAAATGAATTGATCGTCCCTTCATTTGCGGACTAACTATAATGAACAATGTCCGCAAATATGCAACTGAAAGAATTTTAAAAATATCCACTGGTGGGTATCGAACTTTCTATCCTAAACTTCACAATTATCTCACTAAATCAAATCTCCCCTCAATAATTCGAAGGGATCAGATGACCTTGCTTTTTCCTACGGGTAAAAATTGCGACATATCCCGAAGGTCTTAATTTAAAAAAAAATTTTCCTCAGAATTTTAAAATTTTTAAACAAACTATTTTCATTTTAAATGTCCTTGTTTTAATTCCAGAAAATTGTGCATATTCTTTTCCACTTTTAATAATCCATTCATACGTCCAATTGCTTCTAATTTGATCCTCATATTGATTGAAAATAACATCAAAATAAACTTCTTTTTGGTTTAAATAAATTATAGAAGGGCCGTTAATTGAAAATTTGTCAAATTTTTTCGATACTTCACACATTGCAATGTTGCTAGTGAAAGTAAAGCCATCAATACAAATACAAATTCGAGTTTCTTTCTAAAAATAATTTGAAAAAATTTATTTGTGTTTTTAAAGGAGAACACAGAAAATCCTACAAAAATTTGGAATTTGATTTTGAGAATATAAACAGTCCACTTTCAGATTTTCAGAGATGTCCGCAATCTTTATCCGCGCAAAAAAGCAAGGTTAATGAATTCCTTCGAGTTATTGGAGCTTTTGGTTTAGTGGGAAAATTTTGAAGTTTAAGATAGAGGAGACGCAGGTTCGATACCCATCAGCGGAAAATAATGTTAAAATCATTAATTTTTGCGCTTAAAATAGAAAATTTAATTTCATGCACGGAAAATTTTTTTTGAAAATTTTAGCGGATCAGGAACAGAACCTCAAAACTCCTATCAACCAAATATTCCAACAAGAAATTAAAAATAAAACAAACCTCACAACGCATTTCATTAGGGCAATTAAAATCAGTATTACAACCTTCATTATGCAAATCACTATAAGTTGATAAATCAGTCAATTTGTTGTTGTTGTGAGCATTGACGAGTTTGAACATAAATAAAAGAGGAGAATATTCTAACAAAAGTAATAAAAACATTTTTCTAAAAACTGTGTAAAGGAAAAAAAAATAAAAATTAAATTAAAAATAATTTTTGTTACGAAAAACAATAATTCAAATTTCATAATAAAATTTAAAAAATTATTTTTATTAAAACAAGAAATATAAGATGGGTATTTATCCCTCTTGTCTAAAAAACAATTTTGCGGACAGAAGTTGCGGACAAAAACTATGTGAGAAAATTAATAGCCCGACCTAGTTTTGCAATTTTCATAAACCATTAACACCAGTTTTTAAATTAATTTGAAACGCAGTAACTCAAAAATTCACCCAAAAATTTTAAATAGAAATTAAAAGTTCATCCATGTCCGCATAATTTTTTACCCGGAAAACTGACAGGAAAGGGATAAGCACCAAAAAATTAAAACAAATAAAAATTAAACTTTCTTTTTCATATTTTTCTCAATTCAATTCTTTCCATATAATAATCAGTTAAAGGAGCAGTTGGAATTATCTTCGATTTGAACAAAATTTCTGAAGAATTTTTCTGTGAAGTTTCAGCATTTGTTAACTTTAAAAATTAAATAAATTCTTTTATTTAAAATTAAAAAAAAAACCAAATTTTCCAATTTCTTGTATAATTCTTGTAAAGATTCAACCATTTTAGTAGAAATTGATCCATTAACAATTTCAGCACAACAATCCATAAAAACCAAAGTAAAGTCAAGCAACTTTAAAAAATATTTTAAAGGAATATAGAAAAGAATCGTTTAAAGAACTATCAAAAAGAAATCAAGTTTAAAAGATAAGCTTTCAAAAATCTAGAAATTGGAGTGACTTGTTCACTCGACCTGTTCAAATCCATTGAGAGGTGGGTCGGAATAGCCGCCCCCTCTGAATTTCACAAACTTTAGAAAAAAAAGAAAACCGTAAATTGAGGCTCACTTCGACCCCTCTTTTTGGTGCTTTCCCCCAGTCCTCTATTTTCCCAGTCCCCAATGTTAAAAAACGAAAAATAATAAATACCCTTTCAAAATTCGTTCCTTCTTCAACATCATTTTTAACAATCCTTTCAATTAAAGACTTTGCCATATCCAAAATAACATCCTCATCCATTTTTTTCAAATTATTCAACAAATATTCTTTTAAAGGAAATTGTAAAAATTGTTTTCCAGAAATTAGAGATTCCATTGAAAATTGTTCGGAACTTAAATGGTTTGGATATATGCTTTTTAGCCACGTCGCTTTTTTCCTTTCCATCAACAAACAAACTCACTCCTCTTCTAGGATATATATATATATTCACGATCTAGTTTAAAGGGCTTACTGACCATTCTATAAGAATTTTAATGTTGATTGATGTTGGAAAAGGAAAAAGGGGCAAAAAGCATACCCAAACCATATAAGTTCCAATTGTTCATCAAATTGAGCCACTCGATCATTTTTATTAGAAAAAAGCTGAGGAAGTTGTTGAGAAAGTTGCTCAATTGAATATTTTTTTGATTGAGTTGGATAAATTTGAAAACCTTCAAAAACTGGAATTGTGGACATTTTCTAAATTTCTGAAAAAAACAAAAAAAATTTGGCTCTCGATTAGAAAATGAGTCCTTTTGGGAATGTATACGTCCTACAAAGGCAGGCCCGTAACCAGGGGGGGGGTGGGGGGGGGAATTCCCCGCCCCCCCCCCCCCCCGAAATGGGAAAAAGGAAAAAATTTGGGGAAGGGCTGGGGCAAAAAAAGTGAATTTTTTTGGCCTACGGCCTCTGAAATTTAAAAAATTTTCGCCTGCGGCGCTAAAAAAGGACGAAATCTGGCTTCTTGAGGTCCAAAATTCAAAAAATTTTCGCCTGCGGCGCTGAAAATCAAATTTTTGGCGCCTGCGGCGCCGAAAAAGTGAATTTTTTTGGCCTACGGCCTTCTAAAATTCTCAAAATTTTCGCCTGCGGCGCTGAAAATCAAAATTTTTGGCGCCTTCGGCGCCAAAAATTTGGCGCAAAAAATTTTCCCCCCCCTTTCCCCCCCCCCCCCCCCCCCGAAAAAAAATCCTGGTTACGGGCCTGTACAAAGGTGTTTACAAGTTTTGAAAATTTTATTAGGACGGAGGTGAGGGCCAAAAAAGCCCAGGTTTTGGACAGCCAGACTTATCCCTACAATAAACCTAGGGTCCAGGGATGAGCCAGCAAACATTAAAAAACCTGAAAAACCACATTAACACCTTCACAGGTCGCATACATCCTCAAAAGACAAAAAATCCCATACAAGGACGAATAAAGGAAAATTAAAAAAATATATAGAATTGAAAGAAACAAAAAATAAACCAAAATTTAGAATTTTTTTAAAATTTATTTTCGTTCAAATCCAAATTAATATTTTCAAAAAATGACCAAGCCAAAACCCATCTAAATGTTCTTCCTTGAGTTAAGGTAAAAATTTTATATTTTAAAATTTTCTTCTTTTCCATATAGAATTTTAATTTCTTCAAAGTTGATCTTTTTCCAATCATTGTTGTGTATATTCTAAAATAAAAAATAATTTTTAAAAAATATTTTTGAAAAAAACCTTGTCTTTAATGGATGTTGCCGACTTTCTTCTATCATTTGACAAATAAAATTGAATTCACCTCCCTAAAAATCAAAATATTTTTAATAATAAAACCAAAACGAATCGTGGTTAGGAATGTGAAAAGGATCAGGAATGTAGCCAAGAAAAATTCTCTCATTTCCTTCCCCGGGATAAGTGCCAGGAATGTCACAAGTCCTACACATATGGATCGAGTTGAAAAGAAAGTCGAGTATCGGGTCGGGGCTTCACAATTTTTTATCGGATTTCGAAATAATCTGACCTATCTGGGGCATAAATCTACTCATTTTTGTCAAAAACAGAGTCTAAAAAATTTAAAAAATACTTTATAGGCAATCTCTTCAGCTATAGCCGTTGTTCCAGAGCGTGGTTGACCTCTACTTTTATTTGGTAAATTCTGTAGAGAAACATCTCCAATTGATGCAAATTTCTAAAAATTACTAAAAATCGATTAAAAATTAAAAATAAAACTTAAAAACCTTTTCGGCCTCGCTGACATCAAAAAATGGTGGATTGCAAACAGAAAAAGCAAAAATTGTCGATTTGTATTCGGGTAGTTCAAAAACTTTCTAAAACAACTAAAAAAATTTAAAACTCCACATAAAAAACCTTAAAGAAAGAACCATCTTCTATATTGATCAAGCAAACAAGGGATTCCAAAGAATTATTTTTCAGGTTTTCCTTTGCTGTTTGAAGTGATTCATTACAAATATCAGTAGAAACAAATTTCCAATTATTTAGAGAAGCACCAAGTAAAGAGAATATACAAAGAGGACCAGTTCCTGGAAATGAGTGTTTATAGTAGAGACAAAAGAATTCATAAAAAAATCCGATTTGAACTGGATCCCAGTCAAGAGTTGGTAAATTCTGGGAAAAATGGCATGGGAAAAATGAACATGGTTCAGGCAGATACCTATTCTATTTTAAAAAAAAATTCTAGACGCTCTAAAATACAACAAATCTGTTTACTTTACAAATGGGGGCATTTAAAAAGCAAAAATAATTCATTTAATAACAACCGGACTCGAACCCAAGACCCTCAATAGATTACACACTCAAGCAAGCCAAACAAGCGTGTTTTGCTGCCTACATATTTCCCCCTACTCCCCAATGTTTAAAATGCCTCAAAAAAATTAAAAAAAATACCAATATCAATTCCAACAATTTCCTCCTCCCTCAATCCATTCAAATTAATCAAATCCTCAACCAGCAACAAATAATTTAATCTTTGCGGAACACGAGGGACTAGCACACCTTTAGGTATAGACACATTTAATTCAAAATATTCACTCAAAAGTATTTCTGTAAATGAACGAACAGCTTCAGTACAAGAAAAATCAATGCAGATCTTTAAAAAAATTTTTTTTGACCAATAAATTTAACAAAAAAGAAACCTTTCCATTTGCCCCAACAAAACATTTGTTTCTCAATTGAGGATATTTTTTGGCCAATTCTTCATGATTTGGAGGACGTATTTTGAAAATATTTCGTTGATGCATAAAAATAAAAAAATATTCTAAAAAAAACCTTTAAAAATGACGAGAAATTTAAGCTAACCGTCTCTTCTTTTAACTATCTAGCTATTATAATTGTCTTTTTCTAGAGCAATCTCTAATTTTTACACGCTCTTTTTAAGATTATTTATACTTTTCGCCAATGGACATTTCGCCAATTTTTTCCCTCCGACCTTTCGCCAGCGGACTTTTGGCCCACCAACTTTTTGTCCATGGACTTTTCATCTACTGACATTCGTCAATGTACATTTAGTCAATAAAGTTGAAACTTTCTATCTCACGTTGCTTACTAATCTTCAGCAAACGTCTCCTTTTTAAAATTTTCACCTCATAAAATTTGTCTAATTTTCCTACGGTGAAATTCATTATAAATATCCATTTATTATTTAATTAAAAAATAAGAATTATTTTTTAATATTATTATTATGTTTACAAAAATATTAGAATTTAAAAATCAATTGTAAATAAAGTAAAAAAAGATATATAAACTTTTTCCTCAAGTCATTCCAGCTTTGCTTAAATTTTTTTGTAAAACAATATCACAGGTTGCACCAAAAACAAATTCTGGGGAAAAATTGAAATAAGTCGGACCTCATTTTAAGCTGCTCCCGCAAGTTACTCCCGTGAAGATGGAAAAATCTCCTTATAATGAGGGATTGTATTTTGTCCTCCCCCCACACACAGGTGCTACCCCCCTCCTCTGGTGCCCAGTAGCCCCACAAAAAGGCTTCCCTACCCAGTACCTAATTTAAGGTGTATCTAAAAATAAGGCCTGACCCAGTTATTAAATAAAAATTATACCAATATTTTTTGTATCCGTAGCATTTGTAACGTGTGCATAAATATGCCTGTTGCTTTCTGGCTCTTTCACCTAAAAATTATGAAAATTTTTTAAAATAAAATTTAAAAAACTTTTACGTTCATAAACATTTTTTTGATGAATTCAACAGCTTCTCCATATTGATCATCTATTGTGATATTTCTTAGGCATTCTTTAAAAAATAAATACATTTTTTGGTTAAAAATCGAAAAAAATACATTTGCGGACAAAACTTGCGGACAAAATCGAATCTTATTGAAAATGGGATAAAATGTCTCCTGTCACATGTTTAATATCATAACATAAGCATTAGGAGGCTTATTGGACACCAAAAGTAAAAAGAAGCTTATCGTTAGTGTCCGCAAGTATTTGTCCGCAAATATCGTTTCTTCGATTATTTGATAAAAAAATTACCTTCAAATAAAGGATAAAATTTTTTCAAAGGGACATAACGCAGTTTATGCTCAAATAAATCTTTTTTGTTGAGGAAAAGGATGAAAGAACACTGAAAATAAAATTTTTTGAAAAAGAATAATTTTTAAGAAAAAAATCCGCAAAAAACAAACTTTAAAAAGGAATTGATTGTAAAACATGGCTCTAAATAATTCGATAGAATCATCCATTCTAAAGGAAGAAATCTCTTAAAAAATACAAAAAAAATTAAAAAACCTATTTATTGATGGATCCTCTTCTAAAAATTGGTCATAACAGGAAAGGGAGATTACATACAAAATTGCAGAAACATTATCTAAAATTAAAAAAAAGTAAAAGTAATTCTTGTGAAGGATGTTTATTTTCGCACGTTTATTTGAAAATATAATAAGGTCAACTAGAAATCAGCTAAAAATATTATTTAAGAAAATCCGCAAATTTTGTCAGCAACACAAAAGTCCGCAAAAAATTTCAAAAAAATTTTTTTGACAGAACTAAAGTGATGAGGAAAAAGCCCACAAAAAATAGGGCCTCTAATCTTCAGTATGTAGTTTAAAAATACAAAATAATACCAAAACAATGAATCCATTTTCTCCTTTCAGTTTTTTGACCGCCAACATCGATGAGCCTTAAATAAAGTAAATAAATTTAAATTCAAATTTTTATTTAAAAAACCTGATGCCAAAACGGCGAAAACTGAAGAAAATCTACGAGAAAATAAAATTATTTTTAATTTCAAAAAAATTTGTCCGCAAAAATTTTTGCGGACAAAAAAATAAAAATTTTCAAACTTCATGAACACCCGTCGTCGACGCCCTAGCATGTATTACATCAGCTTCTGTTGGACTATACTCTGGAGTGAGAATTCTGCTTGATTCAGCTAATAAACTAAAAATTGAATTGTTTAAAATTAATTTCTCTCTCTTACTATGGAGTATTATCTGGCACATAAAATTCTGTTAAATGTTGACAAGCTGAATTAACACAAGAATAGGTGAGAAATTTGCTTATCTAAAAATTTAATAAAATTTCTAGTGGTCCGCAAAAAATTTTAACAGAAGAAAAGAGTAAGTCCGCAAAATTCGTCCGCAACATTTTTGCGGATTTTTCCTCTAAATCCGCAAAAAGTCCTATTTGCGGATTTATGTGTGCATAAATGAAAGGACCCGAAATTTATAAATAATAGAAGCCCCCTCTATTAAACTAACCAATTTAATCATTTCCGTGTCATCGTAGTCCAAAAATCTAAAAAATTTAAATTAAAAAAAATTTAAAAAATTAATTTACTTGGTAAAAGAATGTTCAAATTTATTAACTAAATCACGCTCTTGAGAAGGCACATCAATTTGGAGTTGACTAATTCCTTTGGCAATGTAATAAAAAGAGCCAATGTAATTGGTATGGAGCATATACCTTTAAATTAATTTTTTAAATTATAAAAAAATTTTTTGGACCTATAATTAATCAATTCTGCTTCATTGAACCCGTTAGTATGCAGAATTCTGAAAAATTATAATTAAAATAATAATTAAATATTCTGATTAAAAAATAGAGAAAATTAGGGTAATTAAAAAATAAAATACAAAATTATATGAGAAATTCTGATTATTCCGGAAAATACAGAAATTCTAGGTTAAGATATTCTGGAAAAATACAAAAAAATACAAATATTCTGGTTCCGGAAAATGTAATATTCTGATTAAAAATATTATACAAAAATAAATTCTGATCTTTCCGGAAAATACATTCTGGTTTTAAATATTTGTTCTGATGAAAAAATACAAAAATTCTGATTAAAAATACAAATATTCTGGTTTCGAAAAACACAAATATTCTGATTTCGTTCACATTAAATTATTCTGATTAAAAAATACAAAAATAAATTCTGATTTTTTCCGGAAAACACAAAACACATTTAATTACAATTCCCCTCACCTCATTTGTTTTACAATTGTAGATTTTCCAGAATCTCCACTCCCCAACAAAAGTATTTTTACAATTTTGCGTTCCTCCAATCTTTCCCTTTGCAATTCAATTTCTATCTGGCGATTCTTAAAAAAAATTATTTTTTTTTAATTTAATTTTATTTTTTATTTACTACTTTGTCCATTTGTTCATCATAAACTTTTTCTCCTTTACATAAACTAGAACCCATTTTTTGTTGTTTTTGTTACTATCTGACTGCATCAACTTGAACCAAATTTTAGGAAAATTTTTCTTTCTTTTTGAAAAATTACTAGTCAAGCAAAGAAGAAAATAATTATTAATTAGAGTTAAATAGAATATTAAAATCTGTTATAACAAAAAAATTTTATGGAGTTGTATAGCAGGGATGGGATCAGGGGAGGGGGGGGGGGGAAAGTGTGCGAATATTTGCGGATGGATACTTGCGGACTGACTGTTAAATCCGCAAATGTTTGGGAGGCAAAATTGCCACTTTTAGAGGGTTGATCTGGAAAATTCTTTAATGACGCTTTTTTTCATGTTAATATCTCTTTAAAATTAATTTAATCTGGCTATTTATGTAGTTTTTACCCTTAATTTTATTAATAATATGGGAGCGAGCAAAATTTTTTCAAAGAAAAATATTTTACGTAAAAAATTAAATTTATTCCAAAAATATTTTTTATATAACGCGGGAATTCTACAAAAATAGAATGTAGCCTATTCTGAAAAATATTTTTTTTGAAATAATTAAATTGTGCCAAAAAAACAAAAATTGTCAAAACGCCAAAAAAATTTTCTAAAAATATTTTTGAAAAAAATCTTGCTTCCCACGTGTACATAATTCCATTAAATATTCTATTTATTAAAAATATTTTAAAAAAAAAATTTAAGATAAATAATTCAGAAGTAAATTTAGTTTTGTGTGTGTGTATTTTAAATAAAATAAGAATACAGAAAAAATTTTTTTTTGTTATTTACATGCCACCAATAGCAACCGTTCCTTATTAGCTAATTATTTTTAAAAAATAAGATTTGCGCTTGACTTAAATGTTGGTTACCTAAGTACAGGCTTAATGGTTGGTTTTATGGCGTGATAAAAATTGGAGTTGAAAAATAAAGAAGAAAAGATTTTTTGGCATAACAACATTTGCGGACAAAACTAAAATGCTATTGAAAGTTGAACAAACGACCATTGGATGTCTAGACCATAGCCTAAGCTTTTGAGAATTAATAGAATCGAGCCTAGCTTTTAAATACCCCTTGGGGCTGAAAAATATTCCCTATAATGATGTCCGCAAGTGTCCGCAAAAAGTTTTTTGTCCGCAAATATGGCTCTACCATTAAAATAAAAATTATGATCGCACCAAAAAATATTAATATTTACAACAATAAAAAAATTAATTTATTTTATTAAAGCTAATACTTAAAAGAACCTATTTACACCACATTCCTTCCCCCCTTTGGCACACCTTTTTTTATTTACGTGAAAAAAAATTAACGGTCTTTGGAATTTTTGTACATAATGCTCACAATTTTTTACCTTTTTTCATTAAAAAAATACTCAAGTTGGCATAGCAACAATTATTTAAATGTGTTTAGACGGGGGAATTAATAAAAATTGCTCAACAGGAAATTTGGGGGGTAAAAATTATAATTGGAATAGAAAATGAATGATCACGCAAGTAAAAAATTTAAATGAGTGTTGCCAAGAATTTCCTAGAAACGCGAAAATTAAAAAACTGTCTGAAAAATTAACTAAAATTAGGAATGAGCTTAAAGTGACATTTGCGGACACATCCTACATTTGCGGACACATATTATAAAAACAGTTTTGAGCTAAAATTGCTACCAAAATATAGTTTAAAATATACAGGGCTTGGTAATAAACAAGATCCAATAACTGTCTGATCTAATTCCAAAAAATTTTATTTTGTCCGCAAAATATGTCATGTCCGCAAATATTGGTGTGGGGTTTACTGTAGAATTGTTACGCAAAATTTTAAAATAGGTCAAAAGTTAGAAATTTTATTGAAAAAAATTAATTTTCTTTTTAAACTAAAGAATGTTCAAAAAAATTTCAAAAGAAAATTTTGGGAGAATTTTTAAAATTACTCAAATATCAAGCCCCGGTTGTTGAGAAGCAATTGTTTTCTTTCGTATTCTAGCCTGTTCCCAAATATGAAATAAATAGGAAGAAATAGCACAAAGAATGGCAAATAGACAAAGTGCAAAGCCAATTACAGCACCTCGTGGATCGAAAAATATGAGAGGGGGAAATGAAATAATTAAACAAAATTTTTGAGAACTTACTTCTAAGAAGCCAATTCTCATAATAAAAGTGCTGGACATAACTGAATGGTAGGAGGTGAAAATAAAATTACGCGCGTTTGAAAGGTGAGAGGGACAAAATGATTGAGAAAAAATCAGCAAAAGGCCAACAAAAAGTCCGCAAAAAATCTACAAAAAATGCGGACATCCCTAGTTCGAGAGGACCGCCCACAACCCATCAAAAATTAAAAAAAAGCTCACGAATATTCTCGAATCTTTTCCGCGTCATTCAGTTGAGGGCAAGGACGAACAATTACAAAAGCATCAAAATCTGAGCCTTGTTCAACAATAGCCACACGAATTACATTTGAACTAATGTTACGGATTCGTTCATTTATCTTCAAAAAAATAAATTAAAGAAGTGTCAAAAATAATTTAAAAAATAACCGTTGACGATTTTCCTCCACCAGTTGTAATTTGAGTTTGTTTATGGTCATCAAATTTCAGTTGAACATATCGAAAGAAAATATTATTCTCTGCTAATTGTCGGTCAATATCTTGTAAAAAATCTTTCTCGTCTGGAAAAAATAGAAATTTGGTTCTTGTTTTTTTTACTTCCAAAAAGGCTTAGATTCTATCCGCAAGTTAAATTTTTCGTTTTGTCATTGTCCTTTTTTATAATATTTAAAATAAATATTAAAACTTGCGGACGAAACTTGCGGACTGATAGAAAAATATCTTTAAATAAACCTCACTTCCATTTCGATTTCTCTCAAAATCGGTAATTACAAAGACAAAATGTCCTCTTTTCCTTTCTTCTATTTTTGTTGTTAAATTAGAATTGTTTTTGAAACCTTCAATATTAGCTACAGCTTTATCAACACAAATTTTCCAATGACTTTTGTTAGAATGACGTTCAGTTTGTGTAAATTTGAATTGATCCAACTAGAAAAATTACTTTAATAAAAAGGATAGAGATTTGCGGACAAAAATATTTTGCGGACAAATTTCAAAATAGCACGTCAAAGACATGACATAGTAGCCAATATTTGCGGACTCAATTCTGTCCGCAAATATGTAAATAACCAAAAACCACCTAAATTATTTATAAAATTTACCTGTTCAAATTCAGGAAAAGAAATTGGATCTTTAATATGTACAAAAGACCCATTTTTAGTTGCCAATTCAATTTTGATTTGTTCATTAAAATACCAACGGCAGCCGCACAACATTGAACGAACAATTGCTTTAAGAAGGCTAACTTGTGTGAATTTGTCGGTTAATAAAGGAAGCAATAAAATATCCCATAAAGAGCATTCGCCAACTTGAAAAATTAAATTTTTGATTGGTTTAAATTGTAAGTTTTTGTAAGAGAAATTTGCGGACATTTTTTGCGGATAGTCAACTGTAAGATTTTTCTGATTTTCGATTCTGATTTGTTCTGTTTTTTTCTTTTTGATTTTTTGGTTTTAATATTTTCTGATTTCTGGTTCTGATTTTTCTAAATTTTATTTCTGATTTTCTTCAGTTCTGATTTTTTTTCTTTTTTTTTAATTCTGATTTTTTCATTTCTTAACCTACATTGACATTGAGGCACAGAATAAATATAAGAATAATGTATAAATATTAAAATAATTATTAAAATAGCCAGAAAAATAAGTCGCATTATTTTTTAAATTTAAATAAAAAATTTTAATTTAAAAAATAAATACTTTATTTATATGAAGATAACCGACGATTGATTTGTGATTTGCATAAATACATTTTTGTGTTGTTTTATATTTTTTATCATGAATATTTGAATAAAAATAGCGTTGTAAATTAAGAGAGGAAATGTAAAATAATCCATAACAAAGTCAGAATTTTGAGAATAAATTCTGAAAATAAAGAATAATTAAAAAATAAAATACAAGAAATAAAGGAGAGACACGATCAGAATTTTAATAAAATCAGAATTTAAAAAAGAAATACAGACCAGAACTTAAAATCAGAATTAAAAACAAAAACACATGAAATCAGAATTATAAAAACACATTCAGAATTTTAATAAAATCAGACTTAAAAAACCAGAATTATGAAAACAGAATTTAATAAAAATCAGAATTTAATAAAAAAAAACCAGAATTTATAAACAAAAATACAAAAATCAGAATTAAATGAAAAATACACGAAAATACAAAAATCAGAAGTAACTCAAAAACAATCAGAACAAAAACACAACAAGTAAAAACACTCTCATTAAACTTTCTCCTGTAATAAACATTCCCCATTAACGCGCATAAAAGGTTAAATATGACACCTTTTTTTTTTGATTTTTATTAAATTGATCACCCCGTTAAAAAAATTTTTTTTTCGTTTATTAAAACTTGTTTTTCTTTTAAAAGGTCTAAAAATGTTTAGGAAAAGCGCTTATCGTTCCGATCCAAAAATATATGTGGCCTTTTCTCTTTTTTAATTTTTAGAGGAAATGGGACAAGCATTCACCCGTCAAATTAATAAAATAATTTTTTTGAATGTTTTTAATTAAAATCAATTTCTAATAATTTTTGAATCCTCCCTATTAACGATTTTCTTGGGCGCTCCTCATTAATATCTAGCAGAATCAGAATTGATTAGAAAAAATCAGAAAAAATTTAGAAAACAAATTCTGGAAAAATCAGAATTCATTCTTCTAAAATTTACAATTAAAACTTAAACTAACCTCGCGTAAATTTCCAAACTAAATTTCAGAAATAAAATAATAGTAATTTTATTATGCCAAATGATCCTCTTTGTATTTTTGTTGTTGACCAAAGAATTGTTTGCCAAAGAATTTGAAAGGTTTAGATTTGGAAGTAAGTTTTACTATTTTGTAGTTATAGAAATCAGAAATAGGTTCTGAAAAAGAAAAATCAGAATTAAATTTTTAAAAACCAGAACTAAATTAAAAACAGAATAAAAAAAATCAGAACAAAATCAGAATTTTTCCAAATTAGAGGGAAACATTTTAATGGATGAGGCACAATTACAATTAGCAGAAGAAACGGATTACAGCAAGGATTTTGAGGAAGATTTACGAGGAAATGTGGAACATGGCGATATTTATGACGAGCATTTGGCACAATTGCCAGAATTTGAAGTGCACAAATTGGGAAAAAATTTGGGATGGACACAGGTTTGAGAGTTTAAAAGTCAGAATAAAATCAGAAAATCAGAAAAAAATCAGAATTAAACCAGAAATAAATCAGAATAAAACCAGAATAAAATTAGAAATAGACCAGAAAAATCAGAAATGAACCAGAACAAAACCAGAATAAAATCAGAATAAAATCAGAACAAATTCAGAATAAAACCAGAATAAAATCAGAATAAAATCAGAACAAATTCTGAAAAAAAACTTTTCTCCAGCTTCCCATCGTAACACGCAGAAAAGCCTTATGGAGCACTCCACTACCCAGAACTCGACCTTTCAGTCATTCATGGGCCTGGTTGTACACAAAACCCCCAACAGCGGCCACACAAAGACAACAACAAACAACAACAATATCACCGGAAGTAAACAATAAAATAGAAAAAAGTGTGATAAATGACAAAATTGTGGAAAGGAAAGAAGAAAGAAGAGAGAAAATTAGCGAGGAAAAAATAAAAACCACAACGCCAAGAAAAATGCAAAATGAAACAAATTTAAACACAAAAAGTTTAGAGACAACAAAAAGAACAGTAAACAAAGAAAGAGAACAACAAATAAACAAAACAAAGACAGAGAAGGATAAAACACAGGAAACAACACAAACAACAACAACAACATTCTCTACAAACAAAGCAACAACAATAAATAGAGAAGAACAAAAACAAATAAACATAGAAAGAACACAACTAGAGAAAGAAAAAACAAAAGAAACAACAAAAACAACAACAAAAACAACAACGACTACAACATTTTCTCCAAACAAAACACCAACAAAAACAACACAAACAGAGAAAGAGAAAACAAAAGAAACAACAAAAACACAAACAACAACAACATTTTCTCCAAACAAATTAGTTATAGAAAAAGAAGAAAAAGAACATTTAATTGAAAGGTTGCGTAAATTACTTAAAAATGCAAATTTGAAGGGGTATCTTTTTTTCTTTCTTTATTGTTTAATTGATGTTTTTTCAGCGTATTTCCCTCAGAAAACAATAAAGTTGTTGTGGAGGTTCGTTCAAATGTCATCGCTATTGAACCTGCTGTTGATTCTAAAAATGCTGATCCGTTAAAAACGGGCAGTGGATTTGCTTGGCCTCGTTCTTGGGACAATAATGAAGCCGATGATAGATTGGCAATTCGGAGTTGGGCTAGGTTTGTGGAGTTTTCTTTGTAAATTAGAGGGTTATTGAGGTGCTGAACCTTTATAGCTTCAGTCTCAATAACCTCAGAACCGATTTGCCGTTTGACTCGATCTTGGTGTCATTCGATAGAAAATCCAATTTGCTACAAAATACATAAGGAAACTAAAATTTAAGTCAAAAGCCACAAATATTTTAGGCCAAAAACTTCAAAAAATAAGCATTTTTAAATGTTTTCTGGCCCTAACTTTTTTGTCCTTAAAGTTAAAATTAAAATTTAAGGCTAATTTTGTAGCAAATTTTATGCTCTATCCAACGAGATCACAAGCGTTCTAATAGGGTTATTCTTCTAAAAGTTATGCATGTTTGAGTTCATTTGGTTCTTTTGCAGAGAACATTCCCGTCAGCCTGACCACCAATTAGTTTTGCCTTTCCAAAATAATTCTGACGAAGGAGAAGAGCTAATTTCTACTCCAAAACAACTTGCAAACATTCTCCAGTCTTCAATTCAAGTTACAACAACCATTAAAATTCCAACAACAATCAAAACAACAACAAAAGTACCAACAACTGCAAGAAAGAAGGGAGTAGTTAAACCAACTTTTTTCAATTCTGGGACTCATCGACATACAGGTTTGGTATTTTTTCAAAGTTTTTATGACCCCAGACTGCCTCTGAAAATTTTTCTGGAAATTTTTGAAAAATTTTTCTGTCCGCAAGTATTTGCGGACAGAATTTTTTGTCCGCAAATATTTGCGGACAAAATTAAAACGACAAAAATCTGGCTATATTATAACTAAAAAGGCCCAACATTCAACTGCCGCGTGTTGGATGCAGCAGTTGATGGCATACCCAGTGAAAATAATGACCAGACATGCCCTTTAGATTTTCCAGGTTAAAAAAATTTTTTGAAAAAAATTCAAAAATTCCCCAAAATTAAAGGAATAGCTTCTGATAAATCTTGTAAATGTACCTATGAAGTTTCCGGTAGAGATGAGGAAGGGTGTGCTACAGGATTTATTTACACGTGTCTGAGGACAGTTAAATCCTCAAATAATGACTTGAAAAGTTGAAAATTTTTTTTTCTGAAATTTTTAAAAATTTCTTTTTAATTTTTAAAATTTTTGTTTGTAAATATATTTGAATAATATAACATAAAAATTATTTAAAGTCAGTTATAGGGTCGATATTTGCCACCAGGCATCGAACCCGTGTCCCCAACAAGAGCAAGTCGAGCGTGTTAATCACTACACCACGGAACACTAAAGTTGATGATTTGCGGACTTTTTTTGCGGATTTTTCTGCCTATTTTGAAACGTAGAAAAATATTTTTTTTAATTAATTGACTGTCAAAATAGGTTGAAAAGTCAGAAAAAAAATTCTCAAAAAATTCTCTGCAATTTACACCACTTAACCAAACACAACATTTTTTGATTTTTAAAAAATTTGCAAAATTTTTCAAGTTGTGTATCATTTTAGCTTGCAAAAAATTATAAGATTTTTTTTGAAAATTCAAAATACTTTCCTCTACCTTGCAAAACCTTTATTTTAAGCTGTCAGTCATTCACTTAATTTTTTACTCTTTTATTTTTGCAAAAATTTTAGTGTGTTTGTCTGTTTGTCTAGTTAATTCTTCAAGCATTAATTCTTTAATTTTGCGTAATTCTTAAAAGAACACTTTTTAAAAAAAAATTATTTTTTAAAAAAGAGGAGAGGAATGACTAAATGTGAATGACATTTTTCTTTAATTTTTAAAATTTTTTTTATTAAAAAAATATTTTTTAAAATTATTTTTGTTTCTGTTCCTAGTAGAGACTTTTAAATCTATTCCCCTAAATTAATTTTCCCGTCTCAATTTATTTTAAATTAAAAAAAAAATTAATTTTTAAGATTGACGTTATTTATATTTATTTTTAAATCCGATTTTATTTAACGTCAATTTTAATAATTTAAAAGGAGGGAAAAAATCCCATATTCAAAAAACATTTCTTTAAATTATTTTTAAATTTTTGGTGGATTTTTATATTTTAAATTCAGACAAAATTAGGCATTTCTGTCTCATTTTTGGTTCAAATTTTTCTAAAAATTTTCTCTCTTTACACCGGTGTCAAGACAGAATTTTTTGTCAAGTTACTACAAACAACTCTAATTTTGTCCGCAAATATTTGCGGACAAAAAATTATTTTTGAGGACAAAATTCGACTTTATTAAGATAGGGAGAACGGTCATGAGAACAAATGCTGATGCGCAATTTATTTAGGTCCGTAAATTTTTTCTAAATTTTTATTTTGAAATTTTTTGAAAATTCTAACAGATTTTTTTATTAAATATTTTTTTGTCAAAATGTGTGAAGAAATTAAATTTGGGATAAACTAAACTAAATTAAACCAATTTTCCCTTAAAAATTTAATTTTTTATTTTTAATTAAAAATAGCAATATTTAAATTAATTTTTTTTTTAATTTTTTTCTCCCATGAATTTTTATTTTTTCTCCCAAAAAAAAATTTTTTTTTCTAATTTAACATTTTATTTTTTTTTAATTTTTGTATTTTAACATTTTCATGTGAATAAGGTAAATTTATATTTATTTATTTTTCTAAGAAAATAAAATTTTCTTTTATTTAATTTGCCAAGTATTTTTTAAAAAAGAAAAAGAAACTTTATTATACCTATTTATATTTTGTGGCATTTTCTCTATTTGAATAGCCCTTAATTAATTTTCTCTTTAATTTTATTAAACTTTAATGTTTTATTTAATGTTAATCTTAGTTATCGCGTATTGAATACTCCTTGTGTTTTCTAGTTTGTTTAAGTGTCGTAAATCAAAAAAAAATTCGAAACACCTGAAAACCCATAGTATTTTATTAAGTCGTCTTTCGCCTTTTTTTCGGTTTTGTCTTTCGCGTTTCGTTATTCCTTCATTTTCGTCTTTTTTGTATTTAGTGACATTCCTCCGAATCAATTATAAGGGTAAAAAAATTTTTTTGGGGGTGTACTTTTAGTGAAGTCTGGATATTTAATTTAATCATAATATTAAAAAAAATTTTTTTCAAGCCTTTAAGAAATTTTTAAAAATTATGCGTTTATTTGATGTCCTTCCACCACCACTACCACCAAAAACAGAAGAAATACCAAAAAATCCAACAAATTTTATCAATTTCCAACTGACTGGATTAATAATTTTAGCTTTATTTACGTGTTTTTGTATTTGTGCAAATTTGATCACTTTTATTCTTTTAATATTATGTAGACCTTTACAAAGGTCTTCGAGAACTACAAATTTGTATGTTATAAGTTTGTGTTTGGCTGATTTGGGTGTTGGGGGTGTTGTGATGCCTTTAATGCTGGGGTATGAGTGGGGGTGAGTTATAAATCAGAATTAAAATCAGAATTAAATAAAAATAAAAAATCAGAATATTATCAAAATTAAATTCATTAAAACAGAATTAGCATCAGAATAAAACCAGAATTTATTTAAAGAAATCAGAAAAAATATCAGAATATGAACAGAATTTATTTTAAAATCAGAATATAAAATCAGAAATAATTTAAAAAAATCAGAATTAGTATCAGAACAGACCGGAATTTATTTTAAAAATCAGAATTAATATCAGAATAATATGAGAATTAATTTTAAAATATCAGAATAATTTCAGAAATAATTTTTAAAAACCAGAATTTACTTTTCAGAATAAACTTCCCTCACTGGCTCTGTCAATTCTGGCAATTAGCCGATGTTTTATTTTGTACAGAATCTTTATATTCCATTTGCGCAATTGCTCTAGACCGTGTTTGGAATTTAGAACAACCTTTACGTGTGTTTACAAGCAGCAGACATCGGGCAAAAAGATTAATGTTGTTTGTTTGGTTATTGCCTTTAATTGTTTGGATGCCTGTTTATTTTCTTCTAGTCTTTCCGTAATCAGAATTTTTTAAATTTAAAAATCAAAAAAAAAAATCAGAATTTTAAATTAAAATTTCAGAATTAATACATATCAGAATTAGATTTTAAAAACCAGAATTTATTTTTAAAAATCAGAATAAATATCAGAATTGGTCTTAAAATTTCAGAATTAATTTTAGAATTAAGTTTTAAAAATCAGAATTAAGTTTTAAAAATCAGAATAAATATCAGAATTGATCTCAAAATTTCAGAATTAATTTTAGAAGGTCAGAATTAATTTCATAATTAAGTTTTTAAAAATCAGAATTAAGTTTTAAAAATTAGAATAAATTTTAAAAAACCAGAATAAAAATCAGAATTAATGAAATTAAATTTCAGAACTCAAAGAATATTCCAACCAGAACAACAACAATTACCCCCAGACTTTCATTGTTTTCCTTCTCGTCAAGTTGCAACAAAAGTTTTTTGGGTAGCACTGCCTGCTTTGTATTTACCAGCAATATTTCTGGTTTTTTAATTTTAAAAATTAATTAAATTAATTTTTTAAAGATTTGTTTATTTCTTCGAATTTCTTTTGTTGTTCATCGCCATTTAAAATTTTTGAGGGAACATTCGTCTCTTCCACATTTGGGGCCTCATCCCCAACAGCCATCACCACAATCATTATTATCTCCAACTCGAAACAATTTTCAATACGAAAATGATTTTAATAAAAATGAAAGAAATGAAATTAATAATAATAAAATTATTGGAAAAAGAGCCTCAGGTTTTTTTAAATTTTTTGTCCGCAAAAATATTTGCGGACAAAAATTTTTTTGCGGACAAACTTTTTAACGGACAAAAAATTTTTTAATATTTTAATAGGTTGTCCGCAAATTTTTGTCCGCAAAATTTAAAATATTTAAATTAATTTTAAATTTTCAGTTTGTGCTACTTCAAAAATAATTTCTGTTGATAAAAATGTTCTTAGAAAAGTTTCTCTTCCACAATGGCGTAAATCTTCAATTTCTGTTCAAAGGAAAAATGAAGGGGATAAAGTGAAGACAACACTAACTGTAATTGTAGATGAAGGAGACACTGAATTGGTAAATAATTTTTTTGTATGGACTGGGCTATTTTGTTTTTTTGATATTTTTGGATAGAGAACAAAATACACTACAAAAACATTAAAAATCAGAATTTTAGAAAATATGGTAAAAAAGTTCTGGTCAAAAACCCAGAAAAAATGACCCTTTTTATGTGTTTTTTGGCTATAATTTCTATGCCTATTGACCTTAAATTATGAAATTTTTCAAATTTGTAGCTAATTTAATTCTCTATCGAATGACATCAAAACTATTCCAAACGGTTCAGTCTTTCTTTAGTTATGCTGTTTAGACTGACTCTTGGTTGGTGTGTTGTTACTCTTCGCACCAGAATATTTTAATAAAAAATATTTTTTCAGAACAAAGAAAAACAACAGAAAGATTCACTCTGTTCTATAGCCCCAACATTTTCAATTTCTGAAGAAGAAAATGAAGAAGACGAAGATTCTTCTTCCAATTTATTCAAACAATCATCCCTTTTAAACAAACCTTTGCAACAAAGACGGCTTTCTTCTGCTCGTTTTTCAATAATTACATTTTCTGAAAATATTGCTTTGATACTGCAAAGGGAGGGGGTTACACAGCAAATCAAGGCAGCGAAAGCAGTTGCCTTAATTTTGTGTTGTTTTCTGCTTTGTTGGTAAAGTTTATGAAACAAACAGAATTATAAAGAAAACACAAATTCTGAAATATTAAAGTGGAATAAAACACATATTCTGATAAACAAGCATAATTAAAAATTCTGAAAAATATTAAATGAGAAACACAATTTTTCTGAAAAAATACAAATTCTGATATATTAATATCAGAAATACAAATTCTGAAATATGTATTAATAACAGAAATACAAAAATCATAATTTGTGTTTTCTTCAAAATTCTGAAAACAATATTAAATTGAAAAAATACACAATTTCTGAATAAATAAAATACAAATTCTGAAAATAAATTCTGAAATTTATTCTGAATTTAAAAACACATTTATTTTCTCTATTTTTAAAGGTTTCCATTTTTAATTGTCTGGCCTCTTCGCCTATTTCTTCCCCATTTAATTTCTGATCGAGTTTTTCGTCTGTGTTTATGGTTAAATTATTCCTGCTCAACATTTAACCCTTTATTGTATGCTTTATCTACTCCAAAAATTCGTTCAATACTTAGAAACAACGGGTTATTACCCTGTAAATTTATTTCTGTTGAGGGAGGTTCTGGGAAGAATACGAGAAGAAGCAATACTTGTGCTTTAGTCTAAAAAAATTATTTTGATTTTCTGATTTTCCATATTTATAAAAAATAATTTTTTTACATTATGTCTTTTTGTCAAAAAATGCCAAAAAAAGTTTTTGTCAGAAAATTTTCTCTTTGGTGTAGTCGGAAAGGGCTTGGTTATAGCACAAAATAGGTCATGGGTTCGAATCCCACTCACGGGAAACAATTTTTATTTTAATTTAAATTTGTTTTTTCTGATGATTTTAATTTGAAAAAATTTCTTAAAATTTTTTTTATTTATTTGAACATTATTTTCATTAAATATTTCCACTTTAATTTATTATTTGAACATTTTTTGACAGACAAACAAATTAATTAATTTAATTGTAAATATCTCGAATGTTGACATTAATTTTCATCTTTTTTCGTTGACAAAATAAATTTCGAACAATTTACACGGGTAATTAAGTAAACAAAAAAAAGTTCTTCAAATTATTTGAGTGCATTTGGGTGTGTTTTGTTCTTTCCTATTATCATGTGGTTTTAGTTAATATATCTCTCGATTGGACTGACCTATTTTTGTGTTTTAGATATTTTTTGATAGAGAATTAAATGCTCTATGAAATGATTAAAGATCAGAATTTTAGAAAATTTGGTAAAAAAGTTCTGGTCAAAAAACTTGAAAAAATGACCCTTTTTATGTGTTTTTAGGTCATAACTTTTTTGTCTATTAACCTGAAATCTTAAAATTTTCCAAATTTGTAGCCAATTTAATTCCCTATCGAATGATACAAAAAGTATTCCAATCGGTTCAGTCTTTCCTTAGTTATGCGGCTTAGACTGACTTGTGGTTGGTGTGCTGCCTACATTTTTTATTTTTGCGGACAACATTTGCGGACAAATCCCCAAATTGATTTTTTAAAACTTTTTGCCTCCCCAGACTTAATATTTAATACGTCCCATATTTAGTAATTAATTATCGTTCCATTATATACTTAATTCTCTCATTCCCTTCCCATCTCCTCATTCATTTTTAATATTTGTACTGCGGTGCATGCGTTTTTTCCTTCAATTAATAACAGTAATAAATTTATTGGTAAGGAGAGAGATTAAATAAAATTAAATAAAATAATTTTTAGACAATTGCTGATGAAGGTTTCCTGACAGGGCCGGAGGTTTTTAACGATTTAAACGAAAATTGTTCTTTGTTGAATGTATCTATAGCTATTATTGGCGCTGGATTTTCTGGTAGGGCATTAAAAATTCTGTGGAATGATTCTGCGGACTATTCCGGTTTAATCTGTTCATAGCAACCATCCCTCCCACCCTTACCTGTCCTAAGCTCCCGCTTATCCCTCATTTGCCCCAATCTCCCTCTTATCCATCCTTGGATATCCCAGTCTCTGAATTATCCCAAGGATGGGGTACCCAAAGAGTATAGTCTCATCTTTCCCTGAGATTGATTACAGCTATCTTTCGTTTATTTCAAAAGGTCTATCAGCCTTTAATCACCTATCATCAATTGGTTTACACAATGTCCAAATATTTGAAGCTTCAAATAGAGTTGGTGGAAGAGTTTATCCCTTGGAATTTGGTAAAAACGATTCTAGAATTATTTAAAAATATTTAAAAAATTAGAAGGAATATTTCTTCAACAAGGCGCTGAATTTATCAATGGAGAAGATAATGCAATTTATAAAGCTGCCAGCCGACTTGGGGTAATTATTTTGAAAGCCTATTTAGTGTTTAATTAATTAATTCTGGTAACAGGTGTTTTGGTGTAGTGGGTAAGAGCGCGGTATTAGCTCGTAATATGTTGCCGGTTCGAATCCCCCTGTGGAAACTCATTTTTATTTTGATTGAAATTTATTTTTTTGGATAAATTTTAGTCTTTAAAAGTTAAAAAATTTTCAAAAAAATTTTTCCAACTCTTTTTTAGTTAATTACTGGAGAAGTGGACGATTCTGCTCTAATTTCTGAAGATGCACAATTTGTTTCTTCTCCAAATTGTCAAATTTCTCAAGACAAATTAAACAAATTTGCAGAGTTTAGCTCTTTTCTTGAATTGAAATATGCTGAAATGGCTATGGATAATCGTGAGATTTGGAGCAAAACAGTCGCTCAAGTTTTTGATGGAGATTATGAAGAATTTTTGATGGTAAGTTTGACATTTGCGAACATTAACTATGATACGACATTTGCGAACATTAGGTAAAATCAGACATTTGCGAACATTTACTATAACACGACATTTGCGAGCATTAGCTAAAATCCGACATTTGCGAACATTGGGTAAAATAAGACATTTGCGAACGTTAGGTAAAATCCGACATTTGCGTCAGTATTTCTATTTTATCCGCAAATGTCAGCCCGCAAAAATCTTAGTCTGTGTTTTTCAGAAGATGAACGCCTCAAAAGATGATCGACTTCAATATGATAGTCTCGCCAAAATTTACCGTGGATACTATGAAGGGGAATGGTCTGCCCCGATAGACAAATTGGCTCTTCACAATTATGTTAAATGGAAAGATGGAAGTAAATCTTTCCCTTTCAGTTCATTTACCTTAAATTCACGTGGTTATGCCCCTATTTTGGCTGAATTGGTCGAGAATGTGCCTGTCAATAAATTAAATTTAAATTCACGTGTTGTACAAATTGATTATAGAGGTGAAGAGGGGAGGGGGAATAATTAATTTTAATTAAATTGTATCCATAAGATCAACTTTGAGAATATCAAGTAGTTTGTGTCTGTCTTGGTTTTAAAATAAAATCAGAATTAAAAATCAGAATATTTATCAGAATTAAAATCGGAAAATCAGTCAGAAAAATCAGAATTAAAGTAAAACAAAATCAGAACACAATTAAAACTTAATTTTAAAATCAGAACTAAAAATCAGAATTAAATCAGAAATATAAAATCAAAACATAATTAAAACTTAATTTTAAAATCAGAATTTTCAGAAAAAAATCAGAATTAATTTAAAACATATTAATTATATAGTTGTTTTCTGAATTTATTTTTGCTTCTGTTTTTAGGTAAACATGTTCGTTTGAAGTTGCGAAAAACAAATTTATTAGAAGACCAGAATTTAATGGAAGAAGAATGGTTATCAACACATTTTGATTTTGTTATTGTAATAAATTTCTGAAATATTTTCAGAAATTTTTTCTTTTTAGATTACAGTACCCATTGGACATTTAAAACAATTTTCTTCAACAATGTTCCTCCCTCAACTTCCAAAAAATAAATTAAAAATAATTGAAGCTATAGGCTTTGGAAGTATGGAAAAAGTTTTTTTGATTTATGATGAACCCTTTTGGCCTGAAAATATGACTTCGTTAATAGCTTTGAATTGTAATTATGAAGAGGAGGAGGAGGGAAGGATTAGAGACAGCCTGCATACATTACAACCTCATCCTTGGGCGAAGAATAGGGTGAGGATTAAAAAATTAACACTCAGAAAATCATCTATAGGCTGAAGGGAACATCCATAGTCCGAAGGGAACATCCATAGTCCGAGAGGAACATTTATTGTCCGAAGGGAACATTTACATTCCGAAGGAATCCAAGTCTGAAGGGAACATATATTTTTAGTTCGAAAGGAAAATTAATAGTTTGAGGGGAACACTGAAGGGAACACCCATTTTTCTTTATTTCTTCTGATTTACTGATTATTTTTTTCTTCTGATTGATCTTCCGGATTTAACATTTTTATTTAAGCTTCTCGTTCTCTGGCTGTCTGGTAATGGTCCTCGCCTAGTAAATGCCTTAACGGATTCAATGTTATCTGATTTAATAACAAAGCATCTGAGAGAAGTATTACAAGATAAAAATATTCGGCCTCCTGCTAAAATAATACGGTAGTTTTTGTAAGACTGATGCTGTTTTTGGCCTATAACTTTTTTTATTGGTCCATAGTTTAGATTAAAATTTTATACCAATAGAAAGCTCTTGTATTGCTGATTCCCTTACTTAATAGAATCTTTCTTATCAGTTATCACTTAAAATAGTTATAGCCTGATAATGACAGAAAATCACGATTATCGGCACTTATCCGGCTATAACTTTTTAACGGATTTTCTGACAGGAATGGTCCTGTTAGGAAAAAGAATCCGCACATTCAGAGCTTTCGAATGGTACAAAAATTATTCGGATCGGACGATAAGAAAAAAAGTAATGGGCCAAAAACTGACCTCGGGAAGTAGTGATTATCCTAAAATAAATTTAAGCACAAAATGGCTGAATGACCAAAACTTTCTTGGTTCATATACATATATTACACCCCAATCCAGTTTAATTTCTGATGACCCCTTCTCCATTTTGGCAGAACCAATTTATTCAAAAAAGGATCAAAAATTAAAATTATTGTTTGCTGGAGAAGGGACACATAGTCAAATATTCCAAACAACTATTGGAGCTTTTGAAAGTGGACAAAGAGAGGCTGAACGAATAAAAGAATATTTAATTGGGATTAATAAATGTTAATTAATTTTGAGAAAAAAATAAAAAAAATTTGTCCGCAAATTTTTTGCGGACAAAAAAATTTTTGCGGACAACTTTTGCGGACATTTTTATTTTTTATATGGGTCTATTATGTCCGCAAAAATATTAAAATTTTGATTAATTATTATATTTCATAAAAGGATATTTAAAAATATTTTTTTATTTTTTTGGTTGATCTTGATCTCCGATAAGAAAATTGAAAAAAAATGCCGCACACCAATAAAGCTTTTAAAAGAACATTTTTACTTTTATTTTCTTTTAAAGTAAATATACCGCTTTTCTTTATAATCCGGATATAATTAATTATAGAGGAATTTATTTAAATTTATTTTTTATTTAAATTTGTTCTGATTTTCTGACGTTAAATTCTGATTTTTGTGATTAATTAAGAGGCATGTTTTTGGGGGAGTATTTTTTCTTCTCTTTATCCGATTTCGTTAGAGGACTTAATTCGAGTTGTCTGTGGTGTAGTGGTAACGTTGCCGACTGCAACGTGCATTTTACGTGGGTTCGAGTCCTCTGGGTTGTACAACATTTTTATTCTATTTTTTAATATTTCTAATATTAATTCTGATTCTGTTCTGACCTTTTCTGGTTTTTATTCTGATTTTTATTTTAGTTTTTTTCTGATTTTTAATTCTGATTCTAGTTTAATTTAAATAGGAGTTTGTCTGTTTTGTCCGCAACTTTTTGTCCGCAAATATTTTTTTCTATTAACAATTTTATTTTATTTTTTCAGAAAAAATGATAAAATTAATTTCATCATTCCAAAAGCTTATAGGAGTACAAAAAGGTATTAATAAGCCTTCCCTAAATAATTCCCCCACCAAAGAGGATTTAAATATTCAACGTCTCTATATCCTTTCTTTAGCCCTTACAGCTATTGCCTTTTGTATTTTGTCTTTAATTATACCTATTTTAATATCTGAATTGGATGAATTAAATGAAATTGCTAATAATGAAAGAAAAGTTTTTAATGTAAGAGAGAATAATTTTTTTAATTTTATTTGAAATAGGGAAGGGGAGAAATTTGCGGACAAAAAATATTTGCGGACATTATTTGCGGACATTTACTTCATAGGAAAGAGAGACCGGAACAGACCACAAGGCCCAATAACCTCTAAATAATCTCAACCATTTCTACACTAATCTTTTCTGATTTTAAAGCAAATGGCAAAAGAAATATGGCATCAATTAATTTATATCCGCGGATCTTTTAATGGAAAGAATACTTACTCAAGACTGTTGCAACTTAAAAGGAGAACTGAACGAGAATCCCCTCTTAATGGGAGTGAAAGCAAACGATTTCTCGACTTTTTGGAAAGAAGTTTTAAAATATTTTTTTGACTATAATGTTCCCCTCAGACTATAGTCCTTTAGATAGAGATGTTCCCTTCGGACTATAGCCGTTAAACCCTCAGACCTCAGACGTTCAATGTTCCCCCTTCAGACAGGATGTTCCCTTCGGACTATAGATGTTCCTTCGGACCATAGATTCTATAAAATTTTTTCAGAATCTTTCAAAGGACGTCAACGACTCAGACAACATTCAAATTTACGGGAGCAATTGGAGGGCAATCAAATTACACCAAATTCAGCTGCTCCAAGGGCTAGGACATTTTCTTATGGAACTATTCAAGGAATACAAGAGAAAAAGCCGAAGGAGAAAGTATTTTCTGTGGCACTAAAGTGCGAGAAAGGAGCCCCTGGAGAAAAAGGATGGGCGGGGATTGATGGGGGTAAGCTAAGTTGACCGTTATTAAATTGACCATTTTTAAACATTCTTCCATTTTGTAGTACCAGGCCAGAATGGAGAGCCAGGAAAACCGGGACAATCAACAGATGAACAAGAAACTAACTTGAAAGACTCTGGCTGTATTAAATGCCCAGCTGGTCCACCTGGTCTTCCAGGAGAAATAGGCGTCCCTGGAATTAAAGGAGAAGCTGGAATACCTGGATTGGTCTTTAAAATAAAAATAAATTTGAATATAATTTTTAAGCCTGGAAAAGCTAAAAAGGCATTGCCTGGAAAGCCTGGACTTGTTGGAGATAAAGGGTTGGATGGAGTTAATGGAATGGATGGAGAGCCTGGTAATAAAGAGAGGGGGTGGGCGGGGGGGGGGGGGGGGGGGGGGAAGAGAACAATCGGAACTCACTATAAGATGTGGATGTTCCCTTCGGATTATACATAGATGTTCCCTTCAGACTATAGATGTACCCTTCGAACTATAGATAAGGAGTGCCTAATATAGGGTGTTTCTTATAGTGAGGATCGACAGTATTTAAAATTAATATCTCTCTTTAAAGGATTTCCTGGAGTGCCAGGAATTAAATATTCAAAAGGACCTCATGGCCAGAAAGGACCAATAGGTCAAGCAGGTCCATCAGGATTGCCTGGAGATGAAGGAGTAAAAGGAGAAAATGGTCCTCCTGGTGAGGCTGGATGGTTTGTAAATATCGAAAGTCAGAAAAATTTTCTAATTTTAAGGCAAGGATTGCCTGGAGAGAACGGGCCGGATGGACAGACAGGACTTGTCGGGCCTGTTGGAGATGAGGGATTTCCAGGTTCTTTTAAATCCTTAAATGGAAAATACTCTTTTTTTAAGGCATTGAAAAACACTACTGTAATTGCCCTGTCAGAACGTCACAGCTAAGAAAGGTTAGAAGAAAATGGTTAAACGACATTTGCGGATAAGGTGTATTTAGCTTTAGGATTAGCAATAGCAATATAAAATTTTTGTCCACATATGTCGCCTAATCATTGGTGTTCGCAAACGTCGTTCTATAATTAATGTTCGCAAATGTCGCTTTTACTTTATGTTCGCAAATGTCATTATAATAAATTTTTGACCAAGAATTCTTTAAAAAATCCCCTTTTAAAGCTGAAAGAACAATCTGGCGGTATTGATGCTTACTTGGGAAGATGGAAAGGACGACTTCCTAACCAATTAATTGATGATTACGAAAGATATGTAAAAGCAAAAGATTCTGTGATTAACAAAATAAAAACACAACTTGTACAAAATTAATTTAAATAAAAATTTTTGGATTTAAAAATTGAATAAAAACTTTATGATCATTCGAAAGAGCATCATTAACTAATCTAAAAAACCCTGGGAGCAGTAAATCTACAGTACCCAAAAGATAGATAATTGAAATAATTTTGGTACCTGGAAACTTCAACACGAGCGTGTTTCATGAATTCAAATCAAACATAGATAATTAATAGGTCATTCGAAAGAGCATTAAAAACTGTATCTAAATCAGTCGCGCAAAAGTGGATGGCACAATTCAAAAATTGCTAAGCCTGAATTTAATAACTGTTATTTTTTAACGTTGGCTCATTTAAAGTGCCATTTCTCGCCGAGTTCTGGTGCAATCTTTGAACATTATAGCTCATTCAAAAGAGCATTAAAAACTGTACTTAAAAATTACGGGCCGAGATTTTTTCTATAAAATCACCAAAAGATCTTTGACTTTATTACTGGTTGTATATGTACATATAATTAATGAAGGGTTACTCAGCTCTAAAATATTTACCGTATTGTCTCTAATACAAGCCCTGGGCTTTTATTTTTCAATACCCCTCATTGGGTGGGCTCTATTAGTGCATGGGCTTCTATTAGAGACAATACGGTATTTTTAAATTTCCAAATTCAATTTTTCAACGTGGATGAATAAAATCAAGTAAATTAACACTAATTTGTGCCAACTTTTCTATACCTTCCTTCTTATCCTGATTCCATTCAAAATTAATTTCCTTTAAATTATCCTTATTAAACCAATCAACGTCCTTTTTTAACAATATCCAATAAATTCCATTTTCTTTTGAATATTCCTCAATTTTATTTGTTAAGGTCTTTGGAGGATTAATTAGTAAAGCTGAATTTAATTCTTCTTTGATTCTGGGAACTCTGAAAATAATTAGAATATAATTTGCTTTAGTGAGTGTTCGCAAATGTCGCCTTATACTTGGTGTACGCAAAAGTCGGCTTATACTTGATGTTCGCAAATGTCTGATAAACTTAGTGTCCTCAACTATTTCCTAAATTGTGAGGACCACGCTTGCTCCAATACCATAACTCTTGAATGGATTGACCGATTTTTATAAATTTTATACCATTCGATAGAGAATTAAATGTTCTACAAGATAGACTACAAATAAATAATTTTGTTTATTCTGAGAAGTCATAAAATTGGTAAAAGTTATATAGAGTAACCATGCTTGTTCCAACCACCATAACTCCTGAATGGATCGAGCAATTTTTAAAAATTTATTATCAACGATAGATAATTAAATTTGCTACAAAATAGACTAAAAATAAATAATATAGATTTCTAGTTAAGAAAGTTAGAGGCTTAAACCTAGGATTTTTGGATAAATCGTCCAATTTTTACGGGTTATTCGACAGTATGTTTGTCTATAATTATTGTTTTCCCATTAAATAATGTAGAGAATTTAATTCCCTATAAGCTTATACCAAAAGCTTCTCACTCAACCTACTTTTCAATCAAATCCAAAATTAATTGTGTTCCTTTCTTTCCAACCCCCAAAAGTAAAATTTTATGAAGTTCCTCCCACTTGACTATTTTTTCAATTTCTTCCAAATTTCCCCCTTCTATAGCCAAAGTAGAGTGCCCACTAGCTGCTAGCATTTGTATAAGGGAAGGATAACCAAAATTCCAGGAATTTTCTTTTAAAGAATCGAGTGATTAGAGATTATTTTAATAAATCACTAACCATTATCCAATAAAATGACGGAGCCTCTATTTTTAATAAGAAAAGGAGGATGAGATATTTCTGTTAAATTAAAAGTGGAATAAAAAATATAGAAAAAATCTTAACTATAATCAACTTCTGATCCATTCAAATTCAAACTTTTATTCAAAACCACTGCATGCTTCCCATTAGCTATTATATAAAAATTTAGAGGCCTTTTAGTCAAGTCAAGACTGGCAAAATTTGATGTTTTATTTAATATTTTATTATTTTTCCCTAATTTTGCACAGTCTATTGGATAGGGGTTAATTAATAAATTAATAGAGAAGAGAAAAATAAATTTTAAAATCATTTTTCGAATTTTTCTCGTATCTTGATTTTTAAATGATGAAAGAACATGAAAGTAAATGAAGAAGAAAACAGACGAACACAAATCAAGAGAAAAGGATCTAAAAACGGAGAGATTAAACAAGCCGATAAACAAGTTAAAAACATCCCTTTATTTACTTGTTTGTAGTTACTTAATTTTTGTTTAATCCGGAAAGTTAATTGATTTTATTTGTTTAATATTATTAGCTGGGGAGTACTAAATGAAACACAGAAACATTCCGGAAAAACATTTGTTTATTTCTCTAACAAAACAAAAACATAATCCTAAAGGAACTTATTTATTCTTTCTCTAACACAACAAAAACACGATCCGGAAAAACATTTCTAACAAGACTAGTCCATTCCGGAAAGACATATGTTTATACACAACACAAAAACATTTTCCGGAAAAACATTTATTTATTTCTCTAACTAACAAAACAAAACAAACAATCCGGAAAAACATAAAAATTCAAACATGAATCTTTTCCGGAAAAACATTCCTCATTCTCTAACACAACATTTTCCGGAAAACTCTTTTTATTCCTTCTCCAACACAACACAGAAACATAATCCGGAAAAACATTTGTTTATCTCAGTCAAACATTGTCTATACTGAAATCTTTTTTTTTTCCTTTCTATACGAACAAAACAAATTCTGAATGTTTTTCTCTCTAATTAATAATTCAAACATTCCGGAAAAACATTTATTTCTCTCTACAGAAAACAATCTCCTCTTTATTTATTATCTTTTTATATTTTTAGTAGTCTAATGATGCGCCAGCTTCGATTTCGTTTTATACATTTAGCTATTTTACTTATTTCGATATTTTTCTACACAAAAATGCGAAAGGTTTCGAAAATACAAAATTTTCTTACCGAACAGAGTAAAAGTTTATTTAATAACCAAAACGAATTAAATGATTATAGAGAACAATTTAGGAAGGTAAGGGAGATTTTTAAGAATCTTTTCAGTAAAACCTCCCTCATTTTCAGACTTTAAACAATATGAATGATAGTAAGACACCAGCAATTCTCTTACTAAATAAGGTAAAAATTAAAGGCTTAGTGGCTGGCAAAGGATCAACTAAGACAAGGAGACCCTTGTGGGCATTTTGTCCATAGACATTTTGTCCAAAATCCTTTTGTCCACAGGCCTTTTGTCCATAAAGGCTTTTATCAGTTGGTCTATTGTCCACTGCCCTTTGTCGTTTAAATAATTTTAAAATCATTTAATTTACAGTATGCTTTAAACATTTCTCTCAACTTTCTCTGCAATCTTCGTAAATTTCCCGGTGCTGTTGACCATATTGTTGCTGTTGTTTTTGACTCTTATTCTCATCAAATTTTGAAGGAATCATTTACAGATATTGGGGGAATTGTGTATTGGGATATTCCTGCTTTGGTAACCATAAAATTTTAAATAAAAATTCGACAAAACGGAACCTTGGGTAATCTGCGACAAAATGGAACTTAGGGTAAAATTCGACAGAATGGTACATAGGGTAAACTTCGACAAAACGGAACATAGGGCAAAATCCGACAAAATAGTACATAAGTCAAAATTCGACAAAATAGTACATAGGCTAAAATTCGACAAAATGGAACTTAGGGCAAAATTCCACAAAAAGTTACTCTTTTCTTTTAAAGGAAGAAAAATTCTCGTCGGGAGATGGTCGTTACCAAGTTTTTCAATATTTTCGAGCTAAATTGGTTTCTCTTCTAACTGAGGTTACTGATCAATTTTGGATGGTTCAGGCAGACACTATTTGGAAAGAAAATCTTTTTGAAATTATTGATACGGATAATCAGGAATTTATTAATGCGGGAATTATTTTTGATAGTGAAGGTTCTGAAGGATTACTACGGTATATGGTAAGGAACTTAAATTTAAGTTCGGACATTTGCGGACAACGACATTTGAGAACATAGTCAGTTGGGCAAATCGACATTGGGGAGGAAACGACATTTGCGTACATCGACATTTGGAAAATCGACATTAGGGAACTACGACATTTGCGCACATCGGCATTTGCGAATGTCCCTATAGTGAATGTGCGCAAATTTTGTCCGCAAATGTTTCTCACATCTAAAGTTTTTTTACATTTAAAGATAGCTGGAGGATACTTTTTTGTTCGTTCATCAAATTCTACAAAAAAATTCTTTGAATCCGCCGCAGAATTTTTATTAAATAATTTTGCTACTGTAGGTCTTCAATAGAAATTAAAAAAATATTTAAATTAAAGGACAATAATGTAATGAATCGTTTATGTATTCAGAAAGCATTTGGCGTTGAATGTGGTCAGATAAATTATAGGTAAATTATTTGCAGGATATAGATTTTATAAAATTTTCGACAAAATGATACATATAGGATGGTACTTAGGGTAAAATTCGACGAAATGGAACTTAGGGTAAAATTCGACAAAATGGTACATAGGGTAAAATCTGACAAAACAGTACATAGGGTAAAAATCGACAAAATGGTACAAAGGGTAAAGATCGACAAAATGGTACAAAGGGTAAAAATCGACAAAATGGTACAAAGGGTAAAAATCGACAAAATGGTACAAAGGGTAAAAATCGACAAAATGGTACATAGGGTAAAATTCGACAAAATGGTACATAGGGTAAAATTCGACAAAATGGAACTAAAGCTTAATTAAATTTATTTTTAAGTATAATCTCAAATTGGCGGATGTCTTCAACATTAAAAGAACACTCGGAAGACTCCCCTCCATTATTTCAATTTGACGGGGACGACGGTTCAACTGACAAATTTAACAAAATAAAAAATGAAGGGTATTTATTTGTTGATTTAACAACCAAAAAATGTTTGCCGAATAATTTAAATATTAAAAATCAAGGGAATTCTAGCAAAAATAAATTATTTTTATTATCTTTTATTCACAATATTTTTGAATTTTTTTATTTTCAATTTCCTTCAATTAAATATTTTTTGTTAACTAATCTTTTTCCTTATTATGCTGCCTATTTTTTTATTTAAATATTTAAATTTTTGTTTCTTTGTTAAATAAAAAAATATTTTTTTGAAAATTTTTGAAGCTAAGATTATCGAAAATTGCGGACAAAAAAATTTTTGCGGACAACATTTGCGGACAAAAAAATTTTTGCGGACGAAACCGAACCCCACTGAAATTGGGAAGAATGTCACAAGAGCTAGGAGTAGGTTGTCCGCAAATATTATCCGCAACTATTTCTTCCCCATCTAAACAAAAATTTTAATTTAAAAAATTTATATATATCAAATCTTTCATCCAAAAAAATTTAAAAAATAAATGGAATGAGATGTGGGCAATTTTTTAAAAAAAAGTTAGCTAAAAAAATATAGCAGTTAAGTAATAAAGTAGGATCCAATCCGATCTCTACTAAATATATTTATATAAAAGGGATTGACTAAAACAAACAAAAAATAGAAAAAATTTAAAATCTCTCTAAAACTTATCACAGAATAGTAAAGTTGATTGAAGGAGGATTTGAGGAAAAATTTTAAAAAATCCAAAAAAAAAAGAAGGCTGCCGAAGACAAAAAAAAAGAACCGGGAAAAAATATCACGTTCCCCCCAAAAAAAGGAGAGATATCCGAAGAGAAAATTTTTGAATTAATCGAAAGAGATTTTAAATTAATATAATAATTTTCACATTATTTTTATAGGCAGATATATAAAAATATTTTAAGAAAAAAATTCTTTTTTTAAGTCAAGGCTTTACAAAAAAAAGCAAGGCGCGAATAAGGCATAGAGAAAAAAAATGCACATGAAATATAAGAGATTAAAAATTTAAAAAAATTTTCAAAATTAAAAATAATGGCCTGTTTTTAAAAATATATTTTTTTGTCTAATTAAAAATATAGTAGAATCTTTTTTTTTCTAATATAAAAAATCCTCAAAATATTGAAGCATGCTAAATCCACAGCTGCGAAACCCCACCCACACTCAAAATCATTCGTTTAAAAAAATTTTTTAACGAATGCAAAACGCCGTAGATATCAGGGATAGGGCCGTATCTAATCCCGAACTTTTTTTTCTACCCAAAACCGATCCTAAGAAAATTTTTGGAAACCCCGAAACCCGAGTTTTTTTCTCAATTCTCAGCCCATCCCTGCTATCTATGGGTTCTGATACAACTTGAAATATAGGCAGGGGGGTCCATCACAAAACGCATCATATTATTTACTCTCCACAACGATTATTGTTACAACGTTCCTCCAATTCTTCTTCAAAATTTAAAGGAATTTGTTGTTGTTGTCCATTATTATTTGAAGAATGCTGACGTTGATGATGTTGGGGAAATAATAAAACTTGTTGCCGTTGTTGTTGCTGTAGTTGCTGAACTCTATGACCTTCTAAAGCTTCACCTTCCAGGTAATTTTGTTCTGGTTTAACATAAGAAAATGGAAAGTAGGCTGACTTAAAAGAGAGGAAAAATTTTAAAATTAAAGATTAAATCTCTCTATAAGAAATCCTCTCACAAAGGCCGAGAATCTCGTGCCTTATGAGTGGGGAAGAATACTCCTAAACCAAATCCGGATCCGAAGTTTTGAATATCCAGATCCGGTTTCCGAACCTAAAATATCCGGATATTCGGACTCTTTTCGGATCCGAATATCCGGATCTGACAACCCTACTTCTAAATAGAGGAGTGTATTGCTTAGACAGTTTACCCAAATTAGTAGTCAAATAAACATCTCATAAAGACTTATAAAGAGGTGATTATGCTGAGATCTTAAATAGGAGGAAGGAGCGTTTTTGGCGTGTTTTAAAATCTTAAAAAATCGGAGTTTGCCGTGCCACACAAAAAATTTGACGTACATCCCTGGTCTCTTATAAAAAGATTTTCTACCTATTTAAAAATAAGATATTCAAAAACTTACAGGCCCTCCATTAATCGACCCTTTCCACCATCCCTTATCCTCACCAATAGTATCCAAAACTTCAATTAAATCCCCAGGGATTAAAGTTAAATATTTTGAAGTATCTGGACGACTAAAAGAACGTTGAGCAATAAATAAAGCACTTTTTAATGGGGTAGATTTTAATATTACATCAATTTCGAAGCCTTCTTTAATGCTGTTGCTTCGATAAAAATTGACTAAATCCTTTAAAAAATATATGGGGAATTTTTAGTGAATTTAAAAAAAAGAGAGAAAAATTCTGATTAGAGAAAAAATAAAAATCGGAAACAAGCTTAAGCAGAATTAATCAAAATTTTCATTAAAAACTAGAAATTACCCAACCCAGAATAATTAAAAAATCAGAATTTTAAAATAAACAAGAACTGGGAAATTGAAAAATCAGAATTCTGAATAATCAGAAAAGTAATCAGAACAAGAAAAATCAGAATTTGATATTAATCAGAATATTCAAAAATAAGAATTTAAGCTATAAGCCAGAATATTCCAAAAATCAGAATTCTGTTTTTAATAAAAAACAGAAGAATTGGGTATATACTTAAAAATTGATTTAAAAATTAATATTTACCACAACAGAATCAAACAATCTTTCCTCGTGTAAGAAATACCTGAAGAAAAAAAGATTAAAAAATTTTTTTTTAATTTTTAAAAGATTTTCCCAAAAAAATTTTTTTTGCGGACAGTCCGCAATTTTTGTCCGCAAAAAAATTTTTTCAAAAAATTTCCAAAAATTTTTTCAACTCCCCCCCCCCCCTCCCGCAAACCTACTTATTATTCTCTTCATCAAATCCAATTTTTATATGTTTCAATAAATTTCCAATTTGTAAAGACAGCACATATTGTTGATAATTTGTATTCCAACGAATTAAAAATGTTCCTTTTTCAGTCCCCTCCAATAAATTATTGGCTATTTTGCGTCCAATTTCACCAAAATACCAAGGATATTCTTCTGGAATATTTTGTCTTTCTAATGGAATATCTACTGCTTCCATTATTCTACTGAAAATTAGAAAAATATTTTTGATTAAAAATTCTTTGTCCGCAAAATATTTGCGGACAAAAAAAATTTTTTGGGAAAAAATTTTTTCATTGGTTAAGTGGGATAATAAAAAATTACCAAAGTAAGGGGGTTCAAGGTTCGAACCCCGTCAAGGAAAATGAATATTTTTAGTGTAATTTTTAGTTTTCTGTTAAAAAATATTTGTTTTTTTCAATTGAAAATTCAAGTAAAAAATTTTTTCTGATCCAAAAACCCCTAAGATAATTTCTCCCAATTTTACCAATTTTTGTCCGCAAATATTTTATTTAAAATAAAATTTTTAAATCCAAACCTGCTAACAATCATTGGCACTTTTTTGGAATAAATTGAATTAGAAGCCATTGGAGAAGGTAATAAATGTGTTGGTGTATCGTTATCGTCTACAGTTATAACTTCGGATAATGAACAATTTGAGGAACGGCTATAACGCTTTTTCTGAAAGAAAATTTTTTTAAAGAATTTTAAAAGAATTTTTAAGTAATATTTATAGACAAAGACTGGTAGAGATTTTTGATGACTTTGGGAAGAATAAAAAAATAAAGTGCCCAAAAATATCCGCAAATTAAAAAAATCCGCAAAAAATTGAAAAAAAGTCCGCAAAAATATATCCGCAAAATATTTTAAGTTCACAGAAAATAAAAGAAGAATGTCCAAACAAAAATATTTTTACTTATCAATTTTGCGACAAATAAAAAAAAATAAAGAGCAAAAATAGAACCCTTACAAAATGAATAATTAAATATTTATATAAAAGTTCCCCAGCAAATAGTAAATGAAATTTTTAATGCAGATGTGTTAAATAAATAAATTAGTATATTAGAAAGGAAAAAATGAATAAAAATGAGAGAATGTGTGAAAAATGAATTTTTTAGAGTACCATTATGTAAATAAAATACGAAGGAAAAAATTTTTTTGCAGACATTGACCGTTGTCCGCAAACTTTGTCCGCATTTTATTAATAATATAAAATTGTTTTTTGGACTTAAGAAAAGGGGAATGGTTTAAAGAATTTTCAAAATATCATCCAGTGTCAATATAGTAGAAAAAAGTCCGCAAGTTTTTTAACAAAAAATTAAAAAAAAACCAACAAAATCCAAATTAGGTAAAGTCCTCCCTCCATGTCCATTTGTAAAATTTAATGACAAAATTGTATTATTTATATTTTGTAATTGTTGATTTATATTTAAATTTGAATTATTATTTAAATTATTTAAATTAAATGTTTGGGGAAATATTGAAGATAAACGTGAAATTGTTGGTGAAACTTCTTGTTGTTGTCTAATTATTATTTTTGCTAAACATTCACATTTTTTTGTACATTCCAAATGAAAGTCTTTGTTACAACCTGTAAATTTTTGAAAAAAAATAAATTTCGAAAATTGAAAAAAAAATTTATTTAATTTGGGTAAGGACTCAAAATGGTCAATTTCTTAATTCTGGACCAATCTCAAAAAATTTAAAAAAAATCTCAGAACAGTCGACTTACAATTAATTTTTTAATTTAAAAAATTTCTTAACTTGTATAGGGACTCGAAAAGGTGAAGTTTATTAAATAATTGAAGAGAAATTTAAAAAAACCTGAGCAGTGATATCCCTGAAAAAATTTTCCTCTCAACAGTTTAGAGCATACAGAACATATAGTTACAGAAGAATAAGTTTTGTAAAGTAAAGAATGGCCTAATGCTGATGCTTCTTTTGGGTTGCTAATTTCTCTAAAAATTTAAAAATTTTAATAAAAATTTTGCGGACAATTGAAAAATCCGCAAATTTTTGTCCGCAAGAATAATAATTTAAGAGTAGTGAATTTGACACAAATTTTGTATTAACTTATAATTTACAAACAAAAATCATTTTGCGGACAAAAAAAATTTTTTACGGACACCTCCCAGAATTAATCAAAAATCTAATTTACATTGCTTTTTTAATCATTTGTTTCCAATTATTCAAATCATTTAAATTTTTAAAAATAAATTGAATTAATAAATTAGTCGAGTTAATAGCTTCATTACTAATTCCTCCAAAAAAAGTTGACGAATTTCTTCTTTTATTATTTAATTTTCTTTTTTCAATTATAAAAGAATTGCTATAATTATTTAAATCAAATAAATTGCTTGTTAATTTTCGAGATATTGAATTATATTTATTTAAAGTTGTTGTGGAGGACAAGTCATTAGATTCAATCAAATCAAAATCAGAAAGAAAATAAAAATTTTTGGATTTGTATGTTCCTGCCTAAAAATAAAATTTTATTTGAAAATTTTTGCGGACAATATTTACGGACAAAAATATTTTTGCGGACAAATTTTTCTTATCCCCTTCGAAACAGAAAATCTCGTCTCTTATAATGTGGGGGTATCTTAATTGGGAAAATATTCTTTTATGAAGCTTATCCCACACAAAGGGCAACCTTAATAAGCCAAACTTCGGTAATTTTGAACTTCGTACCCCCCCCCTCTTTTTTCTTCTCAAAGTGTTAGAAATGGTCAGTCTGAACAAGAATTGTAGAACACATCAAGCCGAGTCGAATGACACCAAAATCGACAAAATCCGACTTGATTGGACCGAGATACAGACCCCTGAAAATTGAAAAACCACAGGGGCGAAAAACCATATGGTAGAGTGTTTGTACAAGTGATAGCTCATTTGAAAGAGCTCGGCGAGCTGAGTCGAATGACACCAAAATCAACGTGATTGGACATGATTTGACAAAGTTATGACATTATTTCGACCTACCGGAGTCGGCGATTTTATGTCATAACTTTGTCAAAACTCGTCCGATTACGTTGATTTTGCTGTCATTCAACTCAGCTCGACGAGTTCTTTCGAATGAGCTATCATTTGCATAAACTTTTTTGTTCCAAGAAATCACACCTGTGGTTTTTCAATTTTCAGGGGTCTGTATCTCGGTCCAATCCCGTCGGATTTTGTTGATTTTGGTGTCAATCAACTCGGCCTGATGTGTCCTACAATTCTTGTTCAGACTGACCATTTTTAACACTTTGAGACTGAAAAAAGAGAGGGGGGGGTACGAAGTTCAAAATTACCCAAACTTCACTATATAGAATATTCTCTCTTCGGCTTAAAAGAGCCCTACTCCCTTTAGTGACCTTAACAATTTTAAAAACTCTAAAATGAGAAAGGGAATAAAGTTCATAAACCAAGAAAAGGAATTTGAACTTTAAAAAAATTAATTTAAAAAAACCTCTCTTTTAGCAAAAAGTATCATACTCTCAAATAGAAAAACACTTCTTTGTTTTGCTTTAGAGGATGTTCCATTTTCTGTAATTGCAATTTTTAATGTTCCATCAAACATAAAGCGGCCATAATGCAATAAATTCTAAAAAATAAAAAAAATTTTTTTTGCAAAAAATCCGCAAGATTTATCCGTAAAAATATTTTAAACTATTTGCGAAGAATCAGCGAAAAATTAATCTTCCTATTGTTATATTTAATTCTTAATTTGGCAAAGTTAAAAAAAAGTTGATATTTTACGGACAAAAATTACAGACAAGAACTTCAACACGAAAAGTTTATAAATTTTTAAATTGCGGACTGTCTGCAAATATTGTCCGCAAAATTTTTATTTGATAAAATTTGCACACTCAGCAAAAAAATTTTTAAAATAATTGCGGAGTCGTAAAAAATTTTTTTTTAAAGTAAATGCGGACAATCCGCAAAAAGTTGTCCGCAAAATATTTCTAATTAATTAAAAAATCCAAACCACATCCAAATCACAAATACTTCTTTCAATAGTATTAATACACCCAATAATTTCCTGATCTCTTTTCATTTCATTTACATAAACAGCAACATCCTTCATTGCCTCATAAGCCTCGTTTAAAAAAGATTTTTCAGTCAAATCAGAAGTGTTTTTAAATAAATTCTTTAAAGAAAAATAATTAAAAAAAAATCAATTTTAAGAAACCTCCAAAATTAAATGATATTTTGTAATTCTTTGAAATGGTAAAATTAAAAAATCACGCAATTTAAATTGAAGATTTTTGCCTAATTCCTTTAATAAAATTTTTTTTCATTTAAAAAAAGAAAATTTTACGTCAAGTAGCAGGGATGCCATGGGTTTTATTTCACACCCCGACTTCTCCCTCTTTTAATCTCTAAACATGGCCCGGCTTATAACCCAAAATTCCAGACTTTTATACAACCCGTATATCATTCCTAACAAGAATCAAAATCAGTCTAATTATAAACCCAATCCCAGAAAACATCAAAAATTGGAAGGGACTTGAAATCCAAAGAGCTAATTGCCCAAATATCCCCCATTATCGACTGAACATTTCCGTTCTTTTTTTGTTTGTTTGTTAAATTAGAAAGAAAGGGGTCTAATTTTTAACTCTCACCAAAAATCCCTAAAAAAATTTTTTTAAACAAAAAAACCTCAACAATTCTTTTATAATTAAAATCAACTCTTTCCAGTTCTTCAATTCTACGAGAAGACGACCCCAATTGTGAACAAAATAAGCCATAAATTGTAAAATTCATTTTATACCTTTAAAAGAGAAAATTTTTTTTATTTTTTTAGAAAATTTCTTTTGAAAAATCCGCAAAAATCTTGCGGACAAAAATTTAGAAAATAATTTTTAAATTCAAAAACAAACTTGAAAAACACTTGAGCAACCCAATTTTTATCCAAAACTTCATCTCCACCTTCTTTTACCAATCCAAGACATTTTAATATAGCCTCAGTCAATTCAGGCAAAAATTTTCTGTGTAACCCCAAAATTTCAAAAATATTTATAAATATTGTCAAAAAATCGCTGCTTTGAAGGTGGAAACGTAAAGGATTGTAAAATCTGTCTATTATTGTTTGTATTCCATCCAAATAGCTAATTTCTGTATCTAACAATTCTTTTAGGCAGTGATCCCTGTTGTTGGTTGGGGTAAATTCTATGTAGTTCTAAAAAATAAAAAAATTTTACGGACTTTTTTGTGCCTTATTTGCGGACTTTTTTTTGAAAAAAATTGGAAATGATGGTTCAACAACACACAAAGAAATTTAAAAAGTTTCAAGTCTTTTCCTACTAGTAGCAGGCATAGGTCAGTAAATTTTAAAATTAGCCAGAAACTCAGGGTTTTCATGAGCCATTTCCAACCATTTTTGTGCCTCATGTGGGGGGTTTCATGATTAAAGACTCACTAGTCGACCCAGGGCGGTAGCTTCAAAAAAATCCACTCCCTAATTTAAAAAATTCCAATCTTAAGGTCCCACCCCTCAAAAAACCCTTCAAAAAATTCCAAAAAAACTTCATACCAACGGCAAACATCTATTTCTCGGTATTTTTTGAGAACATATAGATTCATATATTTCTTGTCCAGTCCTTTCCTCTTCTTCTTCCCTTTGTTTATTAATTACTGAATAATTATCAAATTCTGTATATTGTTGTTGCTGCTGTTGTTCATATTGCTCTCTCAAATTTAAATAAATATCATCATCAGATTCTTCTCGATTTGGTAATTTTGACGGAAGAATTGTTTCTTCTGGGAAGGGCCTAAAATTATTTTTTAAGAAAATTTTTTGTTTCATAAAAAAATATTCAATACTGAAGCATGCTTCAGGTTCCAGAATTAAAAATAAAATCAAAAACTTGCTTCAAAAAAATTTTTTTTTGGTGAAACATGCTTCTGGAGCATACTTCAAAATTTTCAGAAGCAATGAATCATGCTTGAAAAGATACAATGGAAAACTGTTACAGATAAAAAAATTCTGAAGCAAAAAACATCTGAAGCATGCTTCATGTTTCAGAAAACAAAACTTTTTTGAAGCACAAACTCATCAAAAACTCAAAAATTTTTAAAACAAAAATAAAAAAAAACTTTAATCCCAACTGCCTCGATTTTTGACTTCTAGAAAGTTGCGACAAAAGTCTAAGAACCGCCGGGAAATTTTGCAATTCCAACAAATCATCTTCACTAAAAACTTCATTTATTGAAAAATGATCACGGCAGGCTTTAAGAAATAGAGCAATATTTTTTGAGCAAACAAACTGAAAAAAATTATTTAGAGTAGAAAATTTGCCCAAATTTGAGGAAACTTTCCCTCAGGATTAGAAATTCCTGATCAATGAATCAAACGCTTTGAGGACCAGAATAACCTTATGAGATAGATTTCCAAAAGAGATTCAAGTCATTAAAGGTCAACGCCTCAACTTTAAGTCCAAGAAACCCTCAAAATCTAAATGCCTGGAACTGAGTTATGGTTTCAGTCAATAAAACAACCTTAACTCAAACTCAGAGGTAAACAACTTAAACTGGCCAGAACAACCCCCTAGCCCTATTTAAATTCCATATCCTAACGCTAAGCCCAACCCCCAAAAAACCCCCAAAATTTAAATTTAAAAATACATGTGATTGTTGATATTGAGACAATATTTCATGTGAATAAATACAGTTTGGACACAATTTAATAGCCAAATTACACAAAAGAATTCCATCTCTCAAAATGAAGGCAAAATCGGATAATTTGTCAAATTCAGCTTCAGTGGAAAGCACTCCTGTTGATTTTATCCATTTTATACATTGCTGCCAAAGCTCATTTTCTCTATTATTACTACAAGGCATTTCTGAAAAGAAAAATTTTGAAAAAAATTTGAAAATTTATGAAAAAACTCGGAGAAAGTAAAAAAAACGACCTTTCGTACATTCACTTTTTGATATTTTACATTTCAACATTTGACAAAATTAAAAATGTCAAATAAAAAAATTTCAAAACACCTAAAAACAAATGATGATCCGACAAAATCCCACATAGTGAAAAAACCGTCAAAATGTCACACAGTGTAAAGTTGACAAAATGCCCAAACGTACGTATAAAACAAAATGTCATACTGCGTAAAATGCGAACAAATGCCACCTAGTGTAAAATGGACAAAATCCCATAAAGTGTAAAATATGACAAATTGCCACAATTTTTTGTCATATACAAAAAGAAAAATTATTTGAAAAAATCTGCAAAAAAATTTGCAGAATGCAGAAATAAGCAAATTATTTTAAAAAATAAAAAAATCAGAATTTTATTAATATAAAATCAGAATAAAATTTAAAAATCAGAATAAAAATCAGACAAAATTTTTAATTGAGAGAGAATAATAATTAAGTAGAAGATACTCCGCTTTCTTTTCTCACAGGTTGTTGCTGACAACTTGCTCCATTTAAGCTATCACTATCAAATAATTTATACCATCCAACAATATTATTTCCTCCTCCTCCTAGCTGTAATTCTTCCAAAGCAATTTGAATTACTCCCATAAATATTTTACGTTCCAAACGTCCAAAATCCCCAATTACAGTTATTTGAAGCATTTTATTTCTCAAATTTTCGTTGAAAATTAATTTTTGGCGAAAGCTGGGAGAAGCAGAACGTGTTCTTGAAGGCTGTGTTTTTGCTTTTGCTACACAATTTTTTCCTTCCATTAAATAGGCTTTGACGTATGAAGCTGTGGAAAAATTTTTTATTTGCTTAACTAGAGGAACCCCCTTTTGAAAAATTTTCAAAAATTTTTCGAAAAAAAATTTCGAAGAAAAAAGTTTCGAAAAAATTTCGAAAAATTTTCTTTAAATTTCGAATTCGAAATTTCGCGAAATTTCAAAAAAAATATTCCAAAAAACACTCACCAGGAGCACCTCTAGGTCCAATCTTCAATTCTCTAGCCTCCCTAATATCCAAAACCAATCCAGTTCCCTGTTCAATAGATAAACCAATCAACAATTCCCCCATAGGTATAGCACCAAATGCTTGGCGTCCAACAACTTGCCCAGGGCCTAGATTTTCCATAAAAGAACCGAGTGGTCTATCAGGCAAAATAGGCAGCCAACTGAATTTTTTATATTTATTTTGCTGAGTCTTTCAAATTTATTTACTTGTCAGAACTGTCAGTAGATTCTTTACTATTTTGTTTTATAAGTTCAGGCGGGGCTAATGCTGTATTTGATGTTGTTGTCGAGACTGTTGTTGTTGCCCCTCCTTCTCCAGGAATACCAACCTCTTCAGAACGTGCAAACCCCAATCTTTTGTTTGCATCTGAAAAAATTTTTTTGCGAGGTCGCGAAATGCGAAACACGAAATATAATTTCGTGTTTCGCATTTAGCTAGATGAGAGATTACCATTAGGTCCATTCCTTCCAGGCATTAATCTTGTCATTAAAGACTTTTTTCTGTCCTTCATCTCCTTAGCAGTCATTGAAGCTAAATTTCCTAATTGTTGTTGCTGCTGCTGTTCAATAAATCTCTCATCTTCTTCATAATCTATAATATCACCTCCTCCATTTCCATAATTTTTTGTATCTTCGTTTGAACTCTGACTTTGTTGTTTTAATTGTTGTTGTTGAATTCTTTGGATTTGTTGTTGTTGTCGAAGTAAAGCTCTAAGAAAATTTATTAAATTTGAAGCAAAGTTTTATTAAAAGTTTAGAAGCAAAACCGGAAAGGGAAAGAAAAATTCCGGAAAGAAAATTTAAAGGAAACCGAAAAACACAATCCGGAAAAAATAAAAGAAACACGCTCCGGAAAATTACGGAAAAGGAATATAAAGGAAACCGGAAAATATTATCTGGAGAAAATATTTAAATACCGGAAGAACACAGTCCGGAAAATTCCGGAAAAATTAAGGGAAACCGGAAAAACATAATCCGGAAGATTAATAATAAAAATATATAAGAATCCGGAAAAATATATCATAGCAATAGAAAAATCCGGAAAAATGTTTCAATTTGCTTCAACTTTTAAACTAATCCGGAAAACTACCTATTTTGCATGCTCTGAGCAGAATTAACACTTAAAGTTTCTGCAGAACAATCGGAGCCATATTCACCACCTCCACCTCCTCCAACCAGACTTCCGCCACATTCTTGTTCTTTTAATTCTTGTTGCCGTGTTGTTTTACGACTATTGTTATTATTTTGTTTCAAATCTTGATATCCTTCTCTTTCTTCAATAAAAGCTGAATCCTGGCTATTATTAACCCCCGAAGAATGACGTTGCTCCCATTCAACTACTGAAAATATAAAATGTTAAAATATAAAAGGGAGGCAGGAATTAAAAAATTGAAGCACGAAGAACAAATGAAGCAAAAACAAAAACTGTTAAAGTTTCAGCTTTTAATTTTTGCTTCACTTTTCGTTTAAGCAAATAACAAAAAACTGAAGCAAAAACAAAAAGTGAAGCAAAACCAAAAACTGAAGCAAAAACGATGTTTCAACTTTTGCTTCAGCTTCGCAATCTTCCCAACTTACTATTCCTAAGCGCTGTAGCTGATTGAGGCCTTCTATCCCGAACATTGTTGTTGTGTTGTTGTTGTCTATCTCCATGACGATGTTGATGATGTCTATGTTCTCTATCTCTACGTCTATGTTCTCTACTATGTTCCCTTTCTTTACGTCTTCTTCCAATTTCCCATTCTTGCTCTTGATCTGATAAACAAATATTTTTTCGATGTTTTGAATTTCTCCCAAAATTTCTTCCTTCATCCCAAAAATCTTCATCGTCTCCATAATAATTATGCCTCCCTCTCCTAAAGGCTTCTGAATGTATTGGAAAATCAGAATTATAAGAACGATGACGAGAACGTGAAGAATGAAGCTAAAAAAGAGAAACTTGAAGCATAGTGTTTCCGGAAAATACGTCTCGGGATTTTTCGGAAAAAAGGTTTCGGTAATTTTTCCGGATTCCCGATCAGACACAAAGGACCAGAAAATACAAAAACTAACCGGCAAATCATGAACAGAAAGTGAATTAGTTGCTTTATTATTGCTTTCCCATTCCCTATTAGAAATATTTCCTCTATCCGAAGGGCCAAATGAAGCAGAAGCATTTTGGGGAAGTGTTCGATAAGGAAAATTCATTTGTGAACGACTACGTTGTTGGCCGGCTGGAGGGGTTAGTGAGGAAGAATACCTTCTTTGCTGGTATCGAAGTCTCTATAAAAAATTTTTTTTATTAGCCAACCCCACAGTTAAATTTCGTACCACTCTAATAGGATTATCATCATCCATATCAAGCAAAGTATAAACATGTGGTTGATTATTTAATGGAGCTTGGCTTAAATCAATTAGCGCCTCTCCCAAAAATGAGTGTGATTCGAAAGCGTCATAGTCCCAAAGAGTGACCTGCGAAAAATTTTTTTCCTAAAAAATTTATTTTTTCTCTCTCTTTCACCTCCAAAACACGAGTAGCCAATTCATTCTCATCTAAATCTTCATAGAAAAAGTGTTCCTCCCACACTGGACTTTGCGTTCCTGTAATCACTTTACTTTGCCTTCGACTTCTTTCACTTTAAATTAAAAAAATAATTGTCTTAAAATTAATTATTCTTCATACCTTCTATCCGGTATTAAAAATAATTTAATATAAGGATTTCTATCATTTTCATTTGGACGTGGTAGTAAATCATAGGCACGACTTAGCGAGATAATTAATTCACGTTTTTGTGGTAAATATAGAAGAGCCATCTAAATGTTTAAATTAAAAAATCAGAATTTAAACAAAACACACCTCTAATCGACCACATATTCCAGAAACATCAGAATTAAATTGGGAAGGAGAAAAACAAAAAGGAGTATAATCAACTAAAACATGTTTTAATTAAACAAATTTAAACTAAAACACAGAAAAGTAAACAAAACAAATAATAAATTAAAAACACAATGTTTTTGGATTTAAATGTTTACAATGTTTTGTTTGTCCTTGTGTTTTTGTTTTGGTTGTATTACTAATTAAAGACATGTTTTGTTTGTGTTTTTGTCTTTTTCCAATTCTGGTTTTGTTTTTTTTTTGTGTTTTCACGTGTTTTTGAACATGTTTAGTTGTTGTGTTTTAAGTTTTATTTTAATTCTGTTTCGTGTATTTTCACTTGTTTATTCTATTCTGGTTCTGTTTTTTATGTGTTTTACTCGTTTTTATGTTTTTAATTTATTCTGGTTATTTTCATTGTTTTAATTTAGGTATTCTGGTTTTGATGCTAAATAAACTTACAAAAGCCCGTTAAAGCATCATTATAGGGTTGTTGTTGTTGTAGCACAAATGGAGAAGGGACCCGTGAATAAAAACAATGTTTTTGTTGTTGTTGAATATTACTAGAAGCACCACCACTTATAAAAGGCGTAGCAGCAGAAATTAAAGATTGTGAGTGAGGAATATTTTTATTTATTAAAAATTGTTGTTGCTGTTGTTGTTCTAATAATCTTCTTCTACCCAAATTTAAAAAATCATCTCCATCACCGGTTAGTGGGCGAGAAACAATTAATTCTAATTGCGTGTCTGCTTTACTGCTTTGAACTATTGTATAGACTGTCTGAAAAATTTTTAATTTTTTAAAGATAATTTTTGAAGGGTAAAAACACCTCTGGGCTTGCATTCTGAAGTTGATGGCCATTCCATTCTAACACTTCATCACCTGAATTTTTTTAAATTTCCTTTTGACAGAAATATTAAAAAAGCGCCTACCAGCTCTTAGCTGCCCCACAGTATCAGCAATAGAACCAGGCCTAACACGAGTCACAAAAGCTCCCAGCCTTCCACTCATCGGATCCCTACACCCAACAACTTTCAGCCCAAAATCAAGAATATTGCTGCATGTTGAAGTTGCAGAAACAAGCCTATTTAACAATAAATGCCCAATTAATTTGCGTTGATCTGTTGACGGTTTCCACGAAACTGATGGATTCTTTAAGGGAAAAATTTTTTTTTATTTTTAAAAAACACAAACAGAAAGATAGCTTCTAATTCGATTAGCCAAAAGAACATTATCTGGGACGACTGTTTTTGAATGTATAGCAGACATGGAGCCGGTACTCATCGTTGCATGTCTTTGGCCAAATAGAGGTAAAGTAGTAGAATTACCTGAAAAAATATTTTTTTGAGATTTTGGACATTTCGAAATTTCGAGATTTTTACTTTTTAAAAATAAAATTTTTATAAAATTCAGTCAATGAATGAACATAAAAATATGTGGGCATTTTTTCATTAATTTTTTTTGTTTTTTCAATTGAATAGAAATGCCGTTACTTAATGTAAAGCGCGCCTCTATTTTTTACTTGCATTTTTCTTTAGTCGACGACGACCCACACATTTTTATTCCTTAAAAGCTTATAATATAGAACTACTTCTTATCTTATTTTCTCTTTTTTTACTTAAAGCTTTGTGGATTATTCGCGCTTAATTGAACTTGTGTGGGGGAAGAAAAGAGATGAAAGAAGCCTAAAAAAGGTCTCGGGTCAAATCTGGAATTTTACTTTTACTTGGTTTGAAACAAAATTGTTTGTTTGGAAAATAAAAATGTTTAGAAAAGAAACACAAGATGTTTTGGAGAGTAATTAAAAGTTCTAATGTTTACGTGTTTGCCAAAAACACAAAAAAACACATTCAACCCACCTTTTTGAGTAGATACTGTGTTTCTCCTGGCATTTGGATGAGCGTTTTCATAAATATACCGCAACATTTCTTAATGTTTTGAAAAATACAAAAATTAAAAAATACAGAAATGTGTTTTTAATATTTGTTAAAGTTTATATTGTCAAGTTTTAATGTGTTTTATTTGTATTTTTTACAAAAGAATGTTTTGATTAAAACAAACAGTTATTAACGTGTAAAAATACAAAAAACACAAAACATGTTTATTTAATATTCTAAATGTTTTGTGTGTTTTATTTGTATTTTTACAAAAGAATGTTTTGATTAAAACACAGTTATTAACGTGTAAAAACAGAAAAACACAAAAACAAATGTTTATTTAATATTTTAAATGTTTTGTTTGTTTTGTGTTTAATTTGTATTTTTACAGGTGAATGTTTTGGAAACATTTCCTCAATATTTAAAAAAAACAAAAACAAATGTTTTTAATCACAAAAACAAATGTTTCTTAAACAAACATATTTTAAATGTTTTGTTGGTTTTGTCATGTTTTTATTGTATTTTTAAAAACACAAATGTTTAATTTAAAATACAAAAGTGTGTTTTACCTTTTTCCGAAAAGTCAGGCTCTTCTTTTTTAAGGTTTGTCTGTTCAAGTTGAAGTGAAGTACTTTGCGGTAAACAATGTTGTTGTTGTTGTTGTAATGTTTGTTGGTGTTTTATTTGTTGTTTTATTTGTCTATCAATTTGTTTTTGTTTTGGAGAACTAATCTGCTCATCAGAAGAAGAAGGGCAAGAAGAATGTATTTGTTGTTGTTGTTGTCTATTTGTTATTGTCATTTTGTTTCGACGTGTTTTTAACAAAGGTAAAGAATTATTGGGGCTGTCATTATTATTTGGGATTAAATTGGTGGATATTTTGGAAGAAGGTGAAGAAGGTTGTTGTTGTCGAATAGAAGAAGCGCCGCTATTTTGGTTTGGTAATGCTGAAGCTAAAATATTATTGTCGTTGTTAGCTGTTGTTATTTGGCCTAAAAATAAAGAAGAAAATGTGTCAAGACTAATAAAAGAAAAAAAGGCTAATTGAAAATGGCAAGAAAAAAAAAGCTAAAAAATGCAAATTTAAAAGAAAATATCCTAAATGAGAAAATATCCTAATTTCCGGTTTTTGATAATTTTGGGATAATTTTAGATATAAATGTTCAAAAAAATTTTTTTAACCTCCTTCAGTCCGCATAATTCGTGGAGACTGTTTTGACGATTGGGGATGATCTGAGGAAGCAAAGTCCAAAGAAATTTGTTGATTTATTAAGGCTGATTCGTTTAAGCGTGCTTGGCCGGAAGTCGAAGGCCGTTGTTGTAGTTGTATGGGTGATGTTGTGGGTTGTTGGGAAAGACTATAATTAAAATTAATATAAACTTTATGATTATAGAAAAATACAAAAACACAGAAAAATAAACACAAACTTTAATTCAAACAAACATTGGGAGTTGTAAAAGGTAAAAACAGAAAATACAAAACTTAGAAACACAAAATACAAAAACTTGAAGAAAAACAAAACAAAAAATACAACAACAAATATACAAAAACTTAAATAAAACAACTAAAATATACAAAAACACAAAAACATTACAATCACAACAAACAAACCAAAAAATATGAGTCCAAACAAGAAAACAATGGAAGCCTTTTTAAAAATACAAGGCAAATAAAAACACAAAAAACAGAAGAACAAAACAAAAATTAAAATAAACATAAAAGCAATTACCTTTGTTGTTGTTGTAAGTTATGCTGTTGTTGATGTTGTGTTTGTTGTCTAGGTAGAGCGTTACCAACTTTGTTTGAAACTTGTTTTTGTAATGTTTTTCGAACATTTTCTTTTTCTCTGTTGTTATTATTGTTTTCCTCGTCAAAAGAATTCTGGACATTAAAACTTTGTTGTCTAAAACTTTTGTTGTTTTGTTGTTCCCTTTGTTGTTTAATGCTTTTGCGTGTTTGCCCATTCCATTTAGATGTTTCAGTAGATGTTTTTGGTAATTCCTCTGTTGTTCCATTTATTATAGTTTGTTGTTTCATGCTTTTGTCGTCTGACTGTTCTATTGTTTGTTGTCTTTTTAATGTGTTTTGGCGGGTAAGAGAATTACGTTTTTGTTGTTGTGACGATAAACTTTGTTTTCTTTGTAATTTTTCATTTTGTTGTGTTGTTTTTGTATGTTCGGAAATTGAAAAATCTGAAGACTTTTGTGGTAATTGATGTTGTTGTGTTGTTTGCTCTTGAAAAACATTGTCATTTAAATGTGTTTGTTGTTGTTGTTGTTGGAACCATTTCCCAGTTCTAGCCAGAATTTGTTGTCTAATGAAATTAGTAGAAATTAGTTAAGTTTTTTTTAATTTTTTAACCTTTTCTGACAAAGAGAACAAGCCCAAATATTCTTGTTTTTGCTTGTTGTTTTGCCCCCACAACGAGCACAAGATCGCAATTGACAGTAAAAACACTGGAAAAAATAAAAATTTTTTGTTAAAGGCTCCAATAAAAATATTTTTATTTTATTTTCACCTTATGCCCAATCCCATCAGCAAATTTAGTTTTTTGACAAATTTGGCAAATAGCGTCATCTTGTGTACCAATTAATTTTTGAGCATTTTCTTTACGTTCTTGAATTTGCCTTTCAATATCCCAAAGTTCTTGATTCCCTTTTTGAGCAATTTCTTCTTCTTTTCTTTCCTCATCTTTTTGTCTTTGTAATACTTGCAAAATTATTTGGCGTTCTTCTTCGCTTAAATGTGACAAATCTGGGGCTCCAATATCGAGAGAATCTCCCCCTTGTTGTGGAGATGGGAAAAATGGGGATGGTAAAGATGATACAGGCACCATTGTTAAGAAAACAGTCTTGAACTCAATTTACATAAAAATTATTTGGGTATGTCGATGTCGTTTCATTTTTGGGTGAATATTAAAATAGCGCTTTATGAGCGTAATTATTGCTTTATTTAAAAAATTAATTAATTATGCAAAATTCCGGAAAATACAACATTTTCCGGAACAAATAAAATAAGAAGGAATACAACCGGAAAATACAAACCATTCCGGAAAAGCCTACATTTTCCGGAATAAATAAAAATAATATTAACCGGAAAAAAACTTTCCGGGATAGAGGTTGTTAAACATACAATTCCGGAATAAAATAATCGAAAATACAATTTTCCGGAAAATAAATACAATTTTCCGGAATGCATAAATATCCAATATAAATAATAAAAAGGCTTTTAAATAGGCAACTATGCTTCTAAGGTAAATAAAACCCCAATAAATATAGGAAGGATATAATGGATTTTGAAAAGAGCAAACAAAAGGATGATTTAATGCCCTTAAGGTGAGTTAAAAAGGAAATATTAAAATATTATTTTTTTATTAAAAAGCAAATACCCATAAATATTAAATATTAAAAAAATAGACAAACGAATGGAATAAACGGAAAAATAGAAAAAAAATGATAAAAAAATGTTCATCTGCCAATTTTATTTAAAAATACCCCAGTCATTTTTGCCTTTTTCTCTATAACCTTTTTATAGAATTTTACAAAGTTTGTTTTTTTTGTTGTTGCCCTTTGGGTTAGCTGTTGTCGTTTTTCCGTTTCTTACACGTTCATAGAAAAAGGCATTCTTGATTAAATTTCCTATGGACCATAAAAATTTATTTTACCCCAACTTTTAGGGAGAGGAGGAAGAGACGTTATTAATTTTGGGATGAATATTGGAAGAATTAAAAAATTAAAGTTTAAGTCAACTAGAAAAATTAAAAACACAAGAAAACACAAAATATAAAAATACAATTGAACATATAATTTTGTATTTTCCGGAAACACATATCAAGACAAAGTTAGCATTCCGAACAAATTCATGTAGAAACACATTTTCCGTAAAACATCAGTTTATTGGAAAACAATTCCGGAATGTTTAAGAAAAAAAAATAATCGACAAACATTTTACGGAGAACAATAAAAATAAAACAAAAACATCATTTTCCGGAAGAACATTAAAACATTTCCGGAAAATGTTTTTACTAAAAATTTGTTCGGAAAACAATTCAGTAATGATGTTTGTGAGAAAATACATAGAAAATACATGGAAAATACAAAATTCTAAACATAACAAAAACAAAACACAAGAAACAAAAACATGAGAAAATATTCATATTAAATGTTTCAAACATTCACACAAACATTTTTAAGGGAAAATACAAACATCAGAAATATTTTCAAGGAAAACATTTTTAAGCCAAAAAGATAGGCAAAGAAGCATTAAAGACTAAAAATGGATAATTACCAATTTTAATGCTAAATTTTGCTGCAGGCAAAATTTGGAGCTAATATTAGAGAAAGAAAAAAAGCTTAAAAATTAAAAAAGGATTGGGGGCGAAAATGACGGAGAAATGAAAAAGAAAGGGGTGAACATTCTTCTCTCCTCTCCTCAACCACCAACCAGCCTCCCCCCCCCCCCTTATTTTTTTACCCACCAAACAAACACAACCTCTCCTCTATAAAACTACTAGCTACTATAGTATTCCATCACAAAACACTTCCGCCTCTCGTTTTGCTCTCCCTCCCCTCTCGTTTCGTCCCCCCTTCAAACATTGCTTCTTCCTTTTTGGCACTATAATCCCCCCCTCTCTCCCTTTTGTGGCACACCAACTAGAGCCAGCCAGTATTTGAAATCGATTTTTTCTAGAGCAATTCCCGCATGGCTAACAACAACGACAAAAAAACAGACAGATAGACCTATATACTTATATGGCACTCCACACACACTTTTATATATGGCTATTTTCTATAAAGCGAAAAATGAGGGCATAAAAAGTGTACTAGCACTAAAAAAAATAGAAGAGAATTTTTGAAAAAAAGGTTAAAAAATTATGCGCGAACCCCAAGTAATTCAGAGATGAAAAATAAGGGGTTCTTTGATAGTTTTTATAAATCCAAAAGCTTGTCAACTGTCAAAATAATTTTTTTCACGGAATTGCGCACATCCTTTTTTAACAATAATGGGGCTATATTTCTCCCTTTAAATTTCCCCTTCTCTCTCTCTCCTATGTTTACCTCCCTTTTTTTGTATTACCCCATTTATCTTGGCCACTTTTCTCCCTTTTTTTGTGTCTCCCACAAACTAAACGGCAGCTACCGGAAAGGTTTTTTGCTATTAAAAAAAGAGAGGAGAGGTATATTTTCTTTTTTAAAGTTTCTGCTTCATTCCGGATGAATGAATAATATACCAAAAAGGATATGCATGGAAGAATAAAAAAAGAAAAAAGAGAACGTTCCAGGGTATAGGTTTAGAGGAGGTATGGGGGAAGAAACATTAGCCTCTCTCTCCCTCAGAAAAATTTTTTTGCCAAAATTTGTTAAATAAAAAAATTTAAAAATTTTCTTTTAAAAAATCGAATCAAAAGGAATAAAAAAAATATTAAAAAATATAAAAAAAAATATAAAAAAATAAAAAATAGAAATTTTTACGATGCTTGATCGATCTGATTCATTTCATAATAAAGACCTTTATTAGCCATTAATTCTTGATGGGTGCCTAAATTTATTTTTTTGTTATCCCCTTTTAAAAGATTAAATAATTGCCTTGTTCATGAATACGGCCTTCAACTAAAACAATAATTCTGTCAGCCGATCGGATGGATGAAAGGCGGTGTGAGACTTAAGCAAAAATAATAAGAGATATTAAACAATGCCTTTTCCAGAAAATTTAAAGATTTCCGGAATATATAATAAATAAAAAAAACTTTTCGGAAAATAATAATTAAAATAAAAACGGGAAAAACTCGCGAACAAATATGATAAATAAATTTCTTTTACCGGAAAAGGTAAATATGTATTTCCGGAATAACAAATAAATATGTAGTTTTCCGGAAAAAAATAAAATAAACTCAGGAAAATTCCGGAAAAATTTACGAACAATAAAAATCCATTTTTCCGGAAAGTTATTATTTCCGGAATATACAACTAAAAAAATTTTCCGGAAAATAATTATTAAAGCATATTCCAAACATATTCCGGAAAACACAAAACAAATATTATATTTTTTCCGGCAAAAACACATTCAAAAACAAAACAAAACATAAAATATATACCTACCTTGAATACACGTACAGTGTTGACTAGCTCTATCCAACGCGCTTTGTACAGCCTTCAAAAAAAATTTTTTCAATTAAATTAAATATTTTAAAGTATTACCTTTTCACTAGCAGAATCTAAAGCAGCTGTAGCTTCATCCAAAAGTAAAATTACAGGTTTTCTAATTATAGCACGTGCAATAGCTATTCTCTGCTTTTGTCCCCCACTTAATTGACCACCAAATTCACCAACTTCAGTTTCATATCCTTTAGGTAATGATTCAATAAAATCATCTAAATTAATGTTGGAAGAATTAATCTTATTCAAAAAAAAGAATTTTAATTTACGAATATTTGCAAGTTTAGCAGCTTCCTGAACTCTATCTAAACCTGCTTCATCATCTGGGAGACCAAAAGCAATCTTTAAAAAAAAATTTTTTTTATTTAAAAATTTTGTCTTAAATCGAGGGTAAATCCATTTTCAGGAATGTATCCTAAATATTTAAAAAAAAATCCGGAAATATTCCAGATATCCCTTATGAGCTTAAAAAGTCTCGTACCTTATAATGAGCTGTATCCTAAATAGAGGAGTATCCCCAGAAACACCCCTCACCAACCCAATAATTAACCAAATGTGCCTTAAATTGGAGGGTAAATTCCAATTTTAGGGGTATTTTATAAGCGAGCTTCAAATATAATTTAACAATAATCCTCACATTTTCCCTTATTGTAAAAGAAAATAAAGTAGGTTCTTGTCCAACAGAAACAATAACTCTATGAAGATATTGAGCATTTATTTGACGTAAATTATATCCATCAAGCAATACTTGACCTCTTGTTGGAGAATACATTCTTTGCATTAAAGCCATTAAAGTACTTTTTCCACAACCTGAAGGGCCAACAATTGCCAAAGTTTCTCCTGATTTTACTTCAAAACTAATATTTTTGAGAATTGGAACAATTGGTCGAGAAGGGTAGCGAAATTCAACGCGATGTAAACGAAGACGGCCTTCAAATTTCTGTAAAATATTTATATGATTATAAGTGGAGCTGAGTTATATTTTCCGGAAAAAATTGTTCAGGAATGTACCATAAATATTAAAAAAAACGAAAAACCCGGAAATATTCCAGATTTTAATATTTCCAGAAACTTATAAATAATATTCCGGAAATTTAAAAATGCTTTCCGGATAGTATAAATAATATTCCGGAGACATACAAATATTTTTCGGAAACTTAAAAAATATCCCGGAAATTGACAAACATTTCCCACAAATTAATTCCGGAAAGATTATTTTCCGGAAACATACAAATAATGTTCCAGAAAAGTATAAACAATGTTTCGGTAACCTACAAATATTTCCGGAAAATTAAATTATTAAATAAATTTTTTTTAAAAATTAACCGGACGGAATCCTTCATCACTCAAATTGTCCATATCTGCTGCAGGTTCAATCAAAACATTAAGAATTCCTTCAGCAGCAGTCCTAGCCTTTTTCAAATCAGAAACTGAAGCAACCAATAAAGAAAGATAATTTGCACCAAACTTGAAAAAAATTTTTTTAAGAATTAAATTTAGAAAATAATTAATAAAAAAACCTGTGTTAATAAAACAACTCTGAGATAATCAAAAGGACTGAAAAAAATGAAAAATTAACAAAAACATGAAAAAAATACAAAAAAGAACATTTTTTGGGAAACAAAAAAATATTAAAGGAAAACATATATTTTCCGGAAAACTCTAAAAAATAATTTCCGGAAACATGTAAATACTTAAGGAATTTTCCGGAAACTACAAATGTTTTACAAAAACATTTATCGGAAAACATAAAGACATGTTTCAGGAAACATGTAAACACAACATGAATAAAACAAAAAAACAAAACACGGCTAGAACAACAAAATTAGAATACAACAAAAATACATAAAACGAAGGCAAACACAACATAAACTAAACATTAAGCAAAACATGAATCAAACAAAAACAACCAAAACAAAGAAAAACAAAATACAAACAAAATAAATAAAAACACTAACAACAAAACAAAAATACAAAACAACAAAACAAACAAGAAAACACAGCAAAAAATACCAAAACACATAAAACAAAACAAAAACTAACCCAATTTCATTTGCCAACATCATCATTTCCCCAATATGTAAAGTAATGGCACTGTTAAAAAAATTAAAAAAATATTTTTAAAAATTTTATAAAAAAAATCAAACCAAAGAATATATGTAAAAGAAAATTGACAAGCAAAAACAAAAGCAGAAACAATTGATTGACGTCTCATAGATTTTTTAAGAGGTCTGAGAGCATCACAAAAAATTCGATGAAAGTGTGATTGGAGAGAATAAGCTTTGATTGTTGGCATGTTTGTGAGGAATATACTTGTGTACTTTAAAGAAATTAAATTTTTTTGAATTTTTTATTGGAGTTGGACATTTTCTGGGAGATATTAAATAAATTAGACATTCTGACTCAACCCATAAGCTTGAATTTTTGACTAAACCCCCCAAGTCTTCCTCCCTCCAACAAGTCTCCCTCCAAATTCCCCCTCCCCCAAAGTCTTCCTCCCTCCAACCCACCCCCCCTTCCCCCAAGTCTTTCTCTTCAACCCACCCCTCCCCCCAAGTCTTCCTCCCTCCAATCCACCCCCTCACCCAAGTCTCCCTCCAACCCACCCTTCCACCAAGTCTTCCTCAGACACCCAGTCTATCACTACTTGGTTACACCAGTCCACTTTTGATTACCACCTTAACTTCTTCACTTATAACTCCGTTTACATTTGCTATCCTAATCCCCTCCAATCTCCTTGTATCCAAAACTCTCCTATCTCCAACCTCTTTTTTTATCTCACTCTCCCTCTTATCCACCCCTATCCCCCAAATACCCAAAAAAAATTTTTTAAACAAAAAAACACAAACTGTAGCAGCCTTTTTCTCCTCTTCAGCCATCTGTCTCTGCCGTTTACTAGTTTCACGCACTTCCACGATACGTACAAAAAAGAATGCTGGGAATTGAAAACCACAGAGTAAGGCTAACTAGAAAAGACAAAAAATTAATGAAAATTAAATTATTTAAAAAAAACCTTCCAATTTAAAAACAATGCAATAGTTATAGAAACAAATGCACAAACAAGTGAAGGTAATAACATATCCAATTTTGAACCGAGAATCTAAAAATAAATAAAAAAAATTTTTAAAGAAGCTGTGATAAGAGGGGGAGATTAGGATAATAAAGAGTTGGTTACAGAGCAGGAATTAAAGAATATTGTCGAGCAGGGATGTTATCAAGTAAAAAAAAGTCGGGGAATTTTGGGGTAAATCTTGGGAGCGATATTGTCAAAGTCAAGTGTTATACCAATTAGGCTCTAAATGGGCAATCTACCTTTCCTTATAAATCAAGTAAATCGTCCAAAACTTATACCAGAAAATAACAAAAGATTGGATGGGACTTGACCCAGAGAGCGCTACCCAATTCCTTCTTACCCCTTTTTTCTTTAAAAAATAAAGAAAAAAGCTATCAGATTTCTAAACCCTTTCAAAAACATTTTGAATGTCCACAGCCAAATATACCCCAATCATATATTTAATTATAAATATACCCTGTTTAAACTTGCAGTGTCTGAAATTAATCTGTGAACAAGTCGACCAGGCGTATTCTCTTTAAAATTAAAATTGAAGGAAATTCAAAAATAAATTTGACTAACTATCTTCATCAAAATAAGCAACTCCATGACGCAATAATTGTCTAAACATTTGAAGACGCATGTGCGTACAAAAACCATGACCATAAAGAGCAACGGAAAGTCTCTAAAAATTAATTTTTGAATAATTAATTTAAAAAAAGAAAAAATTTTCAAAAAATAATTTCAGAAATTTTTTTCCAAAAAAAAATTCTAAAAAAATGTTATTTGAAAAAATTTTCAAAAAATAATTTCAGAACTTTTTTTCCAAAAAAAAATTCTAAAAAAATGTTTTCTGAAAAAATTTTCAAAAATTTTTTTTTCAAAAAATATTTTTGACAAACCCCAACAGCTTCAAACATTGTTTTGACAATAATAATCTTTAAAAAAAGAATTTTAAAAAATTCTGAGGAAAAATCCAAACCGCAACGTAAATACAAGCAACAATAAAAACTTTTTCGGAAAGTTGTTCTGCAGGGACTATGGAAATCTAGAAAAATATAGGTAATTTAATTTTGAAATAGAAACAAAAAAAAAAGAAACCTCAAGAAGTGAGGCAACCTCAAAACAAACTAATAAAAATAGGGCTCCTCTTAAAACGGTAATAGGAATAGCCAACGCCAAGTGAACATGCCCTCCTTTAAAATCGCGAATCAGGCGCCAAACTGCTCTCAAATTTGTGTGTTTTCCAGGCAACTTTAAAAATAAATTTTATATAGTTAGTCCCCAAGGAGATCAGAGAACTGACTATTCTATACAGGGAATGTTGGGGAAAGATTCCAGGGACAGAAATATCGGGACAACCCAGGGATGACATAGGTTACCCGAAATTGGATATCCAAAACCTCGAACCGACATTTTTATCAACCCGTGACATTCCTGGACAAACCCCCCAAACTTATCAAAAAATACCGAAAAATCCTCCTCCGTATAACTTTTAACTTCTTCCTCAACTTCCGGAGCAACTTCCATAACGTTTGGTTTAGAACGAAGCATTGACCTTTTCTTGGACAAAACTGGCAAAGCTTTTAATTTCTCTCGATCCATACTCAAAACTGAATAGGATTTTCCAATACTCATTTTTTTGTTTGCTCCAACTGAAGATCGAGTCCACGCCTGGCGTTTAGCCAACAAGGAGTCCTTTAAAATAAATTTTAGGATTTTTCAAAGCCAGTTAATTTTCCCCAGTGGCGGCTCAAATAGAGAAGAATAAGAGCACTTGAGCCACCATTTTTTCTCCCCAAGTTTTTTTCCTATCAATTTACAGAACGGTCAGACTTTACCTTTCCAATTACCCCTTTTTGTATTTTGCCAATAAATTAATATTTATTCTGTTGAGGGAGGAAAATAGAAAAGTCTGATCCAGACTAGGACATGGATACGGATACAGATATTGTAAAAATGCCTGCGGATATCCGTCTGCATCAGCCGTAAATATCCGGATACCAAGATCAGTATCCGTGTCCTAGTCTGGTCTGATCATTCTGTTCGAGGAATAAAAAAGGGGTCAGTAAACGATAATACATTCCCCAATGTTTTCCCTTTACTATTAAAAATTTAAAAAAATAAACCATAAATCCAGGCTGGTCAGCAGGTCCAATACTAAACTTTCCTCCTAAAGTTGAATCTCTTCTTGTTCCAGTAATCGATTTTAATTCAGTCAAGCGATCCTGAGCGGGAGGAGGAGGTCTTTTAGGTTCCACCAATGTAGCCAACTTTTGATCCAGAAACATTCGGGTAAATTGGCCGTTAGGACTGGAATAAATTTAAAGAAAATTTTGAAATAAAAAAATACTTTGAGAGCAACTCTTGAGGACTGCTTTGTTCAACTATTCTTCCTTCTTCCAGCACTATAATGCGATCCTACAAATTATAAATTCTTCAAAGTAGGATCGTTCAAGACAAGTTCTTTTTGCCTGTGGTGACTCAAATAAAGAATAAGAGAATCTGAGCCCCCATATTCAAAATTTAACCTGTCGTGAACAACCCTGCTTCAAATTAAAAAGAAATTCAACTTACAGCCTTCCTTATTGTACTCAATCTGTGTGCGATAGTAATTGTACTGACACCTCTAATTGCTGCATCGATAGCCTTCTGAACTTCCCCTTCATGTTTCGTATCCAATGCGGAGGTAGCTTCATCGAAAATCATTAAAGAACTGCAAAAATAAAAGTTTGGGACCAAATGTCCACTTTGGAACCAAATGTCCACTTTGGGACCAAATGTCCAAACTCACGGATTTCGAATAACAGCTCGACAAATAGCCACCCGTTGCTTCTGTCCACCACTTAGTTGAACTCCTCGATCACCTACTCGAGTTCGCATTCCATCTGGGAGGGCACTAATAAATGACCAACTTTCTGCCCGTCTAGCTGCGTCGTTTACATCTCCTTGGGAGGCCCCCAAAAGTCCGTATCTAATGTTGTCTGCAATTGTTCCATCAAAGAGAACGGGTTCCTGACTATTGATTGACTGTTTAGAATGAGAAAAAGTTGAAAGAAAAGGTCAGACCTGACTAAACCAATTTGAGCTCGAACGATATCTAAAATTGAAATCGTGTCAACATATTTCACCAAAAGCACATTTTGCCAATAAGGGTAAAAATACACGTTTTGCCAACGAAGCCTTATTGACAGAATGCGGGTTTTTAGCCTTATTGGCAAAATATGTTATTGGCGAAATATGTGAAGATAATTAATAAGAGATTAAAATCAGTGTCTCGTCACCTGGATCCATGTCTCTTAAATTAACACCATCCATACTAACAGTTCCACTACACGGATCATAAAAACGCAAAATTAGTGCTGTTATTGTCGACTTTCCAGAACCGCTAGCTCCCACAATTGCTAAATGCTAAATAAATTTTTTTTGAAAATTTGAGAATTGCGGAATAGGCCGTTTCAGTTCCTTAAATCAACACAGTTCGTTTCATCCCCAGCAAAAGGGGATGTTTCAGTGCGAGTTTAATTTTTACCTCGCCAGCAGCCACTTCAAAGCTGAAAATTATTTAAAATTTATTTTTACTAATTGTGAATTACAAACCTAAGCCCTTTGATGACCTCAACGTCCGGTCGTGAAGGATAGCTAAAGTTGGAAATTATTGTAAAAAGAATTACAAATTGTAAAAAATAAACTTAAATTACAAAAATAAACTTGGATTGTAAAAAATAAACTTGAATTAAAATAAGTTTTACTACTTGTTTTACAATAAGGTTTTTTACAATTTGTAATTCAAGTTTATTTTTCTATTCAAGTTTATTTTATAACAAAAAAATAAACTTGAATTGTAAAATTACTAACCTAAAATGCACATCTTTAAAACTAATCGCTCCTCTCCCAATAGTTTGATTTGTATTTTCTTTAGGCTGTAGTTTTTCAAGTGGGGCCATTTTTGCAGGGACAATCCTTCTCGTTAACCTTTTCTTTATTTTAATAGACAGAATAAATTAATTTTAGATTTAGTCTCTAACCAAAAGTGTACTCCTCTTTGCGGGTATATCTCTCTCAATCATTGGGGCTTCTTTAAGTATAGTCTGCATTTCCTTTGCACTTCGTTTTGCTGTTGAAACGCCGTTTAAATGGAATCCAATACTGACAGATTGAGCACACAAAAATAACATATTTATTGCCAACTTTAAAGAAAGAAGAGAGTCCCTTTATAGGAGAAAATTTTAGAAAAAATTAACTCACAGCCCCTAAACGCCCAGGATTCTCATTTCCAGACCTCCAAACTCCAAAACATAGGGCGGCGGTGAATATTAATTCTGTGAAGAGTACTTGGGCGAGTGAATTGTAAACTGAAGAGGCCCTGAGACGCTCTTCAGTAATCTTTTTGTGCTCCAAACTTAGACGTTCATATCTATTTTTAAGAGTGTAAAAAAGTTTTACAATTGTAAATACTTTCCAATGCTTTGTCGTTGGGCTCCAAAAGCAATTACAGTGCGAATACAACTTTAAATAAAACTTGACAAAGTTTATTTTTTAATTCAAGTTTAATTTTCTATTTAAGTTTATTTTATAGGAATAAATAAACTTGAATTAAAATAAGTTTTACAACTCATTCTACAATTAGGTTTATAATTCTGTTGTAATTCAAGTTTATTTTTACAACTTTAAAAAAATAAACTTGAATTTTAAGTTTATTTTTTATTAACAATTTTAACTAAGTATAAATACAATTCAAGTTTATTTTATTTTTGCAATTATTTTTACAAATTGTGATTTTTTTACAATTCAAGTTCAAGTTTATTTTTTAAATAAATTCAAGTTTATTTTTCTTATAATTTCTCTAGTTTATTTTTATGTTTATGAAAGTTAATAAAAATTTTTACGATTTTTTACCTAAATGTTTCATGTACCAAATTAGTTATTTTTGTTTGTAACTGTGTTTCGGTCTCCATTGTTTTGCAAAACCACTAAAAAAAGTAATAAAATAAGAGAAATGTTCAGCGGCAACTTACTCGACTAAATACAAGTCTTGTACAGATTAACAGTGGAATTGCAAGTAAAATGAATGCGGTCACCTGCCAATGAATATACAAACAAACAGAAACTTCAAATATAATAAAATTAGATTTGAGATTGAACTTGAAACCTACTTGTAACAGCCATATAACAAATACTATAAAATTACAATTTGTAATTAAAGTTTATTTTTGTCTAGAGATAATTTTTACAATTCAAGTTTTATTTATTTTACATTTGTAATTCAAGTTTATTTATCTAGACCAAGTTTCAAGTTTATTTTTTACTATAATCTCAAGTTTATTTTTTTTACAAATTCAAGTTTATTTATTTTACAATTCTAAATTCAAGTTTATATTTAAAATTGTAAACTTACATAAAAAAGCACATAGGTAAATGGTCAGCCATCCCTTGATAAATACAATCAGCCTGACTAAATAAAGTTTATTTTTATAAAAAAGTTTTATTTATTTATTTACTCATTAAGAACAGAAGCGACTTGTCCAGAATGCCTAGATTCAAGCCAGGCAATATCCATATGCAAAAGTTTGCGAATATATGCTTTTTTGGCTCTAAAGACTTGGCGAATTGCTGAGATTTCCCATACTAGTCTCTAAATATTTTTGAGTAAATATTCAAATTTCCTTCAAGTTTTCTTCATTTACCTGTATAAACGCTGCACAAAATGTAGCAACAGACAATGTAAGCATTGCATAAAAAACAGGCGTGGCAGAATCCTGGAAGCGCTTATCAATTTCCTTTTGACGCTTCCCCCACAATGCAATGTTTGATTCGTTCGGGGAAAGCCCCAAGTCTGAAAGCCTTAAAAGCTCTGAGGAACGATTTAAACGAAATTCTTCTCTTCGGATAGCTAAATTATTTAGAGAGATTAAATAATTAAATCATTCAACTTGCCATAAGTCATAAAATTTCCCATGAAAAACCAAAGGAATGGAGGGAGAATAGCTTGAACGAGTGCCATCAACAACCCCAAAGTTATAAGCTATAATAAACTTGTTTTTATAACAATTTTGTAATTAATAGAAGAAATGTTTTAATTCAAGCTTAATTTAATTAAAATTCAAGTTTATAAACTTTCTTTCAAGTTTATTTTTGTAATTCAAGTTTATTTAACGTTAATTCAAGTTTAATTTAATATTAAAGTTTATTTTATATAATTCAAGTTTGTAAACTTTTTTCAAGTTTATTTTTACATTTCAAGTTTATTTTCATTGTAATTCAGGTTTCCAAGTTTGTAAAATTGTAATTCAAGTTTTATTTAATAATTAAAGTTTGTAAACTTTTTTCAAGTTTATTTTAATTAAATTACCAACCTGATAGTCGACTGGGTCTGCAAGACGGTAAATATCAAGTAGGGAAGCAGATTCAGCTTCATTTTCTTTCTGTTTTTTAATTTCTTTAAATTTTTCTGACTTTCCCATAACAATACTCGAAGTTTGTAGTTTATTTTAAATAAAAATCAAAATTTCACAAAGAGTTTATTTTCAATAATTTCTTCCTTTTATTAAAAAATTCTTAAAAATTTAACAAAAAAATTTAAATTTAAAAAATTCCTTTATGAATCAATTAGTAAGTGAAAAATATAAGTAAATTTAGTAGATGATTGAAAATGACCAAAAAGAAGGGAGAGAGTTGCGCCCCACACAGAGAGGGGAAATAAAGAGAAAATAATAGGTAGAAGAGATTTACAAACTTGAAAAAAAAATAAATTAAATTATATAATTAAATCACATGAAAATCGCGTTTGAATAAAAAAAAATTGCGGCGCGGTTTAAGTAAAAATAGGTGAATTGTTTTGTGAACAGAAAAATATTTGGAAGAAAAAAAATTTTTTGACTAAAATAAATAAATGAATGATGGCCTTGATAGGTAAAAATGATCTGTGCGCGAAACTGATATTATTAGAGTTTATTGGGAGCGTATATAAAATGATAAGAAGACAAAAGACAATCAATGAGTGAAGATAGATGACTGTTAGTTGTTATTAATTAATTGCAAGTTTATTTTTGTAATAATTGTAATTCAGGTTTATTTATCTATTCTTTTCAGGTTTGTATTTTCGCCAAGTTTATTATTTTCAAGTTTGTATTTTTTTCAAGTTTATTTATTTTGTATTTTCTTTTTGTGTTTTTCAACTTAATTACAATTTGTAAAAATAAACTTTAAATGTATTTTTTTAAATAAACTTAAATTACAAATTGTAAAATTCAAGTTTATTTATTTTTCAAGTTTGAATTTTCTTTAAGTTTATTTTGACAAATTGTATTTTTAAGTTTGTTTGTATTTTGCATTTGTGTTTTTAATATATTTACTGTTTAATTTGTAATTCTTTACTTTTGTATTTAGTTCCGTTTTACAATTTGTAATTCAAGTTTATTAAGTTGTAATTAATTTTGTAATTAATAAGTTGTAAAAAGTGAAAAAAGGTAGCAGGTTGAGAGTTAATGACTGGTGGACAGTCGATAAATCAAAAGACTTTATTGTTTAAATTAAAGACGCGTCTGGTTAGGGGAAAATGCGTCGTGTTGGAGAAGGAAAGGAACGCGCGGAATGTAGTTTCTCCCACCCACACCCAAAAATGGCCATATGTTAAACAGGTTTAAAATAATGATTGGTTTATGATGATTGGGAGGTCATGAAATTGAAAATTTTCTGATTTATAAAATAAATTCTGATTTTTTAAAAATTAATTTTGGTTTTAATAATTATGGCTTTTAAGTTTTACAATTTAACTATTAAATAATAAAATATTTTTTTACAAATTGTAATTCAAGTTTATTTTTTAAAGTCTACTTTTTACAAATTGTAATTACTAAATTACATATCTTCAAGTAAATTAAGTTTATTTTTATATTTTGTAATTCAATTTGCAAATTGTAACAGGCTAATTTTCACAAATTTACAAATTGTAATTCAAGTTTATTTTTTTCTACAAATTGTAATTTTTAATAATTCTGATTTACAAATTGTAATTTTTAATAATTCTGATTTACAAATTGTAAATTAATAATACCCAAGTTTTTAAATTTTTTCTCACCATTTTCACTTTTGTTTACTCATTTCTAATCCTTCCCCCTATTTTTTCTTCATAACTTAGGGCAAGTGTTTTGTTTTATATTTTACAACAGAAGAAGCAATCGACGACCTTCCTTCTCTCGGTTTTACCCTCAGTTATTTCCCTCTCCCTTCCCTCATCTGCTCTGACAATGAAAAGCAATTTTTCATTTTTGGCGCGGGTTGAATTGTCCATCTGTAAGGGGGAAAGGGGTTGAATTTATTGGAGAATTACCCTAAAATTAGAAACAGAATAAATTCAAAAATGGCTGACGTAAATGTTTAAATTTTAAGGGAATTTCAATTTTTAAATTTCAGCTTGAATAAATTTCAGAATAAAATTTCTGATTTTATTCTGATTTTAAATTTTATTCTATAATTTTGTTCTGATTTTAAAATTCTGAATTTTGTTCTGATTTTTCTGTTTCGAATTTTGTTCTGATTCTGTTCTGATTTTAAATTTCATCTTATGATTCTGTTCTGATTCTAAAATTCTGAATTTATTCTGGTTTTTCTGATTCGAATTTTGTTCTGATTTTATTCTGATTCAGTATTTAAAATTTACCCAGCAATACTACGGGTAAAAACCTATGGGAAGACTTTTTATTTAAAAAAAAGCAAAAGGCGTGTGAAGACTTTTTAAGGATTAAAAACATCCAAAGGCGCCAAACGGGGAGGAAGACAACAAGAAGTGAAAGAAGACAAATGGCCGAATTTTTGGAGGAATTTTTGGTTGTTTGGAGGCGACAGCCGGTTAGCTTTATTTCTCACTCCCCTAGACAGCATCTTTTTTTAAAAATAATTTTTCACTTTAAAAACAAAAAAAAGGCTAAATGAAAGTTCAAAAATGACCAACAATATAGTACAAAAATTATTCTGATTTTGAATATTTTATTCTGATTTTAAATTGTTATTCTGATTTTCAATTTCTGATTTTATTTTGATTTTAAATTCAGTTATGTGTTTCTTTTCTGGTTTTATATGATTTGTTCTGATCTAAAAATTCTGATTTTGCTCTGATTTTTAATTCTGATTTTATTCTGATTTTGAAATTCTGGTTTTATTCTGATTTTAAGTTCCAGTTTATAATTCTGTTCTGATTTGAATTTTCTTATTTTATTCTGATTTTTCTGATTAAAATTTTGTTCTGGTTTTTTATTCTGATTTTGAAATTCTGGTTTTGTCTTAATTTAATTCTGATTTTTCTGTTTACAAATTTTATTCTGATTTAAAAATTTTAAGTTCCACTTTCCTCCTAGCAACTTTTTACTAAATATACTCCCCGCCTTCTCATAATTCTCAATTCATTAATTTAAAAAATTCTCAGAGAATAAGTGCGCGAGTTAAGAAGATTAATAAATCATTAACTGTCGTTTCCTCCTTATATAAATTTTTGACCTTTGACCAAATGCCATTCATATACTTAATTTTACATATTTTTTAATTTTCTTTCTCCTTTTTTATTTAGAATTTTATTTTTATAAATTCTGTTCTGACTTTAAAATTCTGATTTTTGTTACCTAATTTGTTCTGATTCTAAATTTCTGATTTTGTTCTGATTCTTATTTTCTGATTTTTTATTTTCTGATCTTATTCTGTTCTGGTTTTTAAATTCTGATTTTGTTCTGATTTTAAAATTCTGATTCTTAATTCTTGTTTTTATTCTGATTTTATTCTATAATTCTATTCTTGTTTTTTAATTGATTATTAATTAATTAATTAATTAACGACTATTATTAGTCTATTTAATGCCCTACTTAAATTTTTATAAAGACAAATGACCAATTTTATGGTTGTTTTCATACGGCGATTTAAAAGCGATAATCAAACAAACACTTAAAAAAATTGCTGCGGCTGCCATTTTTCATTTTTTTTTAATTTTTTTCATTTTCAATTTTATTACCACCCCAAAAGTGATTATAAATAAATTGTCGGGAGGGCAGGGAAAAAAGTAAATTAATTGAAGGCGAAGCAATTTACTCTCCCCTTTAAACACATCGATTAACTACTTTATTAACTAAAACAACTTGCAAGCAGTTTAAGCAAGTAGTAAATGCCTCCTTCTCTCACTTCTTTATGGTCAACCCTAAATTCGCTTTAAAATAGATCAACACTGATTGTGGAAATTCTGAAAAAAAAACTTTAAAAAATCAGAACAAAAATTGGAGGAAAATGGGAGGTGTCTGGTGTTGTTCTGATTTTTATTTCTGGTTTTTAATTTTAATTCTGTTCTGATTTTTGTTTCTGATTTTTTTGTTTTGATTTTTAATTCTGATTTTTAGTTCTGGTTTTTAATTCCGATTTTGTTCCTATTTTTAGTTCTGATTTTATTTTCTGATTTTTATTCTGATTTTTTTGTTCTGATTTTGTTATGATTTTTAATTCTGATTTTATTTTCTGATCCTATTCTGGTTTTATTCTACTCTGGTTTTGTTCTGATCATATTCTGATACTATTCTGATTTTTATTTCTGATTTTTCGATATTCTGGGCAAATTTCTCACCCCTTTTCTTCATTTTACCCGTTACGTACATATCAGCACATCCATCTGTCCTCCTCATAATATTTATTTAATGGTTTTTAGCCCCTCTTTTTCTTCTTGTTTTTCGTCTTGTTAAATAATAAAATGATCTCCTTCTAACAAATCATATCCAAAAATTATTTGTTAAAAATTAATTGGCTATTAATTATTTTTGGTTGTTCAATGATCAAATATCAGTTCAGTCTTTTCTCTCCTTTTATTATTTTTCTGTTTACGAATTATGTTCTGATTTTTTATTTCTGTTCTGGTTTTATTCTGGTTCAGATTGTATTCTGATTGTACAATTCTGATTTTATTTTACGATTTTATTCTGATTTTTATTCTGATTTTGTTCTGATTTTAAAATTCTGATTTTATCCTGTTTCTGATTTTTAATTGCTGATTTCTAATTTTTAATTTCTGATTTTAAAGTTCTGATTTTTACCCTTACTTTTTCCCTTTTAAAAATTTAATTTTTTAGCCTTATGCCTTTCTTCCTCTACTATTTATTCTCTTATTAACTAAAATTTAATGGAAAATCATCACTATTATTATAACAATAATCACCAACAATTATGGCAACATCCTCAAGCAGTTCACCACCACCAACAATTATATGACCCATCATTTGAGGAAGGACATTTTGCCTCTTTGTCTACTTCTTTCCCTTCCTCTCATAATTATTATTATTCTTCCCTTCCTGGCTGCAGCACCCCAATTCCTCCTATGGCCTCCCCTGAAAGAATGGACGCTGCTGTTGTAATTCCTCACCCTCCGCCTATTCTTCCTCCTCCTCATCCCCACCAACATTTGACTCAATCTAAAAATAATGCTTTTACTCTTCCATTAATGGACGAGGAACGACAAAAAGAAAGCAGTTTTTTATCGAATTTTCAGTAAGAAATTTTTTATTGATTTTTTAAAAATTTTTGAAATTTTTCAGAATTTTCTGAAATTTCAGAATTTTTCTGATTTTTGAAGATTTTCAGAATTTCTGATTTTTAAAAATTTTTCAGAATTTTTTCATAATTTTTTCAAAATCAGAATTTTTCTGATTTCTGATCTTTAATAATTTTCTCCCTAGACCTCCTTCACACTCACACAACATTCCATCAATGACTGATACAACAATGGAAAACATTCCATGGTCACCTAATTATTATTCTCCCGATCCTCATGCTTTTCACCCTCATCCAATGCCTCCAGAATCTGTTCCACCTCCTCGCCATTCCTCGTTTTCTGCTTTAAATGACTTTCAAAAAAGAGGAGAAACACCTAAAAACAACAACAACAACATTATTGCTTCAACTTCTCAACAACAACCACAAACACCCCTTCAATATTCACAACAAACAGACCAACAACAGAGACATAGAGAACAACGCAGAGCAATGTATTCACAAAATAAAGTTCAATATTGGCAACAATTTAGCCAGATGTCGATTCAAGACAGTGGGGTTCATTCAATGAGTCATTCAACGGTTCGGGAAAAATTAAATTAATAATCAAAATTAATTGTTTCTATTAGGCCCCGTCAGTCATGTCGTCTATTCATCCAGCCTCTTGTATGTCTAATGTCTCTTCTCTTCCGGATGATTTTTCTGGGTTGAAAGAACATCCATACTTTCAGGCAAGTTTTGTTTTTCTCTGATACAATTATTTTTCCGGAAACTTTATTTATTTTCCGGAAAAGAAAGAACCAGAACATACCTAATATATTTTTCCGGAATCTATTTTCCGGAGAATCATCTATTTCTGAAATTTCCGGAAACTATTTTCTATGATACACTTATATTTTCCGGAAAGGTTAAAGAATAAATTTATTTTTCCGGAAAAGAAATATATTCCGGAAACCTATTTATACCTTATTTTCCGGAAATATTTATGTCTTCCGGAATATTGCTTCTCTAAAAATGATAGTATATATTTACTTTTCCGGAAGATCCTCTATTTTCCGGAAACTTATATTCTTTATTTATTTTTCTCTGTTTCAGCATATCCCTAACACTTTTAATCATGAAGAGCCAGAAAAAATGAGACAGGTTCTTCCTGAATTAATACCACTTATCAATGACGAGTCTGTGGACATTGTTAAACGTGCACTCGTAAATATTTAATTAAATTATTTAAAAAAATAAATTTTATAGACAATACTTATAAGTGTTGCTAAAAAGGATAAAGAATTTTGTACATTACGTTCCCAAATAGATACTAGACCTTTAATTGTTGAAAAGAGGGTAGTGGAGGAATTGTTGAGAACTTTGCGTACCCACAAAAAGGATAAGGCAATTAAATTTATTTTATTAGAAATTAAATTTATTTAATTTAAGCAAGTTACCCTTTATGTTCTCAAAGCTTTATATTTTATTTCTGATAATGACCCCAGCGGGCGCGACTTATTTGTTAAAACATTAAATGCTCATGGAACTGATTGCCTTGAGGAATTGGTTCATTGCATTGGGTAGGTTTATTTTTAAATTCAAGTTTATTTAATTAATTCAAGTTTAAATATTTTTGTTTTTTCTAGTTTTATTTTTAAGTTTATTTTTGTATTTTTTGTGTTTTGTATTTATTTTTAAGTTTATATATGTTTTCAAGTTTGTGTTTTTGTTTCTAAAATTTATTTTTGTATTTTACAAGTTTACAAGTTTTAGGTTTTCTATGTTTTTAAATTTGTATTTTTATTTATTTGTCTAAGTTTATTTTTTGTATTTTTTCAAGTTTGAGTTTGTATTTTTAATTTTACCTACTTAATTCAAGTTTATTTATTTTTAGCATCCAAGACCCTTCTTGCTATAAATTTGCCTTTCTTCTCCTGCACAATTTAATGACTGATATTCGGATTGGCCGGAAAGTTATTGCTTACATGTGTGAAATGAGAATATTAACAAAAGTTTTGAGTTGGTTATCTGACAAAAATGAGAAATTTTTAAGTATTGTGACAGACATAATTTACATGCTTTTAAATAAAAATACTGAACAAATGGTGAGGAATTTTGTATTTTTTTCAAATTACAAAATTGACCAGAAAATAAACTAAAATTCAAATTTAAAACACAAACAAACTTGAATGTGAAAAAATACAAAAATAAACTTGAAAGATTAAATCAAAAATACAAACTTGAGAAAATACAAAAATAAACTTGGAATAAATTAATCAAAAACACACACTTTAAAACAAAAATAAACTTGAGACAACAGAAATACAAATATAATTAAATACAAACATATAAACTTAAAAATGCATCAATAAAATTAAACTTGGAAAAAACAAATAAATACCCCTGAATAATTAAATCAAAAACACAAACATAAAAACACATAAAACACAAAACTTGGAAAAATACAAGAAATAAACTTGAAATAAATAATTTAATTTTTCCAGGCTTTCTTTATTGGTTTAAATGGACATGAAAAACTTGTTAATATTCTTGCTAATTCCCATCAAGAAAATTTACTTTATAGAGCAGTCAAATTACTTAATAGAGTTGTACAAATAGTAATTCCTTCCTTAATTTTATGTAAAATTAAAAAAAAATTTTTTTAAGGATCCAAACAAAATAGTTTCAGCCGGCTTATTGGAAGCAGCACAAAAACACTTGGATCACGCCAGTCAACGGATGTTAAGACAACTTTTGGATTGTATAAAGTTTGTAAGTCATGTGCCTTCTGGAGACCGTGATATCCATTTATTATTACAAAAATTGCTTCAACTGCTTGGTAGGGGAGATTTTCTAGACTAAGAACCCCCAAAAATACCCATTTTCAGGCACAAACGATATGAAAGTTAAAGAATGCTGTACAGACATTTTAGCAAATTTATCAGCTAACAATACTAGCAATAAAGAATTTTTGGTCGATAAAGGAGCAGTTTTTGGCCTATTCCAACTTTTACAAGAAATGGAGGCATTAAACGAAGCATTGGGGCAAAATACTCAAAGACAAAATATTCAAGAAACGGCTCTCTCACTTTTACGTTCTCTCTCTTCCGGAAATGTCTGTTCCGGAAAAGCAAAACAACAAATAATTAAAAAAGAAATACATAAGAAAATATTGTTGGAAAGGATGAGAAATAAACAGAGAAATTGGCCTTTACTTAAAAAGACATTTGCGGTGAGTTGAATTAGAAAATACAACTTTTTCCGGAATAAATATATAAATTATTTTCCGGAAATATTTATATTCGAAAAATACAAATAATTTCCGGAAGTTAGGTGTTTTTAGGAAATATTTACATAAATAAACTTTTTCCGGATTATTGCATTTTCTGTTGTATTTTCCGTTTTTATAACAGTAAAACACACACTTCCGGAAAATATATCAAAAATACAATTATTTTTCCGGAAATATTTATGGAAAAATACAACCTTTTTATGGATTATTATAGTTTCCGGATTCATTATAACACGAAAAACACAAACCTTTCCGGAAAATATAATATCAAAAATACAAAATAATTTTTTCCGGAAAACACAACCCATTATATTAAATCTTATTTAACAGTTACTCCAATATATTGCTCAAGAAGAAAATCTTTTAAAAGAATTTCGTTTTGCAATGTCTTTTCCTCCAAGTTTTCCTCAATTGCCAGATGCTCCACTTTTATTAAAACCTGAATATTGTTCTTTTGTTAGTCAAATAGTGGTTATATTAACTGAAGGGTTAAATTCTCTTCCACAAAGTTGGGAATTGTGTCAAAAATGTTTGGATTTGCTTGGATTATTGGCTGGTGATGAAGGATTGTTGGGGGAGATTTTCTCAGAATTATCTGCCCGTTGGATACGTCTTTCAGAATTTCAACCTAAACTACTTGCCCCTCAAGTTATTCTTCGTTTCTTTGAACAACTCGCTCCTACAGCAATAGCTTTACTTGCCCAAATTGCCCGTATTCCGGAAGCTGCTATATTTATAGGGAAGGATAGACCAACATTGGATACTTTGAGGAAATGGTCAAGTAATAACAACGATGTAAACTCGGCCCGTTTTGCTGGGTGTGTGTTACAGTTGGTTGATTCTGCTAATGGAAAACAACAACAAAATGCTTCCGGAAAAAGAGTACAAATTGTAGGAGAGGAGAGTTGGAAGCAACAACAGGGTAAATTTTATTTGGTTTTAAAATCCATTGTATTTTCCGGAAAAGTTTACTAGGTTAGAGTAGCAACATTTTCCGGAATATATAGAAAATACAAAGTTTTCCGGAATCTCTATGAGAGTTATTTTCCGGAAAATATATCAAAAATACAATTATTTTTCTGGAAATGTTTCTGGGAAGATACAACTTTTTTCCGGTTTGAGATCGTATAATTGAAAATACAAACTTTCCGGAATATAAATTAAAATTACAAACTTTCCGGAAACAATTTAAATTATTTTCCGGTAAGCTTATATTTTTATACAACTTCTTTCCGGATTTAAATTAAATCGGAAAACACACACACTTTTCCGGAATTTATCTAAAATTTAAAACTTCCGGAACTGCATTACTATTTTAAACTATACAGGACAACAACAACAACAATCTCATGCAGTTAATGAGAAAAAATCTTTTCCAGATACGGAAATACCTAATTGTTTAAAATATTTTTTAGCACCTTCATCATCAACCACCGAACTTTTACCTTGTTCCCCCAGCAATTTTCTTCTCCAACCAGATCAGTCTAATGATATACTAAAGGTGTTTTTTAAAAATTCTAAAAGAATAATTTTAATTATACATATTACCGGAAAAGATCTTTCCGGAAACGTTTTATAAAATTATTTTCCGGAATGTTTATATTCTCATACAACTTTTTTCGGTATATATCCGGAAAATACAAAACTTTTCCGGAAACACTTTAAATTATTTTTCCGGAATGTCTTGTATTTTTATTTGATTATATCCGGAAACTTTTCCGGAAATTTATCTAAAACACATATAAAACTTCCGGAAGTGTATAATATTAAATAATTTCCGGAAATAAAAAATTTAATTTAATTTTAGCAACAACCACTACCAACCGATTGTTTAGCTTCAACTTTATCTTCATTCGACTCTGACGATGTCAATAATCTTTCTGATTTTGGTACTTTAGTAGGTACTTTTTGCCCTAGTTCTTCTCCAGTCTGGGGGGATATTGATTTTGGATAAAATAATTTTAATTTTATTGTAAAAAAATTAATTTTTATTGCTCATTTTTAAATAATTTTTAAAAAATAATTCTGATAAAATTTTTAATTTATTTTTTTTTATTTTTTTATCGTTATGTCGTTGATATATTTTATTCACATTTTTTTCTCTCGTTTGTTTAATATCCAGATTCTGTTTTTGGTATCGAACAGTGATCTGTATTTTAAGTAAGATTTATATATAATTCTGTTTTTTTTCTGATTTAAAAATCAGAATTCTGAAAAAAATTAATCAGAATTCTGATTTTCTGACTCTGGTCAAAATTCTGATTTATTCTGATTCTGATTTAAAAATCAGAATTCTGATTTTTAATTCTGATTTTTCAGATTCGAATCAGAATTTTGATTTCTTCTGATTCTGATTTAAACCAGAATTCTGATTTTTGATTCTGATTTCAGATTCAAGTCATAATTCTGATTCTCCATTTCCAGAATTCTGATTTAAAAATCAGAATTTCATCCTTAAGCTATATTTACCACAACTAGCGTCCAGTCCAGGCACTCCATCAGATCCATCCTCTCCTATCTGTCCAGGTTGACCTTTGGGTCCTTTCTGCCCAATTTCCCCAATTTCACCTTTTATTAGGGGATATTTTAATTTATTTTTAATTCAATTTACCAAGTTCTCCTCTAACTCCAGGATTTCCAAAACTTCCAGGCGCGCCAGGCCGTCCTTTAAGTCCTGGAGGGCCGGGAGGACCAGGCTCTCCTGGAGGGCCATTTATTACTTGAATCTAAAAACGAAATGATTTTTTGTATTTTTAACGTGATCGAGTGTCGGTAAAAATTTTTTTGTTTAATTTTACACGCAAAAATACAAAAATAAAATACCTGCCTTTTTATGTCATTTTTCAATATTTTTTTTATTTTTAGCCCTATTTTTGTATTTATTTTCCCACACCTTTTCTTTCTCGTTTTCCACTGTTTATTTAATTATCTACGTTATTAAGGGAGAATAAACCGGCACCAAGTCATATGAAAAAAAATTATTTTAAAAATTAGTTTACATATGTAAGATAATATAATTTTAAATAAGTATAGGTAAGGTATTTTATTCATTGCGTGCATTTCTTTTTTATTTTTTTAATATTGAAATTTTAATTTTTTACCTGTCTGAACTCAATTTTTATTTTTTTATTTCTCTATTTGTATTTATTTCCGGAGAGTTCTACATATTTAATTTTATAAAGTTTCCGGAAAAAGTTTATTTAATTATTCCCCTTTATTTTGTATTTACCGGAAATTATTTCCGGAAAGTTTTCCGGAAAGTTATATTTATTTAATTTTATAAAGTTTCCGGAAAAAGTTTATTTATTCCGGAAAAAAGTTTATTTAATTATTCCCTTTTCTTTATTTTGTATTTTCCGGAAATTATTTCCGGAAAGTTATATTTATTTTTAGTTTCCGGAATGTTGTATTTTCTTTCCGGAAAATATAGTCTCCCCTATTTTATCTCTCTTCCTTACTCTGTCACACCCCATCTTTATTAGAGTGCAAAAACAACTTACACTTCCCGCAGTTCCTCTAAGACCTGCCTGTCCTGGTAATCCTGGGAGGCCTAAAAAATTAAAAAAATTTCATAAAAATTTATTTTAATTACCAGCATTTCCTCTCTCCCCTATTTTTCCAGGCAAACCACGCATTCCTGCTTTTCCGTTCCTGCCAGGTATTCCTCTCCTTCCTGAAATACCTTTCGGGCCAGGATCTCCGCTTGGACCGGGTGAGGAGGGTGTGCATATAAAACACCTATTTTATTTTTTTTAAGTCGTCTCAATAAATTAACCAAACCAGTCTATTTGGAAAGGAACTGGAGGCGGGGATGGCATTCCTGGAGTGCCTGCTTGTCCTTGCTTTCCATCAATACCTTTAAAAGTATTTAAAAATAGGATTAAAAATACACCACAACATTAAAAAACTCTTTAATTCTCTTTAATTCTTCCCTTTAAAACATGTGCCAACTCTTCCTTCTACTATAAAATCAATTTTGTATTTTTTTTTATTTTAATGTATTTTCCGGAAATATTTGTCTATTATTTTTTTCGGAAAGTTTTGTGTTTTTCCGGAATGGTTATTTTATTATTTATTTTCCGGAATGCTCAGAGTATTTCCGGAAAGAATATTTTATTATTTTCCGTAAAAGTTTTGTGTTTTTCCGGAATTTTTGTATTTTCTATTTTTATTAATTTGTGTTTTCTTTAATTCTTCAAAATTTCTCTTACCGTCTTCTCCTGGTTCCCCAGGTAATCCAATATTTCCAACTTGCCCCCTCCCACAACTGCAACATTGACCAGATTCTTGATTCCTTTTAACCCTGTTAGAACTATATTGCAATTGTTCTTCATATTTTAGTTCTTGGGACAACAAATTTATTCTATTTTGACAAAAATTGCTGTGATCCTGTTTCCGGAAAAATTATTTTAATTTATTAATGTTTTTGTATTTTCCGGAAGAGGTTTATCTAATTATTTTCTTAATTTTTTGTATTTTCCGGAAATGTTATTTTATATTTTTATACTTTTTCCGTCTGTATTTATTTCCGGAAAGTTTTACCTATTTCTAATTTTATAAAGTTTCCGGAAAGTTATATTGTTCTTTCCGGAAAAAGTTTATTTTTTAATTTCCCTTCCTTTATTTTGTATTTTCCGGAACTGTATTTATTTTTATTTCCGGAAAGTTATGTTTATTTTTAGAGTTTCCGGAAAGTTGTATTTTCTTTCCGGAAATTATAGTAATTAAGTAAAATACAACTTTTGCTTCCGATTGCGTTGATTGCACTTTTAAAAATAAAAAGGGTATAGCGAGAACAACACTTGCTAGCGACACTGTACTTAAAGCAATAGTGCTAATTGCCAACTATAAAAATTAAAAAATATATTCAAAAATATTTTTAAAAACCTACAAAGCGTATTTTCGATGCTTCTTTAATAAGTTGCTCGCGATATAATTTTTGTTGGTGAATTTCTGCCATAATTTTTAGCTTTTATCTCCCCCACAAAAGCAGCAATCGACTGATAAATGAAATCTTTTATTGTTAAAGACCAAAGCAATTGTGCATTAACTGGCCATTAAAAATCTGGTTTTGTGGTAGACATGATTTAATTGTTAGGTGATTTACCGGGCGTTTATAGAAAAAAATTAAGAGGTCGTTTTTTAGTTTTGAAAGGGTGTTAGGGTTCTGTTGTTCTAATAAGAGAGTGTTGCATACCTTCCGGAAATAATACATATAATTTTTCTCTAACATGTATAAGTTAGTAAAACTTTTCCGGAAATATACTTTCTTATACTTTTCCGGAAACAACACATTTTTTCTAACTCTAAATAAATTTCCGGAAATAATATAATTTCCGGAAGCATTGTAAAAATAATTTTTTAATTAATAAAACTTTTCCGGAAACAATGAATACCGGCTTTCCGGAAGCATTATATTTAATAATTTATTTTTAACCTATAAATTAAAACTTTCCGGAAAATACATAGGTATATATCACACTTAAAATTATTTTTTATTTTTTCCAAGTTTAAGCTTAAAAATAATTGGATATTATTTAAGATAATCTCTCTTGTTTAGTCAAGCATTAACCCTCCGCGCATCTCTTTTCGTTAATTAAAAATACAAATTAAAAGTCTTTTGCCAAATTATACCCTTGAGAATTGCCAAATCGATTTTACAAACTCTCTCCCCCCTGTTAATTCCCTTTCCCATAAAAATTATTTTCTGCATCGACAAGTACGCATTGACACGACGAACACGAAAGAAAGGCACTCTCTCACCCAATAATTCAGTCATCCATATTTTTAATATTTTTGTCACACCATCATGATCTCGACCATAACTACCACAAAAACTTTTTTTTCTCATTTCCTAATTTCATTTTGCTCAGGTATTAATCAATTTTTTGTTTTTTTTGATCACGCGTTTTAAATAAACAACAACAACAATTAATTTTAATTAGAGAAAAAGAGTAAAGTTAAAACTATATAAGATTTCCGGAAACTATACCGGAACGATTAATAAATTTTTAATTTATAATTATAAACTTTCCGGAAATTATATAAACATTAAAAACATTTACCTTTAAATCAAAACATTTCCGGAAATGATAGAGGGAAAAATAAAACACAAACTACCCGATTTCCGGAAGCGATATACTAAAACACTTTTAACCTATAAACTTTCCGGAAACGATATATAAAAAATAAAACACAAACTATTAACTTTCCGGAAAAATACCAACTTTCCGGAAACGCTATATTTACAATATAATTAACACATATACTCTAATGTATTTATTTGTGTTTTTTTATTTCCGGAAACTGCCCTTGAAGAATAAAATAAATGTATTTTACTCTAATTATTTTCCAAAATATTTTTTGTATTTTTTTTGTATTTTTTAGCAATTTAATAAATAACAAATTACAATTGAATTTCGGTACATTTAACCCCACGCGTTTCCCACTCACTCACCACTCACCCATTCATTATTTTATTTTTACATGCATTCTTTCCCCTCAAAAAAATTTTTTTTCTTATCACCCAAAAATTATTTTTAAATTGGCAGTTTATATTTTTTTAATTTTAATTCTCGCGTGACTATTCACAAAACAATGTAATTTTTGAAAAAGGATTTAAAAATTTGTTTATTACAGACATTATACACATATTCAATTTAAAAATGTAAAAAAAATAAGTTGAGAGTGTTAAATATTCTTAAAAACTTCAAAGATGAGACGCCGATAAATGTTAAAAGAGTATTAAAACGGACGCCCTATTATTTTAGTATAGTCCTAAATATCAACATTATAAAAATAAACACTGGGAAATACAAAGTTGTATTTTCCGGAAAGTTTAGAATTATTTTTAAGACATATAAATGAATATATACTTTTCCGGAAAGATATTAGAATTAATTATTTTCCGGAAAATATTTAAATAAACTTTCCGGAAAGAATAGAATGCCTGTATTTTCCGGAAAGAATGTATTTTTCTTCGTGTATTTTTTAATTTGTATTTTCCGGAAAAATCAGAATTAATTATTTTCCGGAAAATATTTTAAATAAACTTTCCGGAAAGAATGTATTTTTCTTCGTGTATTTTCTTCTTTTTGTATTTTCTTGTATTTGTATTTTCCGGAAAATTATAATTAATATATTCAGGTATTTTCTCGTAGTAATATTAATTTTCCGGAAACCCCCTACTCTATTTGTATTTTTCTTCCGGAAAACACAATACTTTATTTGTATTTTTCCTTTGTTCTCTAGCCGTCTTTTTATCGATCTTTTGGGTAAATGCTTCCCATTAATGCCTCTAGTAAAGTACACACTATTTTTACATAAGGCAACAAGTCAAATATGTGTTAGAATCAAGTATATCTTTCCTATTTCTTCCCTTTAATGTTAAATTTAGTTAAAAATAGGTCGAAATTATTTTTTTAATTTTTTTTTTAAATTTTTTTAATTTTTTAAGCTTTAGCCTATATTTAATTTCAACAGTCTTATTAAATTTTTATGGAATAATTTCATCTTTTTTTTTCTCCAAAACAATTAAAACAACAAATTAAACAAAAAATGGATGACGATGAGAAGAAATCTGGAACAAGGTTTATTTTAATTTTTTTATTAAAAATTTTTAATTTCAGGGTCTTCAAGAAAACCTCTCCAAATGGAAAAGTATTCATTTTTTATTGTTTTTTAATTTTAATTAAATTCTTTTTTAAGATAACTACATACCTTGGGAAACGCGATTTTTTGGATAGAGGAGATAGCGTTGATTTGATTGGTATTTTTATTTTTCTCTAGAGATTTTTGGGGTTTTAAAAAATTTGGAAACACTTTTTAGACCTGGATTTATCCTATTTTTGCTATAAAAGTTAATTAAATTTAATACTAAATTGATATCCTTCACTGGGGTTCGAACCCACATCCCTTTCTGGTGGAACTCAAAATTATCCCACTACACCAAAAAAACAATAATTTCAGACGGAACGCCCCCATCGATGATAACTCGTGTGTAAATCACAAATCCAATATTAAATTGATTTCCCTCGGGCGGGTTCGAACCCGCACCCCCTTCCCCGTTGAAAACCCAAAATTATCCCACTACACCAAATTTTACATTTTTCAGACGGAATGGTCCTAATCGATGACGAATACATCAAAGCATCAAAAAAAGTTTCAGTTCAATTATTAGCAGCTTTTCGTTATGGCCGTGAAGATTTGGATGTTTTAGGCCTTACATTTCGCAAAGATTTGATCTCACAAAATTTCCAAGTTTTTTTTTGAATTTTTTAAAATTTAATAAAAAATTTTTTAAAAAGATTTTTCCACCAAATCCACTTCCAAATAATCGGCCTATGACAAGGCTACAGGAACGCTTAAAGAAAAAATTGGGAAACAATGCTTTCCCCTTTTGGTTTGAAATTCCGCCGAATTCTGCTTCTTCTGTTACTTTACAGGTTTTTTTGTTTTTATTTGGTTCTATTTTGATGTTTTTGTTGTTTCTGATTTTTAGTTTTTATTAGTGTTTTAATTTAATTCTGATGTGTTTGTTTTTGATGTTTATTCTAAATTCTGGTTGTTTTGGTTTGCTTGTGTTTCTGATTTTGTGTTTTTATTAAATTCTGTTTTTGTGTTTGTTTTAAGTTCTGATTTGTTTGTTCTTGTTTTTATTAAATTCTGGTCTTATGTTCATTCTAAATTCTGATTGTTTGTTTTTCTGATTTTGTTTTGATGTTTATTTTGAGTTCTGATTGTGTTTTTATTTAGTTCTGAATTTTATGTTTCTATTAAATTCTGATTTGGGTCGTTACCTGTTTGTTGTAAACTCAAAATTATCCCACTACACCAGAAATTTTTTTTCTGATTTTTGTATTTTTTCGTGTTTTTTCTTTTCTTTCAACTTTAAATTTTATTTTCTTAAATTTTCTTTTTTTTCTAGCCAGCTCAAGGCGACACGGGTAAACCTTGTGGAGTTGATTATGAAGTCAAAACAATTGTTGGTGGGGGTGATTCACAAGAAAAACCGAAAAAACAGTTTATTTTAATTTAAAATAATTTTTTTTAATTTTTTCTTTAAAAGTAATTCTGTTCGTCTTGCCATTCGAAAGCTCACTTATTCTCCACAAATTGAAAGGCCTCAACCAATGATTGATGTAACTAAGGAATTTATTATAAGTCCTGGGGGACTTCATTTGGAAGCATCTCTGGATAAGGAGGTTTGAACTTTTAAAATATGGTTAGAATTGATGAGAAAAACGTATCAGAATTAATTAAAATAGGCCAGAGAAATACTGGAAGGTATCAGAATTGACAAAAAAGTATCAGAATTAATTAGAATAAGTTAGAATTGGTCAGAAAAGTTGCCAGAATTGGCCCAGAAATTGTCATAATAAGTCTGAAAGATACCAGATTTGACCAGAGGGTTACCAGAATTTGCCCTAAAATTTGCTTGATAAATCAGAAAAATATCAGAATTTTCCCAGAAAGTGTCGAGATAAATCAAAAAGATACCGGAATTGACTTTAAAATTGTCTGAATTACCCAGAATGTTACCAGAAGTGGTCCTTAAATACCAAAATAATTTTTTTTAATATTAGAAAATTTATAAAATAAATTTCAACACATTTTTCAGATGTATTATCACGGAGAATCAATTAACGTAAACGTCCACGTTCAAAACAATAGCAACAAAACAGTCAAGAAAATAAAAGTTTCAGTCAATCAAATTGCCGATATTTGTATATTTACTACTGCTCAATATACTTGTGATGTTGACAAAATTGAATCTTGGTTTTTTTTTAATTTTTTTTTTGAAAATTCTGAATAATTTGTTTTCAGTGAAGGATTTCCTGTCGGACCAGGTTTAATAAAATATAACAAAAAAATGCCGAAATTAAATTAAAACAAAATCAGAATTTGAAAAAAAAAACCAGAGGAATACACGCAGAAATAAACAAATTAATTTAAATTACCTAATTCTGATTTAAATTCTGATTTTTAAAAATTCTGATTCAAATTTGGAGTTTCAAAAATCAACTGATATTTTAGGATCAACACTTTCCAAAATTTACACACTTTGTCCTTTATTAGCCAAAAATAAAGATAAAAGAGGACTTGCTTTAGATGGACAATTAAAACATGAAGATACAAATCTTGCCTCTTCTACTACCTTTGCAACTCTTTCAGTTTGTTTTTTTTATTTTTTTTTTGAATTATTGGGGGATTATTAAGTTTGACTCTTTTTCCAAAAAAATCTATTCTTTATTTAAACTTTTCCAATTTTTCTACACTATAGTTTGAGGGGCGAGAGAAAAGTCTGTGCCTGAACTAGTTTTCCATCCACTTTAAATTTTGTCTAGAAATAGTTTTAGATATGGGTCTGGTCTATGTCTAGGAAAATATCTCTCTCTAGTCTCTCGTTTTGGATTTCTTATAATTAGAATATCTTTTGGTCCTCTCCTTTGTTGCAAAGACTCGTGTCGGGGGTTCGGGTCGAAAAAAGTCCTAACAAGTAAAAGACACTTTGTCCCAATCCTATTTAATCCTTTATTAAATTTTATTTTTGTTTATTATTTTAGCATTCAGTTCGAGAAAATCTTGGAATAATAGTTCAATATAAAGTAAAAATACGTTTATTAATTGCTGGAGCATTAGGAGGAGAATTGGCTGCAGAATTACCTTTTACCTTAACACATCCAAAACCTTCTATCGAAAATGAAAATAATTTATTGAGAACAATTACAAGTCCAAGACAATTGAATGATAATAATGGAAGCGGTGGGGGACTGGAACAGTTAAAAGGAGGTGGAGAAGGACAAAATATAATTGATAATACAGACCAAACAACAACGGCTGATGTTGATCTCATTCAGTTTGACAGGTTTTTTAAGTAGTATTTTAAGAAGAATTTGAGGGGGTTTTTATCCTATAATTAGTGTGTGATGTCCGTTGGTAAGCTAACCAAATATTGAAAGATTTTTTTTTTCGATTCTTTGAGGTTTATGCAGAATATATCGGAAGGTTTTGTAATAACTAGGGGTGTCAGTTCTTGTAAAATCTTCGGATATCCGGAACTGAACCGAAAAATCATCGGGTCTTCGATTCGGTCTGGTCCAGAACCGACAATCCTAGTAGGAACCAACAATTTTACTTACAATTCTAGTTGAATGGGGGGGGGGGGGGTTGAAGCACATTACATTCCTCTAAAAAGCAAAAAAAATCATTGAGCGTTGAGTTATGGATATATCGAGTACCCAAAATGACCAAAAGTTTTTTTCTGATTCTTGAAAAAATATTTTTCTGTGTGCCCACCCTAGAAAAAATTGTGACTTTTCTCTGAATTTCTTTAAAAAAAAATTTTTTTTTAAGTTTTGATGATGATGATGATTTGGTTTTTGAAGATTTTGCTCGTAATAGAGCTCGTGGTACTGAATTGTTGGCTCAAAATGAAAATGATTGATTTTTGAAAGGCTCTTTTTCTGATAAAAAAATACATGGATGCAGCAACTACTACAGGAAAATACGCAAGCTAAAAATATTTTTGTATTAAAAAAATTTTTTTTTGAATTTTTTTTCGAATTTAAAAGGGAGGAAGAGGTGTGTGATTAATTCCCTATTTTTTTGCTATTTTTTAGTTACCCAAAAAATTATTTTTCTTTTTGTCGATTTTCAGAATAAATTGACTTTAAATAAATAGTTGCTGAACCTTTCCCCAATCTTTTTGAATTTTTATTTAGAAAAAAAAATTTTTTTTTCTATAGGAATTTTATTTTTTCCTGTGACAGCCTTGGTTAAAGTTTATATTTAATAAATCACACACACACATCTCTTCCTTTTAATATATAAATAAATAAATCATTTATTTTCTTCAATTTTTTTCTTCTTCAATTTTATTTTTCTTCTTCCTTTTTGCCTATCTTTTATTTTATTTAACACACAAACAAAAATTTTAATTTTTTTTCTGTGTCTCCCCATATCTCTTTTTTCTTCAAAAACAAGTTTTTTTTAAATCTATCACCAATATTTTTTTAAATAATAATTAAATATACAAATATATTTTTTTAGAAAAAAATGCTAATCGATTTTTAATCGGTTTTGATATTTTTTTAAATTTATTTTATTGTTTTTAATATTTAATTATACATTATAAATGTTTTCCGGAAAATTTTAAAAAAATACAAAAATTTATATTCTGATTTTTGTATTTTCCGGAAAATACAATGATTATTTTACTTTTCCGGAAAGAAATATATAATTTTTGTATTTTCCGGAAAGGGGTAATAATTATTTTATTTTGTATTTTCCGGAAAATAATTTTTATTTTTCCGGAAAGTTTATTTTTTCCGGAACTGTTTTTAATAATTATATTTTATATAAAGTTGTATTTTTCCGGAAAATAAATATATTCTATTTTCCGGAAACGTTTATAATATTTTTTTGTATTTTCCGGAAAACATACAGCTTTTCATACACTCTTTCAGATATTTAATTAATATATTTTTAAAAACAAAAAAAGAATGTCTTCATCATTATCAACATTTATTCAAGTGCCTCCAAATTCTGATTTTACAATTTACAATTTGCCTTATGGAGTTTTCTCTACTTTGGATAATGTAAAAGAGAAAATTAAAATTTAAAAAATTAAAATTATTTTTGAAGCAAAAGAAAAGAATTGGTGTGGCTATTGGAGATGAAATTTTGGATTTGTCTGCGATTTTTCATTTATTTGATGGTCCTTTGCTGTCTAAAAATTTGAATGTTTTTAATGAGGTTTTTAGTTAATTTATTATTTTCGGAAATATTTATAGTTTCCGGAAGTATTTGTATTTTCCGGAAATAATTTTTATATTTTTCAGAACAATAATTATTTCATTTTCCGGAAATATAGTTTCCGGAATGTCTTGTATTTTTTTAAATAAAAATCTTCCGGAAGGATTTTTAATGATTTGTATTTTCCGGAACGATACAATAATTGTAGTTTCCGTAATTTTTATATTTTTGTTTCCGGAATATTTATGTCTTCCTGGAAGTTATTTCCCGGACATTAATTATTATACTTTCCGGAATCTTTTTACTAATTTTATTTTCCGGAAAACACATTAAAAATTAAACTTTAATTTTTTTGGGAGTCTTTAAATGCTTTTATGGCACTTGGACGTCAAGCATGGCTAGAAGCTAGAGAAACAATACAATCAATTCTGTCTGATACTAATTCTGTTTTGCGGGATGATGAGAATTTGAGGTTTTTGAATTGTTTTTAAATTTGTGTTTCGGAAAAAAATGATTTTCGGCTTGGGTTTCCAATGTCTTTTCTAAACCATAACTTTCTTGTTTCTTTTCTGATATAAATGGTTCTTGTATCAATATATAGCTCTGGATATGGGGATTCTTTTTCCTAGTTGGACCAATCCAATCAGAAAATCCTTTAAAAAGTTATAGCCGGATAGGCTCGCCCAATCGTGATTTTCTATCTTTATACAGGTGTATCTTTTTTTCTGGCGATTTTATCGGATTGGTTCTAACAGAAAAAAGAATCAGAATTCTAATAGCTTTCATTTGGCACAAAATCTATTCTGAACGGACCATAAATAAAAAAGTTACAGATGAAAAAAAGATCAAAAATCACGATTGCGCGCACTAATCTGGCTATAACTTCCTACTGGATATTTCTATCAGATCTGTCCTTATAGAGAAAAGAATGGGAACATTTGGAGCTTTCGATTAGTATAAAAATTATTCGGATCGGATTATTTTTAAAAGTCTTAATTTTTATTTTCATAGAAAACTTGCTTTTGTTAACAGAAGCAAAGCTACAATGCATTTACCAGCAACTATAGGCGACTATACAGATTTTTATTCTTCTATTCATCATGCAACAAATGTTGGTATAATGTTTAGAGGAAAGGATACTGCTCTTCTTGAAAATTGGTAGGTATAAGAGTTTTGCTTCAATAATATTATATTTTTTGCTTCATTTTCCGGAACAAGTTTCCTTTATTGTATGTATTTTCCTGAAGAGATAATATACTATTTTTTCCGGATCAGAATTTACTTTTCCTGAATGAATATAACAACTCACAATCAGAATTTATTCTTTTCCGGATTTGAATTTATTTTACGGAAAGAAGCATTAATTTTAGAAGCAAAGGAGCATTTTAAAAACTGAAGCATGCTTCAAAAAAAATTTTTTAGAAAATGAAACATGTTTCAATTAGCCTTAAACAAAGCATTTGCTTCAAAAAATGTTTCCGGAATTTTTTTTAATTTTTCAGGAAGCATCTTCCCGTTGGTTACCATGGAAGAGCTTCAAGTATTGTTGTTTCTGGAGTCCCTGTTCGTCGTCCATGGGGACAAGTAAAAGCAGATGAAGCAAAAGAACCCGAATTTGTTCCAAGTAAATTAATGGATTTTGAATTGGAAATGGCTTTTTTTGTTGGTGGAAAAGAAAATGAATTGGGGAAACCTATACCTATTGATAATATTGAAGAACACATTTTTGGAATGGTTTTGATGAATGATTGGAGCGGTGGGGAATTTTTTTATAAATTAAGAAAAGGAATTAAAATGAAGCATGCTTCACTTAGGAAACAAGTTCCCTTTTTTGTATGTGTTTTCCGGAAAGAAATAAAATTATTATTTATTTTTCCGGAAGGAATATAGCTCTATATATCTTTCCGGAACAGAATTTATTTATTTTTCCTGAAAGAATATAATTCTGAATTCCGGAAAAAATAAAATTAGAGTTATATTATTTCCGGAAAAATTATAATTAATTTATTTTTTAATCGCTGTGTTTTCCGGAAAATTCTTTAGCCAAGTTTCTGAAGCAAATAATTATTTTCTGAAGCATTCTTCATTTTTTAAACATTTTTTGAGCATATTTCTTTCCAATAAATATTTATACTTAAAATTTTTTTTAAAATTTAAAGCTAGAGATATACAAAAATGGGAATATATTCCACTTGGACCTTTCCTCAGCAAAAGTTTTGCTACAAATATATCGCCATGGATTGTAACGATGGAGGCTCTTAAACCTTTTATTGTTGCTAATACAAAACAAGATCCACCTCCAATGAAGCATTTACATCATTCTGATGATTTTAATTTTGATATTGAATTGGCTGTTTCTATTAAACGTGAGAAAAAATTTTTTTTCTATTTTTTTGGGGAGGTGGGGGTTAGTTTAGTTTAGCTCTTGAGTTCATTTTGTCGTTTTTAACTTTTTTGATTAGCATTCGTTTTAAATAATTATTATACCAAGCGATAGCTCTGGATGTGTGGATTCTTTTTCATGTTAAGACCATCCTCCTTCGGAGTATCCGGTAAAAAGTTATAGCCGGATAAATAACAAAAATCACGATTGTTCACGCATAAAAATTTGTAACTCTTTAGAGACTGATCTGATTTGATCATTATTTTAATAGAAGAATCAGCACATTTAGACCTTTCGATTGATATAAAATTTATTACAAGAGGTTGAGGTTGAAGAAAGTTATAGGTAAAAGAAAGTTTCAGGTCTTCATAGACTCGAATGACTTTTCCGGATTTTTATTTTTCCGGAAGGAATATAATTCTGAATTTATTTTTCCGGAAGGAATATAACTCAGAATTAATTTTTCCGGAAGGAATATAATTCTGAATTTATTTTTCCGGAAGGAATATAACTCAGAATTAATTTTTCCGGAAGGAATATAATTCTGAATTTATTTTTCCGGAAAGATTATAATTAATTTATTTTTGTGTTTTCCGGAAAATTATTTTAATTTTCTCTTCAATTTTTAGCTAAAGACAGTAATGTAGACTACACTCTTTCCAAAACAAATTTTAAATATTTATATTGGACAATAAAACAACAATTAGCTCATCATGCAAGTAATGGATGCAATATACGCCCAGGGGATTTAATGGGTTCTGGAACAATTAGTGGACCGGTAAATTAAATAAAAAATAAAATTCTGATATTTTAGACACCCGATTCTTTGGGATGTTTATTAGAATTATCTTGGCGTGGTCAAAATCCTGTTAAATTGGGTGATAGTGGACAAACTAGAAAGTTTTTGGTTGATGGAGATGAAGTTGCTATAAAAGGTAGAGAAAACATAAATCTAGTAACAATAATTTGTGTTTTCCGGAAGACCAGAATATAAAACCAGAATTAATTTTCCGGAAATATATTCACATATTTATTTCCGGATATTATATATATTTCCGGAAAGTATTTAATTTAATATATTTTCCGGAAATTATAACTACCGAGAAAATATTTGCTTTCCTGGAATATACTCATACGTTTCCGTAAGGTTATATAAATAATACATATATTTCCGGAAAGTTTATATTGTATACTCCCTGATAAGTTATGTATTATACATATAGGTATTTCCGGAAAGTATTTAATTTAATATATTTTCCAGAAAATTATACTACTTTATTGTTTCCGGAAGTACAAAAGATGGACAAACGAGTCTTATCTTAATTTTGTATTTTTAGGTTTTTGTTACGATAAGAAGACAAATATCAGAGTTGGTTTTGGAGAATGCCGTTCTATGCTTTTGCCTGCCTTATAAACAAATTGAGAAAATCTAATTTAATTAAATTGGCTGTGATAGATAAAAAATTACTTAATTTACCTGAAAATTCTATTTAACCTGTTTCTATGTCCTAATTTATAAATTTGATATTTGCTATTGGTGATCTTTTGGATTTTTTTTAAAAATTTTAATTTTTCAAAAAATCGATACTAATCGATAAAATCAATACTAATCGATATATCGATTTTTTAAAATTCCAAAAATTTTAATTTTTCTAAAAATCGATACTAATCGATAAAATCAATACTAATCGATATATCGATTTTTTAAAAATTCCAAAAATTTTAATTTTTCAAAAAATCGATACTAATCGATGAAATCAATACTAATCGATATATCGATTTTTTAAAAATTCCAAAAATTTTAATTTTTCAAAAAATCGATACTAATCGATAAAATCAATACTAATCGATATATCGATTTTTTAAAAATTCCAAAAATTTTAATTTTTCAAAAAATCGATACTAATCGATGAAATCAATACTAATCGATATATCGATTTTTTAAAAATTCCAAAAATTTTAATTTTTCAAAAAATCGATACTAATCGATAAAATCAATACTAATCGATATATCGATTTTTTAAAAATTCCAAAAATTTTAATTTTTCAAAAAATCGATACTAATCGATAAAATCAATACTAATCGATATATTCACTCCTCAAATTATTCCACAAAAAATTTTTTTATTTAAAAAATAAAAATGACAACCGATATTCTAAAAATTAAACATAATAAGTGGGGGAAACAATTAGATCAGTGAGTATTTGTAGCTGATCTTCTGTAAATTCGAGCTTGTGCTCATGCCATTCGTCTTGATGTGTGCGCTAAAAATCAAATTATTTTATTAATTTATGTTTAAACATTTTCTCTAGAAAATAGACAAATAAAAAACAAAAACACGCTAAGCGGATTCGAACCTTCAACCACCAGCCCCATAAACCCAACCCACTAACCAATACACCACAAGGGAATATGTGTGTTCTTATTTGTTATAAATAATATTCTTAATGTTTTTCCGGAAAAATCAGAATTTAATTAAAACATTTTCCGCAAAGACCAGAATTTAATCAAAACATTCTCCGAAAATATCAGAATTTATTTACAACATTTTCCGGAAAACTCAGAATTTATTTACAACATTTTCCGGAAAACTCAGAATTGAATCAAAACAAATTATAATTAATTTTCGGAAAACTACAAATAAACAAAAAACCACACCTTAAACTCGGAAAGTGCCCGTTTCACAGTTCCATAAATCGGTTGAGGCTCAGTTGCATGTTTGCACAAATGCATCAACACTTTTGGTAAAAACGAAGGGACAGAATAAGGAAAGGCCAAAACAATTGAAGCTAAAGCTAGCACTCCACTGTGTCTTTCAATTGATTGTTTGGGGGAAGAAGCGAGGGTTTCTGCACTCTTAACAAGTTGTTCATCAACAGAAATAATTCCAGCTCGAACTATAAAATTTTTAAAATTAGATTTTAGTCGAAAATAAATTTTGATAAATTCCCTACCCAATCCACTCAAAGTTTCCGCACTTGCTTCACGAACTTCAAAACGACAATCAACCAAAAGCTTGAGAAGCAAGGATTTCAAAAAATCAAAAGTTCCATTTTTAGCCCGTAGAATAAAAAGATTTGTGAAAATAAAGACTTGTAAAAATCTGAGAAGCCTGAAAAACAAAGTTTTGGAGAAAATTTCTTAAATAAAATCTTTTACGTTATTTTTGCTTTCCACGACCCTTTCTCTTGTATAGTTTGACAAACTTCAAATAATACATTTATTTGATCATTGGAAATAATAGAAAGGCCCATATTTTGTACAATATGTGTAATACAACTTGCTTGGAGTTCTTCATCTCTAAAAACATTTTTAAATATTTTTTGTTAAAAATAGTTTAAAAAAATTTTCGAAAGGCATAAAAGTAGACACAGGGAACTTGCTTTATTCCGTTGAACTCGCTTTTTAGTTGAGTTCAAAAGATTAGAGTCTCAAGTGAAAAAAGGTAGCCCAAGATGTCAATTAGTATTCTCCCAATCTCTACTTCAAAACCTTTCAAAAAAATTTTTTTTTCTAATTAAAAACTTCTCACGTTTTATCATTCGCATAATGTGTAAATAAAGGCAAAAGCTTCATTGAACTTGTATCCAAATGTGTCCCATACATTGATTTGAGAGAATAAAGGAAGGAAATTAGTGTTAGAAAGTGAAGCTTTTCTTTTTTAAATTCATCTTTAACATTTAATAATACTGAAGTTGAATCAACATGTTTGATAGAAGAATCATTGTTTTTGTTGTTATTGTTATTTTGTGATTGAATTGAATTTATTGCTTCATTCCAAAGAGGTTCAAGCTGTTGAAAATAAAAATTTTTTAATTAAATATATTCGAGTTTTAAGGACTTTCTTATGGGTTTATTTATTCTTTAGGAGAGAATTAACTAAAAAAATTCTCCTTTTAATAAAAAAAAATGCCTCCAAAAACTGCTGACACATTCCAAAATGAAAAAAACAACCATTTTTTGAGCAAAAAGGGAAATAAAAAAGGGTTTGGGGCACACAGGAAAATATTCTTACCTTAACATTAATTTCATCAATAACTTGACTAATTTTTAAATATTTAAATTTCTCGTCAAGTTCAGAATAATAAAAAGCATCTTTATGATGGAAAAATGCACAAGTAGCGAGACAACTGTGAAAAATAATTTTTTTTTAATTCAATAAAATACTCTTTTCAAACCTTCCAGCACGCTGACGAACATTTTGGAATGTATTATCAGTTAATTTAATACAATAATTAGCTAAACGTTTCCATTCAAAAGGTATAAGCCATTCAAATTCATTTAAAGCAGATTGGAGAAGATAAATTCTTCTGAAAAATTTTTTTTAGGATTTTTAAAAATTAAAAAAAAAATAAATTTTCTCTCACGTTTTAATTTGGCTACTAATATCTGTTGGTTTATTAATTAATTGGAAAAGTAATTCGATTAACCATCCAATTTGACGAGGCTCACAACTACCACACTAAAAATAATAAATGTAAAAATACTATGGAAAATTATATTAATTTTTAATTAATAAAGCAATGGAGAACGAAAGGACTCGAACCTTTAACTATTAGACGAAAAAGTCTAGGACACTAACCACTACACCACAAGTAATTAATATTTTTTACAAGTTTCCGGAAAAATCAGAATTTAAACAAAACATTTTCAGAATTTAATTAAAACATTCTTTGGGAAAAATCAGAATTTAATCAAAACTTTTTTCCGGAAAGATCAGAATTTAGTTCAAACATGTTTCGAAATAGCCAGAATTTGTTTAAAACATTTTCTGAAAAGATCAGAATTTAGTTCAAACATTTCCGGAAACAATCAGAATTTAAACAAAACATTCACCGGAAAAATCAGAATTTAATTAAAAAACAAAACAAACAATTGTTGCGATACATGTTCCCCAATATTTTTCATTTTCTTGAGGCACTTCCAACAAAGTTGTTTCCAATCTGGGTATCAACAGTTTCAAAATTTTTTCCCGTTTTTCAAATTTCCACAATTTAGACCCACAAATCATTCCAGCAGTTATCTCAGCTGCTAATCTTTGACTACTTTCCTTTAAATGAATTTAAAATATTAATCTTAAAGATAACCACAATATTTTTTACCTTATTATCTACAAGTAGAGGATCCAAAATAGCAATAAAATCGTCCAACAGATAATCATTAAATGTTCGGAAAATACGCTGAAAAATAAAAAATTAAAATAGGGCTTGATTGAGTATTTTAATTGTTTTTCAGAAAAACCAGAATTTAAATAAAACATTATTATTACTAGTATTTTCCGGAAAAATCAGAATTTAATTACAACACTTTCCGGAAAAACAGAAATGTATTTTTGGGTTTGTATTTGGTTTTCCGGAAAAACATAGAATATTATTACAAGTATTTTCCGGAAAACAAATAGATTACAACATTTCCCGGAAAAACCAGAATATTAAAAAAACAATGTTTTACTGAATGTTTTTCCGAGAAAATAGGAATTAAACAAAACATTAAAACTCACATTAAACAAGGAGAAATGAACAGCATCAAATTCCTTATCTTCTTTCTTAAAATAAAAAAAAATAAAATTTCCAAAAAAGAACAACCTCATCTTCCAAAGAATAAAGACTAGCAAATTTTTGTAAAAATTCAGTATCTTTAAATATTCCAATAATTGATTGTTCAAGTTGAGTAAATTGAGAATATTCACGATTTGACCAGTCTTGATGTAATGGAGAAGCATAAACTTTGAATTCTTTAGGCCATGTATAGAAGCCCCAGTGCGGTTTCTATAAAATTATTTTTTTAATTAATAAATATAAATGTTCTCTGGAACAATCAGAGTTTAATTAAAACATTTTCACGAAAACATGATTTAAACAATCCGGAAAAATCAGAATTTAATAAGAACATGTTTTCCAAAAATCAGAATTCAATTAAAACAATTTTCAGAATTTTAATTAGAAATTAGTAAAAAAAATTCCTCACATGGTGAAATTCAGAATTATTCCATTCTTTTTGACCAGAAGGTAATTTATCCGCATCATAGAGAAGAAAACTAAAAAATAATTTTTTAAATTGACTCAATTATTAATTAACCTATTATCCTTTCTAATTCCAAATTGAATTGGCCATTTAGCTCCAACTCCATTATTTTCTCCTCCGTCCTTCAAATTAATATTCTTAACAATTTTTATAGCCTTCTGCCGATTGATTTTAAACCAGGAAGCACAAAAACTTGTTGCCAATTTTCTCGTTTTTATTGAATCGGATATTAATAACTGGAAGAAATGGAGAATAACATCTGATTGTAATGTTGTATCTCGACGTAATAAAAGACTTAAAAGTGTCTGAGCAAAGTCGACATGACGCCAATGTAAAGCTTTGTTGCAACATATTTGGCAGAGACTTGAAGCAATATTATTATATGTTCTGAAAAATTTAAAAATAAGAGAGGTGTTGTTATTGTTTTTAATTGATCAGAATTATTGAAAATGTTTTCAGGAAAAAACCAGAATATAAATAGAACATATTTGCAAGTTTCCGGAATTTAATGAACAGAATTTTATTTTTAACATTTTCGGAATTTTATTTAAAACATTAAATACTCCCAGCAAAAATCAGAATTTAATTAAAACAATTTTTAAACCTTTTATTTTTAGCATTTATTTCTGCTTCTCTTTTGCACGATCCTTGAATTAATTCTTTAGAAATCAACGGTAATGCTTTGTGAATATTTCCTTCATAATCTTCAAGTAAAGCCTCGGCATATTTGAAAATGTTGTCAGGGAACTTGAAAAAAATTTTTAGAATTTAAAGTCAGAAAGATTAAAAAATATTTTGCGTTCAAAAACTGCTGCATAATGAAAATTTGGGAGGAAGTAAGTCCCGAAACATAAAAAGTCTGAGAAGAGTAGGGTGACCAAAAAATTCCCCCAAAATAATTTTTTCCATAAATTAACCTTAAATTCAATTTGAAAAGATGTATGGTTGGTTATAATCAAATCCTGCACATAATCGAAGAGAGCAACTATCGATTGTTTACTTGGATCAGGTGATTCTGCTAAACATAGAGCTGGCCAAATCTTCTCAATAACCTCCCAATCCTGAAAAATTAAAAAAAATTTGAAAAAGAATTACTAAAAGAATACCTGTCTAGTAAGAATAGATGCTTGTTTTCCATTTGCTAGAACATATAAAGCACCCTAAAAAAATTTTTTAAAATAATTTTTGAGTAAAATTAAAAAATATGCCAGCAATTTTTTTTTAAATTGCAGACAAAAAATTTGCGGACAGAAAAAAAATTTAAAAAATTACCTTAAATTGTTCATAATTTGTAGTTCTCTCTCTATTCTCAAGCAATTGAACCAAATTATCAATAAATAATTTGTAAGAATAGGACCACCAAGTAAATGAACCATCAAGCACTTTTTGTGCTGTTTGTCGTACTAGAGCGTATGTTGATGTTGAAAAGCGGAAAGCTAATTGAAGGGCCTCTAAATGTGTTGAAGTTAAGCCTACTAGAGGTCTATGGACCAATCTTTTCTGAAAAAAAATTTTTTTTAATAAAAAAAATAAAAGTGGTAGAGGGAAAGGAACATAACAAGTAGGCTGAAAGGAACACACGAAAAATATTTTCAAAAATTTATTTTAATAAAAAACAATTTGGTAGAAATAAGGAAACATTTAAGACTAGTCCAAAAGTATTTCCCATCCCAAAAAATAAGAAAAATCCAAACCGTATGCATTAATGAAATACTTCCTTCCATAATTGATTCAATTGTTTGAGGAAAACCACGTAATGGATCATTTAATAATTTTTTGGTCATTTGGAATGATGAAGCTTGGTATTGATGGCTGGTCTAAAAATATATAAAGTAACATATAAAAATTAACTAAAAATTTTAAACCGAATTAGATCCTCGTTCATGTGTTAAAGTTCGAATAATGTGTAGAATCTAGTTAAATTTTTAAAAAATTTTTAAAAATTCCAAAAAATCTAAAAACCTCAATAGAAGATTTTGTATCATTTTCTCTTTCATTTAACAACTTTTCTCCAATTTGTTTAACAATTTTGAATAAAAATGTTCGATAATTACTTCCATCGGCTGCTGTGATTTCTTAATTAGAATAAGTTAAAAAATTATAATAAAAAAATAGTTGAAGGAGACTAACAAAAATTTCGTGATTATCTTGAGGAAAAGAAGAGAGGAAAGGAGAGCCTCTAGTTAATTTAAACTAAAAAAGAAAAATCTTTCCTATCGCGAAACGAAATTTTTTTGCAAATTCCTACTCAAAAATCCAACAAAAAATTTAAAAAACAAACTTTTAACATTTGGAGGAACAGTAACAACATCCAATTCAACATTTGGAACAGCCATTGGAATAAGATGTAATACTTGTCCATCATAAAAGGGTAACAAATCAGCACAAGCAACTAGAGCATGATGAGCAATTTTAAGGATTTTCAATATTTCTTTGCTAAAAAAGGGGAAAATTGAAAAAAAATATTTGCGGACAAATTTTAATTTTTGCGGACAATGTCCGCATCCCAAAATTTTTTGAATTTGAAAAAATAAAATACTCTGTTGTGTCTTTAAAATTGGCCAAAAGTTGTTGCAATGGTTTTGTTAAAAATTGATCAACCAATTTTGTAGCATAATCAACTTCTTCATCTGTTGGGATGTGCCAATTCAGAGTCCAATCTTCCTTATTTACTGGTTCAGCCCAATGCTATAAAAATTAAATTGTTAAATTTAAGCAAAAATTTTGTCCGCAAATTTTTTGCGGACGACAAGAAGATTTGCGGACAGAAATTTTGTCCGCAAGCATTTTGCGGACACAAAAAAATTTGCGGACAAAAAAAAGATTTGCGGACAAAATTTGGTAAATGTATAGAATACCGACCACAAAGGAATATGGGCAAATTATATAACAATCGAAAGAGCTCGTCGAGACGAGTCGAATGACACCAAAATTATTTGGGGCTTGCAACTTTGGGCAGAAATATATAGCTCGAAATGGTCAAAAACCGTAGGGGGGACCAAGCTCAATTTAGTGATAAAGAATTCGAAAATCTAAATAATAGATCTTTCGAAAGAGCTCCTCGAGCTGAGTCGAACGACATCAAAATCAGCGAAATCCGACTTGATTTGACAAAGTTATGAGCATTGTATGAGCATTTGCTTTTTCGATTGATATATAATTTTCCCATATTTCTTTGTGGTCGGTATTCTATACATTTTCCCAAAATTTTTGTGTCTGCAAATATTTTGCGGACAAAAAAATTCCTAAAATTATACCCTTATAGGAAGAAATTTATCAAAGGATTGCTCATAACGTGTACGCAAACAGCTTGGAATTGGATAAGTTGAACATATACAATGTAAAACATTTTGAGCAAAAACCGCGACCAACTGGAAAAAGAATTATTAAAAATTTTATTTTTAAAATTAAAAAAAACCTTAAAAATATTTGGAGATTTAAACTTCAAAATTTTTCCAATAAACGAATCAATTAAACTTTTATTTTCCATAATTATATGCCCAGGAGAATTGCGGACAAGTTCAGCAGCAAAAGTTATATACCAAATTAAAGCTCGATCGACTTCCTCTTCTAGCTCAGAACCGGCTGAATAAATTAGAATTTAAAAATAATTTATAAAAAAATTAATTAAAAACCGTGATAATGTTCCTCAAACTTTTTAACAGCAAAATTGAAAAAACGAGGAAATTGAACTTCTGGGTGGTTCTAAAAAATTAATTTTTATAAATAAATTTTTTTATAATTTAAAATAAGCATACTCCAACTATTGACCCGGCCATTTTTGTAATTGCATCCATTGCTGGTTTTGAATTAAACAGGTGTTCATTGACAAAATTGAAGAATTGTTCAGTGATGTGCTAAATTTTTTTTTCAAGTTTAAAAATTTATTAGACACCTAAAAGCAGAAAAAACTTTATTTCGTGTTTTAAGCCATTTAAATGGGGAAAATAAATCAAGAAACCACGAACGGATTCGAACCATGGTGGTCACATTGACGCGCACAAGGCACAAACCAATTGGTCAAAGACACCGACAAGGCAAAGTATTAATCATTCTCTTATAAAATCGTTATTCTTAATTTATTAATAACACAAGAATAAAACCCTCCAACTTTCCTCATTATAAATAAAAAAAATTAAAAAAAATTTCTTACATTGTAAAAAGCAGAGCTACAATTTCTCACTAACGACCGGAAAACAAGTAGAACACCCTTTTCCATCACCATTTCTTCCATATTTTTTCCAGCACTTTTAGTTGATGTCAAATCTTGTCTGTCACTAACACTACTTCCAAGTAGTACAATCATTGAAAATATTTTCCTCATTAATTCTTCAACAAATAATTCAAAAGAAGCCGTTTCTGAACACAATTCTTCTTCTTCTGGTGTCAAATCTTTGCAATCTAGTGGAGCTTGAGAACAGTCCACGACTGGGACTAACATCATAAAAATGGCTAATATCTAAAAAAACAAGTATTGAGCAAAATTTTAAGGACATTTACTATAAAAGAGGGGTTGCGGATTTTGTCCGCATTTTTTTTTTGCGGACATAATTTTAGCTGTAAACTATGCTGAAATGCTGATACAAAAAGCGTATTTTCTCGGAAATAAGTCAGGGATTGGTTTATTAACCTGAGCAGGATTTTGGATACAACATAATCCAAGCCCAAAAAAAATTTACGAAGCTAAAAAATGCCTAGTTTCCCAGATAAGTAAACCCATAAAACAATCGAAAATAAAAAAAAAAAACAAACCTGAAATACAAGTCCACATTTTGCAGCATCATTAATATCCAATCCAGGCAACAAATTATTCATCAAAATTATGGCATGTCTTCGATAAGATTTTGTATTAGCTTCAAAATCCTCCAAACTTTTAACAGGCAAACGTTGAACATTTGTGCCAGGTTCTGGTAGACGATCACGTGCAATAACCACGCAGACACGTGAGAGGATTTGAAGAGATTGTGTCAAGCGGTGAGGCTCTGTCAAGGTTTGCAACGAAGGGTAGACTCTAAAAAAAAAATTTTGGAAGATGACAATTGATCCCAAAAATTTTAAATTCCCTTATAATCCAACAAATAAACTTACAAATCCAAAACAAAAGGCACAATGATTCCAGGAGAAAGGAAAGCTAATAGCCGAATAATCGACGGAACGGAATCATCGCTTTGTTTCGCAAAAGCTGCATATTCTAAACAAGGCAAAATCGATTTGACAAAATTCTCAATTTGAACATCTGTTATTTTTATGTTTTCAGGAATCTAAAAAATTTGTAAAAAATTTTAAAAATTTAATTTTTTAACTCAACCTGATTCACAAATTTTTTAGCATGAAAACGCTCTCGAGAGACTCTGTTGAGGAATGATAGAACCAATTTATGAAGAAAATTCAATAAATTTTTTGTGTGTTGTCCGGTATTAGATGGATGGAAATAACTTTCAAGAGAAAGGAAAAGTTGCGAGAAGCACTCTTGAATTCTGAAAAAATGAGAAAAATTAAAGGGTCGACTTCGAAAGGTGACAATTAATCCCATACCCAATTGTTCCGAAAATGCGGATTTTGTCCGCATTATTTTTGCGGACAGGACCCAAACTTGAAATTAAACAAAAAGAAAAAAATACTTGTTTTCAGCCATTCCGAAAGAATAGGCAAAGATCTGTGCAAGTGCAGAAAATTCATTAGAACCATTATTTGCTGCAACTATTCTATCCACTCCAATCTCAATTTTAAGAGACGACAACAGAAAAGTAAACAATTCATTGAAATAAGGAGAAAAGTCGAAATAGCCAGGACTGTCCTTGGCCAGTCTATAAAGTTAAAAATAAATAAAATCCACATTTTTTAAGTAGATGACAATTGATCCCAAAAATTTTTAAAAAAAAACCTTGCAAATAAAAGCAAAATATTTAGACGCTCCAAAGTTCCTGGGCTTGTTAAAAAATACAAAAGTTCATCTATCCATAGTTTTGCACCAAATTTATCGTTCTCTTCCTTTGTTAGACAAGTAGGCAAAAAGATTGATAAAATTTTCAGTCCTCTCATTGAACTGTCATCCCACGGGCAAAAATAGGGTCGGACCTTTAAAAAGAATTTAAATTAAATTTAATGAAGACTGAGTCAAAAATGCTTTAAAAAACCTCGTCAAGAATTTTCTGAGTAGCAGAATCACCAAAAAATCGATTGCACTGGATTATTGTTGACCCCAAAATCTTCTTTAAATCTTCAGGAATGAGAAACACTCCATCCTAAAAAAGCTAATTAAGAATTAAAATAAATTGGAAAAAACCTCTTCCAGATTTTTGTAAACAACTTGCACATACAAATCATAAAGTGGACGCCAGTCAAAGTTGACATCTCCACGTGAAATTATTGACTTACGGCTAAAATTTTAGCAATTTTTAGAGAGTTTAAAGAAATTTAAAAAAATTTTTAAAATATTAGAATTTTAATAAAGAGCTAACTACAGTTCATATTAGTATTTTTGGTATCATAAAGAAAAAAAATAAGAAAAGTCCGCAAGTTTTGTCCGCAAAAAAAGTTTTGTCCGCAAAAATATTTTGCTTCTTCATTCAAAAACGATTGAATTATTTGGATTTAAAAGATGCTTTTTAGACTATTCTAAGCGTTTTAAATTATCAGAAAAACCCCGGAGACTTTAAAAACTCTCAAGATTCAGGTAACCAAAATCCACACAAAAATCCCTCAATTAATTAAAATTATTTTAAAAAATATTTACGAACGATAAAAGCACTCCAATAGAACAACACAAAACTTTGACGGCACGGAAATCCAAATCCTTCATGATTAAAGCATTGTAAAGCAGGTTTAACATATTCACATGATCCATTTTTGTGAAGCGGAAGGAATGGAGTTTAATAAATCTGTTTAAAGGAAAAGGTAATTCTTGCGTTCGTACCCCCCACTCATTTTTCCTTCTTCAAAGTCTTAAAAAATGGTCAGCCAGTCTTAGGTTATAGAACTCATCGAGCAGTATCGAATGACACCAAAATCAACCCCAGGTCTTAACTTTGGGCCGAGATACAGACCTCCAAAAATTGTAAAATAAAAGGGTGGACCAAGCTCATCTTTTGGGATAAAAATCCGATTAAACAAATAATAGCTCATTTGAAAGAGCTCATTGAGCTGATTCGAATCACATCAAAATAATCGTAATTGAACAAGATTTGAGAAAGCTATGTCATAAAGTAATCCTATGTTAGTCGTGAGACGCTTTTGCAAAACCTCTCTCTTTGTGCAAGTTTTTTATCTATATCTTGGCCCAAAGTTAAGACCCGGGGTTGAATTTGGTGTCATTCGACACAGCTCGACGAGTTCTATAAACTAAAAATTTGATTAACCGACTGACCATTTTTTAATACTTTGAAGAAGGAAAAATGAGTGGGGGGTACGAACGCAAGAATTACCAAGGAAAATTATACGAGAAATATCTGGGAAACTAAAAGAAGGTCTATTCGAATTTTATGAAAAAAAATTTTTTAAGAGAGAAGCCTATATGGAGGAGAACCAAAAAAATTTAATTCAAAACCTGTCCAATTCATACACCCAAATAAGCAATCCAGGTCTAGCATCCCTCATCAACACAGAGTATCCCATGCCCGATTTTATATTAGAAAAGTAGTGATCTGCCTCCTTCTCCAATTCCGCCTGGTACGGGAGAAGACGGTGTTGCCAGATGATACGTTGGAATTGAACATTTTCTAGAATTTTATAAAGTTGAAAAAACTGAGAGGATCATATGAGACACGGATCCTTTACTTTTATTTTTCTTTAACGTCTAAAGGGTCTAAATCCCCTTTTGAATGTTTCTCGTTTCAAAGAATAAATTTACTCAACATTTATGACTAGGCACAAGTAGACATATGGAAGAAAGTTTGCCCCTGACATAAATTTTGACAGCAGTAAAAGTCCGCAAATGTTTGTAGGGATAACGGAAAAGTACCAAAATTTACAGATGACAGTTGATCCCAAATATAAAATTCCCCCTATTGACAAGAAATACAAATCCAAACAAAAGGCACAAGTCTTAGGAGAAAGAAAAATTGACGGACGGAATTATTGCTTTGTTTAACCCTCAGTTATATCCTTTTTAAGAAATCTTATAAGAAACCTTGAGAGTCAGCAATTTCCGTATCAGAATCTTCATTATCCATAATTTCGTCAAATATATCAGCTACTTCAGACAAACAATCAGTGTCTTCTTCAAAATCACTTTCGTCAGAATAAATCGATTCGCTTGAAGAATCCACTTTTAATTTTTTTAAATTAACTGATTTTCTGAAAAATAAAAGAAATAAAATATATATTATGTAAAATAAATATGAGAAAAAAAAATTTTTTTGTAAGCAAAATTAAGTGTGTGAATAAATTTATGATGACTTTTATTTTTCTGATGAAATTTAGAGGGAAAAGAAAAAAAGGCAAGAATAAGAATAACATCAGAGAATGCATATAAGGCGTAAATTTAAAAATTTAAAAGCATTTAGGATACACGTTAAAAATATGTGAGAGAGGTAGTCGATTTTTGGAAAAACTTGGAGTATCCAGAATTAACCAGAAAAATCCTCGGCATTCTTCCGAACGGAGGGGGAACCCTCTCTCTCTCCTAACCAAGGAACTTAAACCTTCAAATAAATTAACCTAAATTAAACACACATTGGAGTCGAATGAGGCTTCGAAGAAAACTCAAATGTAGGCATAAGAAATGTTTATATAGGAGCTGGGATGGCGGAAAGATAAAAAAGTGATGAAATATAAGTTTGAGGAACAAAGAAATATTTGAAAGATGTAATGAGGCAAGTTTTGGAAGGCAAAAATGGATTGAAAAAAAGAAACTAAGGAAATATTTTATGGATTAGAACATTATATGTATTATACAAAAACAAGTTAAAAAACGGATTTATTCAAAATAAAATTTCAGAGAAAAAAATATTTAAAACTAAAATCGAAAGAAAAACCATGAAATTCAAAATTTCCATGTCTATATAACGTGAGTTTTAGTCTGAATTTTTTGAGGAAATTTTTGCCTGGAGCTCAAAATTATTTCCACCCTTCAAACACAGGACAACATACAAAAAACCTTTTGAATTTTCTTCATAAATTGGGGTTATCCTTTCTTAACAGTTTCTCGTGAACGTTTTCAGGAGAAAAAATTTGTAAATCAAGTATGCTTGGAATATGCAACGTGTAATAGTTTGACTGGCCATCCCCTTTTTCCAATTTCCCTGACCATTTTGAGCTTTTTTGCTTAACTTAGATTGGTGCACAAACCTCTAGTAGGTTTCACACAAACACACAAAGATGCTCTCCAATTAGCTTTTCGTTTCTCTACGTCAACATACTCTCTGGTACGTCAAACAGCTCAAAAAGTGCTTGATGATTCATTTACATGGTGGTCGTATTCCTACAAATATTTTGTCAGTCAATTAGTTCAAGTGCTTCAAATTAAATCTAATTGTTAGTTAGTTTATTTCAAGCACTTGAACTAATTGACTGACAAAATATTTGTAGGAATACGACCACCATGTAAATGAATCATCAAGCACTTTTTGAGCTGTTTGACGTACCAGAGAGTATGTTGACGTAGAGAAACGAAAAGCTAATTGGAGAGCATCTTTGTGTGTTTGTGTGAAACCTACTAGAGGTTTGTGCACCAATCTAAGTTAAGCAAAAAAGCTCAAAATGGTCAGGGAAATTGGAAAAAGGGGATGGCCAGTCAAACTATTACACGTTGCATATTCCAAGCATACTTGATTTACAAATTTTTTCTCCTGAAAACGTTCACGAGAAACTGTTAAGAAAGGATAACCCCAATTTGTGAAGAAAATTCAAAAGATTTTTTGTATGTTGCCCAGTGTTTGAAGGGTGGAAATAATTTAAAGTTCTAGACAAAAATTTCCCAAAAAATTCAAACCTAAACTTACGTTATGTGAATATCAATTACAACAAAATGACCAATGGCCAAGTGTCCCTATAGGTTTTTCTTTCGACACTTCCATTTAACAAAAAAATAAAATTAAAAAAAACTTTGTCGTGTCTTTAAAATTAGCCAAAAGTTGTTGCAGTGGTTTTGTTAAAAATTGATCAACCAATTTTGTAGCATATTCAACTTCCTCATCGGTTGGGATATGCCAATTTAAAGTCTGCTGCAAAAGTTATATACCAAATTAAGGCTCGATCGACTTCCTCTTCTAGCTCAGAACCGGCTGAATAAATTAAAATTTAAAATAAATTCTAAAAAATTAATTAAAAACCGTGATAATGTTCCTCAAACTTTTTAACAGCAAAATTGAAAAAACGAGGAAATTGAACTTCTGGGTGGTTCTAAAAATTAATTTTTTTTAAATAAAATTCATAAAAGCATACTCCAACTATAGACCCAGCCATTTTTGTAATTGCATCCATTGCCGGTTTTGAATTAAACAAGTGTTCATTAACAAAATTGAAAAATTTGTCCGGAAATGTGCCGAGAAATAGAGAATAAGTTGATGTAGAAGAACGAAAAGCTAATTGAAGAGCTTCCAAATGTGTTGGTGTTAAGGGACAGACAAAGTTTTTTTATTGTGCAAGAATAATTAAATATTTAAGGCTTTTATACTAAAGTTTTAGGACAATGTGTCTAATAAAACAAAACGCCAAACAAAGAAATAAAATAGGCGTTATTTAAATGCAAATAGAATAAACCGGAATTAATTGTATTTTCCGGAAGCATTTTCCGGAGACTTTAATATAACAAGTGTTATTATATTTTCCGGAAACCTATTCCGGAAAGTTGTGTTAATTAGTTATTCCGGAAATAGAATCAGTATTGTTGTATTTTCCGGAAACATTTTCCGGATACTTTAATATAACTATAGGGTTATTATATTTTCCGGAAAACTCATTCCGGAAAGTTTTATTAAATGGTTATATTTTCCGGAAGAATTAAATAGAATCAGTATTATTGTATTTTCCGGAATATTGTATTTTCCGGAGAGTTTAATATAGCAAGTGATATTATATCTTCTGGTAAACTTATTCTGGAAAGGTCTGTTAAATGGTTATATGTATTTTCCGGAAAAATTAAATAAACTCAATATTATTGTATTTTCCGGAAGCATTTTACGGAAACTTTGAATATCAACTATAAATTAAACAATTCCGGAAAAATCAGAATTTAATGTATTTTTATTGTATTTTAGTAAAATCAATATAATGTATTTACTCTTTATTTCCCGTTTCTTGATCGCCCTTTAAAATTTGGAGATTCCTATCTTTAATTAAATTTTTATTCCTTTTAAATTCTCTCTTTTCTATACAAATCACAGTCAAATTGATATTTATCCGCAACTCTTTTTGGAGGAAAACTTGTATTTTTAATTTAATTTATTCCTTTTTTAAATTAATTTTTTAAAAATGCCCCAAGTTGTGAAACGTATTTCTCCAGAGATTGAGACACTTTCAACCATTGAAGGACTTAAGTTGATTAAACAGAAGGTACTAGATAATGTTTTATAGAAATTAAATCAGAATTAAAAAATCAGAATATAAAAACCAGAAGCTAAAAATCAGAATTAAAAAAATCAGAACGAAAATCAGAACAAAAAATCAGAATAAAATAATCAGAATAAAAAACCAGAATTTAAAAATCAGAATATAAAAACCAGAATTTAAGAATCAGAACAAATTTAGAAATCAGAATTAAAAAATCAGAACAATAGAAGAACAGAATACCAGAAATGTAACAATATTTGTATTTCCGGAACATTTTTTCCGGAAGGCTGTGTTTAAGCTATAATTTTAAAAAATGTGTTTTTTCCTGAAACCCCTATTTTTCTTGTATTTTCTCCCCTTCAAACTTTTCTTCTAGGTATTTCCTGATGAAAGGGGCTTCTTCAGTGAATCTTACAATGCTCGTGATTGGAAAGAGGCCTTAGGGTTTGATGAGCGATTTCTGCAAGATAACCACTCCTATTCAAAATTTGGAGTTATTCGAGGGTTACACGCACAAAAAGGGATGGGAAAACTTGTTTCTGTACTTGCCGGCTCGATTTTTGGTTAAAAAATAATTTTTAAATTAAAAAAATAAGTAAATAGATGTTGCAATAGATGCACGTTTGGGCTCTCCAACTTTTGGTAAATGGCATGGTATTGTGCTTGATGCTAAAGAAAAGACTTCTTTTTGGATCCCTGATGGTTAATAAATTTAAGAGAAATTTTTGAAATTATTTTGTTTAAATTTTTTAATCTTTTAAAGGATTTTTACATGGTTTTCAGGCAAGTTAAATTTAAATTAAGATTTTCCGGAAACCTTAAAGTATGAGAATTATATTTAAATTTTCCGGAAAACTTTATAAATCAGAATTTTATTTTCCGGAAAAATGAGATAAAACCAGAATTATTATATTTTTCCGGAAACTATTGTATTTCCGGAAAATTATATTTAAATAAAATTTTCCGGAAAACAAATATTAATTTATTTTCCGGAAAACCTTAGTATTTCTATAATTATTTTATTTCCGGAAAATTAAAGTCAAGTATGAATTATAGTATTTTCCGGAAAACATTTTAAATTATATAGAATGTCTATTTTCCGGAAAAATTAAAAACAAAAATTATAGTATTTTCCGGAAGACTATTATTTTGTTGTATTTTTATTTGTTTCTTATTTAAGTGTATTTCTGAGGAGGGTGCTCATGTGGTTTATAAAGTCAGTAATTAAGTTAAAAATAAATTTAGAAATTTTCTGATTTTAGTGTACTTCTGAGTATGATCAAGAGAAGGAATTTGGTGTTGACCCTTTTGATGAGCAGGTATTTACTCGACCTTGTAACCTTAAAAAGAATTTTTAAATTAAAGATAGGCATTGTTTGGCCTGTAGTAGACAAGTCAAAATGGGTGGTCAGTGAACGTGATCGAGTAAAAAATTAAAAAAATTAATTTTAAAATTAATTTATAATATTAAATTTAGAAACATCCATCATTGAGCACTCTAAACGGAGTAGATAAATAAACAAAAATAATAATTTAGAGGTCACTTGATTTTTCATTCTTTAGCCTCACAAAAGTGTAATTGAGTTAAAAATAATTTTTAAGTGGTGATTGAGTAAATATTTTTTTATTTGTTTTGTGTTTTTCTAAACTAATTAATGTTTTATTCCAAGTTTATTTAAAACATTTAAATATTCCAACTTGTTTGTCAAACATTAATTTAACTTGTTCAAGTTTTGAAAAATATTTCCAACTTGTTTCTCACTACAATAACAATAAATATTAAAACAAACTTGTTTCCGAACACCAAACATTTTCTAACACTGAAAAACTTGCAAAAAACTTCCAACTTGTTTCTCACAAACATTCTAACTTGTTTCTCAAACATAAAAACATTTTCTACCAATTAATAAAAGTTAAACTTGTTGCCAAACAAATAAACATTCAAACTTGCTTAACAAACATTCCAACTTGTTTTACAAACATTTGAACTTTCCCAAACACAATAGAACTTATGTTCGCTTAAAAACATTTTCAGAATTTCCCTCAACATTTTAAAATTATAAAAACACAATTAATTAAAAATACAATTGTAAAAAAAGTTTTTATAATTAATTGCAACTTGTTTTGTTTCTTTTTGGATTATCAAGAAAAGAAAAGAAAAATGTTGTGGGTAAAGAATAGGCTGCTTTTTAACGCCAACCGGTCCACACACATAAAAGGTATATTTATATTTTTGATTAAAAAAAAAGTCCGGGACGGACAGTAACACGTAAAAATAACGTTTATTTGGGATTAATTATTTTTCTTTTATTTTTCTTATTTTTTTTTGCTTGGGAAAAAAGGAAAATTTTCAATTTTTCTAAGCAAAAAAAATTTTTAAAAATATTCCAACAACCTTAAAAAATAATTTTATTTAATTTTTAAGTAAAAATCCTGAAAATTCTCTAGGAAAAATATTAAATTTTTAAGAAAAAAATTTAATTTTGTCTCCATAAAAGCGGAAATAGGCAATATAAACTAGACAATAAAAAAGATTAAAAAATGGGTGAATGAATAAATGGATCACAACACATCGCCGAAATTATATTTTTTAGCTTAAAGCCGATTTGGTGGACAGAGTTTTTGGGAGGGGATCGATTCGAAAAGCAAAGAAAATAAAATAAAAGGAAATCAGCTTTTATTTTATAATAATGCACTCTTTAGGAAAATATACACAACTTTGTTATCAAACAAAAATAGGATGTTTGTTAAAATGTTTTTGTGTTTTGTTTTGAACAAAACATTAAAACTTTTTTCTCTAATTTTAATTCAAGTTTATTACTATTTATTTGCTAAACATTAAAACTTGTTTCCTCAACATGTTTTTCCCAAACATTTTTTCCCCAACATGTTTCCCTATTTGTTTTTTCCTCAACATGTTTTTTCTCAACTTGTTTCCCAACCACAATAAATAATTACAACTTTTTTCCAAACATTTAATATAAACATTTTCAAGTTGTTCCCAAATTAATAAATATTCCAGCTTGTTTGGCAACATATCAAAACTTGCTTAGTACAAACATTATTTTTTTTAAAACATTTAAACACAAACTTATTTTCCAAACATGTTTTTCACAAAATACAATGTTTCCCAAACATTTTAAATTATTTAATAAAATGTTTTAACAGACAAAAATGACTACAGTAAAAGACTCAATATTCGACCTCGGCCAATTCCAAATTCCCCGTCCAAAATGTATCGGAATGGAATTTGTAACTATTCGTGGGACACATTCAGGGTTCTATAGAAGTATAAATAAAAATATTGCACAAAAGTATGGTCTGCAACAACGAAATTTTGAGGTTCCAACAGCTAAACGACCAAGTATTCCCGAAGAATGGACTAAAAACAACGAGGAAAGTGTGAATAAAATTAGAAATAAAAAAGAGAATAATAATGGAAGCATTCCGGAAGAGCCAGAAAATGTTTTGGAACCTTTGCCTGATTATGAAGTTGAAGGGAATGAGGGGAAGAAAGAGGGGGTGGTTACTGTGGAAATTGAAATGAGGTAAGAATAAAATTTAAAAATTTGATTTTTGAATTTTTGAAATATTTCTTAAAAATAAAAAAATTTTTTTTCAAGGAAAGATGCTATCGCCGTTAATAAGAGTGAATTGTCGCCCCCTCTTAAAGAAGTTAATAGAATGGCCTTGTTCATAGAATCGCCTTGTGCAAACAACAATTAAAACAAGACAAATTGAAAATATGAAAATAAAAATTTTGAAAATTTAAATAAAATTAATGCAATTTAAAAATTAATCCCATAAATAATTTAAATAAAAAAAGTAATTAAAAATATATATCTATTTATCCAATAAAATCATAGATTTTATTAAGTAGGTAAAAACTATGTTTTGAAGGCTAAAAACAAATTAAGTAAAACAAACAATAATATAAATTGGCAGTGTTTGTGTTCGAGTTGGACATGTTTTTATTAGAAATGAACATTTATCACAAACGAGTAATTTAACTATGTTTAATTATCTATGCAACATTTATAATAAACTAAAACAAAGTTTCGAACATTCACTCAAACATGTTTTTGTTTTGTTCATGTTTTGTTCATCCAAACATGTTTGTTTTGTTTATTAAAATGTTTTGTTCGTTGAGGAATGTTTAGATGTCTATGTTTTAATGAATGTTTGTAAATGCTTCTGAATGTTTGAATGAATGTTTTAAACATCCTTAAATGTTTATGTTTCTAAATGTTTGTAAAATGTAAAACAATGAATGTTTATTGCTATTATTTAATCATGTTTTTCTCATAAAAACATTTAATTTCAAGTTTAAATATTCCAAGTTTATTTATTTGCTGTCTAGTCTTATTGCTATAGTATTATAAACTTAAGTTTGCAAAACAAGTTTTATTTTAAAAGTTTATTTGTTTTTGTTGTTTTGTCGATGAGAATCAACAACATTATTATTAAGTTTTGTTCGCAAAATACTGAAAAAAAAACATTTGATTTGTAAAATCCAATAAAATTACTGATTTATTGATGAACGTGAAGGGGCATTTTCTCTCCGGCATAGACCATCTCGTATCAATTGTTCTCTAATTTCAGATTGTCTAACAATCCCCAAACGGGTTCTATAATCCCTAATGGCTGCGACTAAGGGGCTTTCTTGCCTTCCTTCTTTGGCGTCTTTTGGTCTGACAGATCCGGTTGTTCGGTATCTTTGTAAAATTTTAGAAACACAGCTATGTGTTATACACAAACATCTAAAAATCAAATAATTATGGAAATTCGAATTTTTATTTTTTACTTGGAGATATCACAGATTTTCCATCCCGATTTGTGTAGGTCTACAATTTGTTGCCTTTCACTCATAGATAAAGGCAATCCAGGGGAGTATGTTCGCCCTAACTGATTAACACCTGAGAGTTAAAAATGGTCAATTTAAAGGACAATAATATTCTCTCCCTTAATCTTACCCGAACTTCTACTAGCAGAAGAATCAATTTGACCAACATTAATGGCATCTAGAGAAGGTTCACAAGTGTTTGCCGATAACCCACTTAAGGGCATTAACTGTTCACATTCATTTAATCTCTGTGTTTGAGGGGATCCTTCAGATGAAGACGAATGAGTGGAACTTGAAGGGCTCTGTCCTGCTGATGGTAAAGCAAAACAACAAATGTCTGATGTTTGGTTTGTCTTTAAAGGGAGAAAAAGAGAAATGTTGTGTTGAATGTTTGGATGTTTTTGTGTATAATTGTAAAACAATGTTTGTTTCTATTTAATTATGTTTTTCTTAACAAAAACATTTAATTTCAAGTTTTATTAATTCCAAGTTTATTTATTTATAAACGTAAGTTTGTAAAATAAGTTTTATTTAAAAAAGTTTATTTGTTGCACCAAGATTTAAGTTTGCGAAACATGTTTTCTTTATTCCAACGTGTTTATAAATTTAGGTTTGTAAAACAAGTTTTATTAATTCCAAGTTTACTTATTTGTTTTACAATTTTAATTATGTACAAATTGTAAAAACTTTAAAAAACCTTAAAACTCAAAGAAGGCAAAGAAAACCGCCTTTCTTCGTTGGATAAAGGTAACAAAGGTTGGAGTGTTGTATAATAATGTGGAGGGGAATAGCGGTCACTCAAGGAGGGAAGTAGGCACGTTTGTGTTGTTGTATTATTAATTAATTCTCCTTTTAAAGGACTCAAGTACATACTGACTGGCTCTAGTGATGTAAAACAATTCTTTCTGCCCTTCAATTCACCCTGAAAATTTTTTTTTAATTTTTTGACTTGAAAAAAAATTTTTTTTGGCCAAAAAATTTAAAAAATAAGCAAAATTAATTAATTAATTACTGTAAAATATTTATAAATTCCTGTTTTCCTCTCAAAAATTATAAGCAAAATATAATTTATATATTTTATTTCCTGCTGTGGTTTACTACAAAAAAATAAAAACCTCTATCTTTACTCTTATTAAACTTTTCTCATTCTTTCATTAATTTTTTAGTCTCAAATTGTAAAAACAAATAAACAGTGCAAAACACAACATTCTTGCTGACGAACTTTTTTTTTATTACTTTTGAAAAAAAAGTTGGAAATCATAAAACATGGGGTGTGTGCAATAAAACTTGAAATAACGGCTGTTTTACAAACTTTGTTTGTTTTGTAAGCTAAGCGCATGTTTTGTAAAACTTAGCGCCTGTTTTACAAACTTTGTTTTGTAAGGTTAGGCATGTTTTGTAAAAACGCATGTTTTGTTTGTTTTAGAAACTTAATGTTTGGTTCATATAAAAATGTTAGTAAGTTTATAAAAAGAAAAAATAAAACTTAAAACTTGTTGCGCGCAAAAACAAAATTGTAAAACTTGAAAAAACTTTTTCTTGCGCATAGACATTTTTCAAAAGGGGAATACATGTTTTTGATGTTTCTAATAATTTTGTCTATGTTTGTTGTTTTACAATTTAATAAACAAAAATGCTGTAAATTAAAAAAAGGGAGAGGGAAAAAATGTTGTTTTTGTTTTTACAACTTGCCGAATTGTGTAAGTGTTTTTCTCTTTGAATACCCTTTTTGAGTGATTAATGGCCATTTTTGGGAGGTTTTAATAATTTTTAGGCAAAATTACTAAAATGTTTTTTTTATTATTTTAGAAGGAATAAATAAATAAAATTAATTAATGGCTGGCAAAAATGAGAAAAAATAAATAATAGTGAAGGGCAAAAATTAAAAGTAAAGTAGAAATTTTAGAGGGGAGGGGGGGGGGGGGGGGGGGGGGGGGGGAGGGAATGCCTATATTATTAATCATAAAAAATTTTTAAAAATTTAGAAAAAATTTTTTTTTAATTTTCCCCCAACCTTCATCCAAGCGGTGAAATCTCGTTCTAAACTTTCAGGTGTAGAAGTATCAATAATTGGTGGGGATTCTATAAAATAATTATTTGAAAGGGAGGAATTAGAAGAAGAAATTGGTGACAATATAGTTTTGTTGTCGGGTTCGGGTTCAATTTTTATTTGACGTAATAAAGGTGGCGGTTGTTGTTGACCAGCTTCAATCGGCATGGACTCACCACTAGTCTTTAATAATATTGTTTACATTAGAACTTGTTAAGTTTAAAACTTAGGTTTATAATAAACAAAGAGAAAGTTGGAAAAAAAAGTTGGGAAAAAAACAAGTTGGTAAACTTAAAAACTTTATTTTATGCGAAAATATAATCTTAAGTTTGCAAAATTTAAATAAACTTGGGATAAAACTTAACGCCTGCTGATAGGTAAAATAAAACTTTTCTTAAGTTTTCGATAATATAAAACTTAGAAACTTAAGTTTGTAAAAGTTTATATAAACTTGAATTTAGTTGAACAAAACAACATAAAACTCCCAACATTTGTTTGTTGTTGAACAAAACAACTAGACAAACAATGTTTTTAAAACATGTTGACTTCACAAACTAAAACATAACAAACATATAAAAACAAGTTTTAAAAACAAAACAAGCAACTAAAACAATGTTCATTTAAAATAAAACTTAACGCCTGCTTCAAAACACAACTTGACCAACTTAACGCCTAAAAAGAAGAGAAAATGAAGTGGCACAATTTCAAAAGAAAATAAAAATAAATTTAGTAAGAGGACTTTAACTAAAATAAGACGGGAATATTTATATTTTATTAAAATGAAGAAAAGTTGGGTAAAAATTATAAAAAGCAAAAAATAAAGGCGGCAATAGAGAGAAGAGAGAGAGAAGGGGGAAAGGAGGGAAGAAGGTTTCCGCGCAGGCAAATTAATGTTTCTGTTTTACTGCAGAAAAATGCTGTTGTGGTTTGAAGACTAAAAAATGATGGCCCCATATAAATATATATATTTATGAGAGAAATATATATAAGAAAAAAATTTTTTTAGAAAAAAAATTTTTTTACTAGACCGGTTTTTCGAGAAAAAAATTCTTAAAAATCCCGCAATGAACGGATACTTTTTTTAATTAATTTAAAATTAATTCTTTTTACATTTTTTAGCAAGTAAAATTGATCTTTATTTCTATTGCCAAATTTACGTAAAGGGGTAATTTTGATGATTGAAGGGGAAATAAAAACTTAAAAAAATATTTGAGTTAAAAACTTTGTTAAGTTTAGACTTAAAAATACAAACTTAAGTTTATTTAAATAAACAAGGAAAAACAAGTTGGTAAACTTGAAACAAAGTTTGTGATAATAAAATGATAATATATATTTAAGTTGAAATAATATAAAACTTAAAAAATTCAAGTTTGTAAATGTTCATATAAACTTGACTTTTGTAAATAAAACTTAGCGCCTGTTGAACAACAAATAATGGGTTAAACAAGTTGGTAAACTTAAAAACATTAGGAAAAACATTAAAAACATTTAAATTTAAAACTTGTTCATGTTTGTAATAATGTAAAACTTGAGTTTGCAAATTTAAATAAAATTGAAACTTTTGAAAAAAACATTAAATCGAAACAGATTAAAAATTGAATTTGCAACAAAAGAGGAAAATAAAAAAATTAATTTATTTAAACTTTAACAAAATTGCAATTACTATTTATCTTTATGCCCTCAGGCATTATTTTAATTCTTAAATTAAAAAAAATTGTAAAAGTTTAAATTATTTTTGAACATTGTTATTTATAGTTTAATTAAAGGAAAAAAACAAGTTGGAAACCCTAAAAAGTTGGTGAACTTAAAAATTAAAACTTGAACTTAAGTTTGTAATTTTCTAAACTTTTTGTATTTAATACTCTTAGACTTGGGGTAATATTATAATGAGAGTTAATTTTAAAAGATTTTTTAAAAAATATTTTTCTTAAAAATTGACTCAGTAATTTTGAAAAATAATAAAATTAAAGCTTTAGCCACGTGAAAAAAATAAAAAAAATTCTTTGGATTGCGCGATCAAAAGAAAAAAATAAAAGAAAAGTGTAAGAGCTTAAGAGGAAGAAAATATAAGGAGGAGAGGGGGAGAATTATTTAATAAATATATCCTTATATAATTCTTAAATTGCATCATTTGCTCAAAAACTTGTTAATTTCTGGCTTATTCATTCACTAAAAAAGAAAAAAAATTTTTTTTGGATATTTTTGAGAGAAAAATTTAAAAAAAAATAAGAAAATTGATAATAAGGGGGAGAAGAAAATAATAATAAAATAAAAATATTTTTTTAAGAAGGTGCTAATTTAAATTTATTTTGGCCGTCATTATTTAAAAGAGACGAAACGATATAAAATGAAATATGGAGGAAGAAAAATTTTTTCCAGTTAAAAAAATTTTTTTTGAATTTTTTAAGTTTTTTTGAAGAAAATTACGTAAGTCTGCTGATTTTTGTTAGTTTTTCGCCCACAAATTTTTTAAAGAGAAAAATAATTTTACCATTCAAAGTCCATTTTGTAGAGAATTTTAAGCTCTATCTAATGGTCTTTAAATAAAATTAATTGGTTCAGTCATTGATGAGTTATGCTGCTTGAAGTAAGCCTATACCTAATGAACTCAGGACAGATTTTCTTCAATAACTTTTTTATTTAGAAATTTAAAATTTTTATTTAAATCAGGTTTTGTAGAGAATTTCAAGCTCTATCAAAAAGTAGAAAAATTTTTTCAAAAAAAATTTTTTTAAATAAGATATGGAGCAAAAACTCAATTTTCAATCTCTCATGTTAGTAAGAATCACAACAGGGAACAACGAAGCAAAAAAATATTTTTTCTTTTTATTTTCAACTTTCTCAAAAGCCAACCACAACTCTTAAAAAATAATCACATGATTTTTTATAAAATGGGCTACTTTAGTAAATTAATTTTCTAGAAAAGTGCGCGGAAATTGCAGGTAAAAATAAATTGCTTTAAAGGAAAGTAAGGGAAAAAAGCTTTCAATTAATTCGACGCCTAGAGATTTAATAAAGTAAAGGCCAGAAAAAACAGGATTGGAAAGTTAAAAGATGGGGGATTATAAAAATGTTGAAAAATATTTTGATAAATACCTGGGAACGGGTTGAGAAAAAAGTCGTGTTGGATTTAGATTTAAAAGTTCGGGTTTTGGGTGCCCCGTCACATACCTGATAGTATACAGAACAATGTTAGGGAGACATGTGGACATATAGGGACGGACATATTGGGATATTTTAATCTAACACCTGATTTCGGGACCTACGGCCACTGGGTCTTAGATAGTACATTGTCCCATTGAAGGATGTTTTTGAAGTTGGTTATCTTTCTCATAGCAAGGGGCTCCCCCAGCAATAATATCTCCCAAAGTTTCAGTTGGTGTGGTTCTGATGTGCTTGACTCTTCCAAAATAAAATAACAGAATTTAAGAAAATCTGAATTAAAAATTAGAGAGAAGATAACACTCGCTTAGAGTGTGAAAGTTTGATAATTCCCCTTGTGTTCCTTTCCTATCCCCATCAAAAAATCGAGAACAACCTAAAGAGAAGGATGAAGGAGAAAAAACATTCATAAAATTAACTCAAATTTTTTTAATTTTAACCTTGAAGCAACAAATCTAAAAAGTAAAAGTGCTTGAAAAGGAAGGAGGAGAGTATAATCCAAAGCATGGAAAAATAAAAAAATACAAGAAATTTGGGTTAATCCTCTCCATTTTCTTTTTTTTAATTGTTTGGGAATGTATAAAACAATTGGAGGGATTGGGGAAAACAAGCTTCTACTCTAAACTTTTCTCTAATTTTTATCGAAGAAATTTTTAAAGCGCATAATTGGTCGAGAATGAGAGGTGAGGGATGTTCTGATCGAGTTAAAAATTGGAATTAAAAATAAATCAGAACAAAAATCATTCCCAGAGGGAAAGGAAAATACTTGAAAAGGAAGAAAAAAATTAAAATTATCATAAATATGTAAAGATAAGAATAGAAATCAGAATAAAAAATCAGAACAAAAAAATCAGAATAAAGAAACCTAACGGAAAATAGTCAACGAATCTCGATTAAATCAAGTTTGCAAACCTTGTAAAGCCAGAAAAAAATTTCTGAGGTTATCTTATTTGGTAACTGATAATTAAATCCTGACCGGACTTTGGTTAACCGTAAGTTTCAACTTATTTTTTGCCTCTCAGACTTAATAAAGACGGTAAATAAAGGTTTAAATTTTTAATGTCCTTTCTCAAAGAATGCACTTTCACAGAGATTAAGGAGGGAAAATATAAATAAATTATTAGAGGATTAAAGCCTCCCCGCAACAAAAAATATATTTATTTATTTATTGTGCACAGCAGCGGTTTTTGATCTGTCGAGAGATGGGTAGGAAATGACGAGTTGGGCCGAAATTATATAAAAAAGGAGCCGACGGAAGCTATAAAAGGGATAAAGAAGATATTTAGAAAATCAAGGGAAAATTTAGTAATAAATAAATAAATATAAGGGGGAAGAGAAAATGATTGGAAGAAAATATATCGAAGAGAAAAACAGGTTTAATTAAAAATGAAAAATATTAAAGATTATTATTTTTGCCTAGTAATGAGAAGAAAAGTTTTTTGCTGCATTTTGTACACTTAAGTTTATAATAGTTAATATAAAACTTAAATTTGTAATTATATTAAACATTTTCCGGAAAATGTTTTCCGGAAAAAAAGAAAATATTTTTAGTTAGGAGAATAATTAATAGTTTTCCGGAAAATGAAAATAATATCTAGTATTCCGGAAATAAATTAAAATTTCCGGAAAATATTAGAAGTTTCCGGAGAATAAGTTAAACATTTTCCGGAAAATGTTTTCCGGAAAAAAGAGACAGTATTTTTAGTATTAGGAGAATAATTAAAACATTTTCCGGAAAATAAGTAAAACATTCCGGAAAATGTTTTCCGGAAAAAGAAAATAATATCTCTAGTATTCCGGAAATAATTAAAAGTTTTCCGGAAAATAATTTAAAAATTCCGGAAACAAATTAAAACCCTTCTGTAAACTAATAAGCTTTCCGGAAAATATGTAAAACATTCCGGAAAATGTTTTTCTGCAAAAACGATCCGGAAAATAATTGAGCTGTCCAGAAAAGAAGTAAAATATTCTGAAAAATAATTAAAATAATCCGGAAAAAGACTATTTAATTTATCCGGAAATTGTCTGCGTATTTACACAAAATGTTCTAAAAATCTTGACAAAATATTTACTTAAATTCAAATTTATTCTTGTATATTTTAATTAAATCTAGAAAAAATCTTAGAAAATAGCAGAGAATGTTTTTTTGAGTTAAACAAGATAAAATAAAAATTTTCTTCCAATCTCCTTATCAAACACTTTTAACTGTTGCATAAATCCAATGACATCTCAAAGAAAAAAATTTTTTTAAATAATTTTGTTTTTAATTACCCAATCATGCCTTTTTTGCTACCATGTAAAGCATCATTTAATTCCTTTATGGACAATTTGTTTATGGGACGGTCAAAAATACGTGCAGCTATAACCAATGGGATTTCCTAAAAACAATTTTTTGTATTTCCGGATTAAAATTTTCAGATTTTTTAATGAAATTTTTTCCGGAAAATCTTTCCGGAAAAAAATTTTTCTGAAATTTTTTCATGAAAAAATTCTGTGAAAAATTTCCGGAAAGAAAATTTCCGGAAAAATTTTTCTTCCGGAAAAAATTTTTTTCTTCTTACCCCTCCAGAACGTGCCCTGCTACTGATGAAAATATCCCACAATTGCTCTGCTCTACTCGAATTCTAACATTGTAAAAATAAATAAAATTATAAATTTTTTACAATTTGAGTAAATTGAAGCATTTGCCTGGTCGAGAAAAGGTAGAAGCTCTTCTTTTGTTGGAAGGCATACACGCAAAGAAAGGTCATCGTATGTTCCGGCTGGCAATCCTTAAATTTGATTTTTATTTAATATTTTTGATCCACAATACATATAGTATTCCGGAAATGAAAATAAAACCGGAAAGGTATTTAGTAGTTCCGGAAAATTAATTAAGAGAGATAATATATTTCCGGAAAAGAACTAAATTCCGGAAAATACGTAATATTTTATTTTCCTGAAAGTTTAGTTCTTTTCCGGAAATAGTATATTTGATTTTCCGGAAAATAGAATACTCGTTCAGGAAAATAATAACATTTCCGGAAAATAAAATATTCGTTCCGGAAAAATATGTGAATATTATAAAATATTTTTTCCGGAAATTTTTTTTTTATTTTTCCGGAAAGTTTAAAAAGAATAATAACAAAATCTCTTGCCTTGAGCACTGCATTCAGCAGGTTTGTTTCCTTTGAAAATTTGAATAAAGCTTTTAAGCGATCCTCCCATAGTTTTACAGATATCACAATGGACACTGAAAACATTAAAACAAATAAAAATAAATTTTGTTAAAATTTTAACTCACCAAGAACCTATTCCCCCACAATTGTCTTTATCTGGATTAACACAGCGTTCGGGCTTGCCGTGAATACCAATTCTTGTCTCAACATGGACATAATATTTTTTGGAGCCGTCCAAGCCTGGTTGGTTCACCTAGACAAGGAAGATACTTAAGAAATTCCCTCTAAAATACCTCCACTTTCCCTCCACTCATTTGGAAGCATTTATGACCTGCACTGTCTGTTTCCTCCTTAAAATTGACTCCAGTAGACTTGTAACTTGGAAACTTTATGAGCATATTGTTCTTGTTTGGGCCTGTATTTTAGTAAAAAAAATTCGTTTTTAAGTAGACTAATCCAAACCGGAAGAAGGAGAACAAGGAAAATGTCTTTCAATTTTAACGGCTATATCGGCCTCTACAAAAGAGGGTAAGAGACCGGTTGATATGATGAACATTAAAATTGTTTGAAGGAATATTAGCCGATTAAAAGCCATTTTTGTTGTTGTTCTCCGTTTTGGAGAGAATTGTGGTGAGGTGTTAACAGGATTCTCAGTTGTAAAAATAATGCTTTTCCTTTTTCCTTCCTGTTTCATTTTTCTATATAATGTGAATTGGAATAATAATTTTTTATTGGGAAATAGTATGGAAAATTATGAGGGTTATAAATGTTTTATTTTATCAAGTTTATAAACTTAAGTTTATAAATTTAATATAAAAGTTAAGTTTGCTAAACATTTTCCGGAAACAGTGTGTAGGTGGTTTTTAAACATTGTTTCCGGAAACTTAAGTTTGTCAAAAATTTTGATATAAACTTAAGTTTATTAAACATTTTCCGGAAAAGTTTTCCGGAAACGACGGTAGGGTAAAAGAAAAATTGATTAGTCTAATATTTCCGGAAAATAATTAAAACATTCCGGAAGCAAATATAATGTTTTCCGGAACTATATACACAACATAAATAGAAGTTCTATTATATTTTAAACAATAATTAAAAGGTTCTAGTATGTTGCGCTAAAAGAATGATGAATAAAACAATAAAAAGTCTGTTAAAATTAACAAGGCAAGAAGCAATTTTATTTTTTCGCCTATAAAATTTTGTTTTTAAAATCATTCTGAGCAACAAAAATAACAGAAAAATAAAAATATTGTGATTTTTACATGTATTTTTGTGATGGAACTCCTTTCTTAGAGTAATGAGGTTTTTATAAAAAATAAAATGCACACACAAAAAATATCCAAAACCTTGAAATTAATGTAAAAAAGAGTTGTGTATGTGTGTAATAATGTAGAAAATTGCGCAGAAATGATAGAAAAGGGAAACAACTTTTTTTGTGTGTGTGATTGGAAGGGCGAGGGAAAAATTAATTGACGTCGACGTCGATCTACCTATTTTATGGAGGTTTGTATGGAGAGGTAGAAATGACATGACTATTTAAAAGGCAAGAGTAAAACTTAATTGAAGGAATAAGGAAGGTATTCACAATTGGGAGGGTTTTAGAATTGTTTTTTATCTTATAGCTGATGCATTCTTTAAATTCCTGAACAAAAAAGCCTATTTATGTCAAGTATAGACGTATTATTGCCGATGTCCTCTATTGTGATTGACGTCATTTATTAAAAAGAAATCTGTTGATGAGCAAACTTTTTGACGAGCTTTTTGACACCTCTCAGCTCACGAGTGTTTTGCCAAGCTTATTTCATCGCGATCTTTTTGACGAGCTTTTTGCCACCTTACAGCTCCTGAGCTGTTAGCCAAGCTTATTTAATCCTTTTCAGTTTTAACCTTTCCTGCTCTCTCCCTATAACCTTTAATACCAATTTTAGTTTAATTTTTACATAATTAATAGTTAATGATATTATTTGTATAACTATTTAGCTACAAAGGTTAACTAATAAAAAAGATCACACGGGAACTTTTTAAAAAAGTTGCTGCGCAATCAAAATAATGAATCTTTGTCTTTCCCACTTTTATACTATTGACAGTCGAATAAAAAATAGAACCTAAAAAGTGTCATTTATAAAATTAATGATGGACGAGGAAAAGTTAATGGGAAGGTTAAACCTCCCAGACGTGTATACTAGAGTTTGAGAAGTGAAGAAAAAATAATAAAACGATACTCTAATAGATCCTTCCTACAGAAAGATACTTCCTATCTCAGGATAAATCTAGGGATATTATAAAAAATTTATAAAATTAATACGAGCTTTTTGCCACCTTTTAGATACGAGTGTTTAGTGACGAGCTTTTTACCCCCTCAGAAGCAACGAGCGTTTTGCCCCCCCCCCTATTAAAAGACGAGCTTTTTGCCCCCAGAAATATTTGAATTAAAATTTAAACATTTAAAGATCAACTAGAAAAATTTAGGGTGTCCTAAATATATAAAAATATAAAAAAACCAAATTCAATGTTCACGACGTCGCAAAATTGCTAATAAATAAAAATATTTATGGAAGAAAATCTATTCGATTTTTCTGCACCACCACAATCTCCTTTTTAGCTAACAACATCTCCCTTCATCTATGTTTAAATAGACCGGTTTATTATACAAAAATCTCCCAAAATCATATAAAATAAGGGGAAACAGAAAGAAGAAAGAAGGAAGAAAGAAGAGAAGGAAGTTTGTGGAGAAGCGGGGGGATATTAAATTGTGGAAGAATAACGTTAAAGATTTGTTGTATGAATGATATCAAAAATTAGTAGTGTGATGAATCCTTAGCTATAAACTAAATTCCCCGATAATCATTTGCTTTATAATATATAATATATTTTTAATCTTCTTACCTTTTTTTTCATAAATATTAATCTCATACATTTATTTTAATAGAAACAATGTTTGTCAATGTTTCTAGAATTTAATAATGTTTTACAAATTTAATTTTAAGTCATGTTTTTGTATTTGTTTATATTCAAGTTTGTAATGTTTGTTAAGTTTGTTGGACTAATGTTTTTGTTTGGTTTCCATTCATGTTAAAGTTTGTTATGTTTAACTTGTTGTTGGGTTTCAAGTTTGTTGTAGTCTTGTGTTTTGTTCGTTTTACTCGAATGTTAATTGTTTGTTTTTATGTTCAAGTTTATAATGTTTTGTTTGTTTTCAAGTTTGTGTTTTGTTCGTTTCAACTTTGTTTTTGTTGGTGTGTTTGTAATGTTTAATTCATGTTTGTTTTAAATTCATTATTAAATGTTGTTTGTCTTCAAGTTTGTTTTGTTGGATAATTACAATGTTTTTTGTTTGTTTCGTTGTTCTATTATTCTTGTTTTTACTAAAGTTTGTTTTGTTTAAGGTTGGTTTTAAATTAAATGAGCCGGCAAAAACATTCAACAACACAATCTTGGCTACATTTCTATTCTTCCCAATTTTATATTTATTTTTATTTATTTGCCTCAATATTTTTGATATTTCCTTCAATTCAATTGAAGTTTGACAATGACGAATTTGAATTAAATTTACAGTTGATAAAGCACCAACCCTGTGCTTTTAGACAAGACAAAAGCAAATGGGAAAGAAAAGTAGAGTTTGAAGGGGGGAATGAAAAGGAAGGGCCGAAACTAGTACCTAGACCGAATGAGACTAATGTAACTTTTAAAAATTTTTTTTGAAATCAGTTTTATTTAGTGTTATTCAATTGGTGGTAAAGTTACTGTTTATAGTGAATTTAAAGGAGAATTCAGCATTTATTTGGAATTGCGTAGCTCAGCAAATAAAAAGGTAAATTAATTGCTAAGGCCAATTGTAGGCTATAAAATATAAAAACTTGAATTTTTAAATACTCACCTTAAACAAACCTTCAAACTTGAAAATAAAACAAGATTAAACTTAACAAAAACAACAAACATCCCTTAAAAAATTTCTAAAAAAAAACTAATTAAATTTTGTCAAACTTGCAACTGCAAACATTACAAACTTGTTTAAACCTTTCACTACAAACTTTAACTAAAAACCTAAAAACAAAAAAAAACAAAGTTTGTTAAAATGTTTGTTTGTTTACCAAACACTAAAGAAACAGGATGTTTTTAAAGAATGTTTTTGAATGTTTCTTAAATGTTTTTAATGTTTTTAAGAATGTTTTGATGTTTCTTAAATGTTTTCTTAAATCTTTCTTACTCTATTAATTTTTAAGCAAGTCCCTGAACAGTGCAATAACCGTAAGGAAGATGGGTGTGGAGGATTTGGTTCATGGTAATTCTTTAAAGTCTCTATTTAATTTTAATTAATTTTCAAGTCTTTATTGTGATGCTTGTCAAACACTCGAAACAAACAAAGAACTCAAAGCACAACTTTTACTAGATGGAAAGCCCATAAGTTGTGGGGAAGGAGTTAAACCTGGGATATATGAAAATATGGAATTAGCTTTTTGTCTCCCAAATGCTGATGAAATGTTGAAAAGTCAGGGATTGACTAAAGAAACATTTAAGAGTTTAATACAATCTGAGGTAAAATTTGGAAATTTTTTTTAAATATTTAAAATAAAAAGGATGGAGGAAACAATGTTCATTCACTTGGTGTTTTTGCTACAATTTATGTTTTTGATAGGTAAGAGGGGAATTATATAAACTTTGTTTTTACAAAAACAAGTTTTACAAATTGTAAACATAAAACTTAGAAGTTAAAACTTAGAAGCTAGAACTTAAAGAAATAATAAAACTTGATTTACAAAACTTGTTTTACAATTGTAAATTTTAAAAACTTGAAATATATTGTTTTTACAAAAAAGTTTATAGTAATTGTAAACTTAAGTAAACTTAAAACTTGAATTTTAAAGCAGAAATTATAAAACTTTGTTTCTACTAATTAAATTTACAATTGTAAACATAAAACTTAGATTTAAAAAAGTATGAATTTTACAAATTGTAAAAACTTAAACGTTGTTTTTACAAATTAGTTTATAATTGTGAACTTAAAACTTGAATTTAAAAGAAAAATAATGTTTCAAAAACTTAAATTTACAATTGTAAACTTAAAACTTATATTTAAACTTGAAACTTAACTTAAACTTTATTTTCTACAAATAAAGCTTACAAATTGTAAAACCTTAAAACTTGAATTTATTTAAAGGGATGTAAGGAAATTAATGCAAACACAACAAAAAGTTGAGAATGTTTACAGAAAGTCTAAAAAATCGCTTTTTAAAGATGAACCTCTCCCTCCCGACGTGTAAGCACAAAAATAAATTTTAAAAATAATCAAAAAAAAATTTTTTAATTTTTCAAGTTATTGGTCACTACCTTTTAATAGTTTAATTAAAGAACAGAGAGCATTTGTTGTTTGTCACAAAATATTTGGAAATGTACAGATACGTACACAACCTATATCTTAACACTTAAATAATTTTTTTAAATTTTTTTTGTATAAAATTGAAGTTAAAAGGAATTTTTTTTAAAATTTATTTAGTTAAAATAAATTATTTTTCAATAAAAATATTGAAAAAAAATTAAATAAAAAATTTGTTTGGAAGCAGAAAACTACTTGGACTTGGAACCTGCTCAATTTTTATAATTTTCCCCAATATCCTTAAGAAACCCTTAAATCAAACAAATTAAAAATTCTTATCTTAAACTATCCCAAAAAAGCAAAGATTTGCTCATCCGAAGTTACCAATTTAACAGTTCCATAAATGGGTTGAGGCTCAGTTGCATGTTTGCACAAATGCATCAACACTTTTGGCACAAATGACGGAGCAGAATCTGGAAAAGCTAAAACAATAGAAACTAAAGCTAGTACAGCTAGTTGTTTGGGTGAACAAGCGAGGGCTTCTGCACTTTTAACAAGTTGTTCGTCCACAGAAATAATTCCAGCTTGGACTGAAAAACTTGCTTCACGAACTTCAAAACGACAATCAACCAAAAGTTTGAGAAGCAACGATTGTAAAGGATCGAAAGTTCCATTATGAGTTTGTAAAATGAAAAGATTTGTAAAAACAAATAATTGTATAAATCTGAGAAAATTGAAAATTTATAAAATTTCAAAGGAACTATTAACTAAAAATTAACGTTATTTTTTTACAATCGTTGCTTCTCAAACTTTTGGTTGATTGTCGTTTTGAAGTTCGTGAGACGAGTTTTTTAGTCCGAGCTGGAATTATTTCTGTGGACGAACAACTTGTTAAAAGTGCAGAAGCCCTCGCTTGTTCACCCAAACAACTAGCTGTACTAGCTTTAGTTTCTATTGTTTTAGCTTTTCCAGATTCTGCTCCGTCATTTGTGCCAAAAGTGTTGATGCATTTGTGCAAACATGCAACTGAGCCTCAACCCATTTATGGAACTGTTAAATTGGTAACTTCGGATGAGCAAATCTTTGCTTTTTTGGGATAGTTTAAGATAAGAATTTTTAATTTGTTTGATTTAAGGGTTTCTTAAGGATATTGGGGAAAATTATAAAAATTAAATGAATTATCCTAAAAACTCCAAATTCATCTAAAAATATTTAGGTTTTTTGAACGCTTAAGGTTTCCTATTTTGAGAAAATATTTGAAATTACCCCTTGCACTTCCTATAAGCCAACCAGTTTCCAAACAAAATTAAAACCAAAAAAAATTTTTAAAGGCAAAAATATTTCAAACTTGTGTGTAATTTTTTTGTAATTTTACGTTCAAGTCATTCGATAAATTAAATGAAGTCCAGAATCAGTTTCCACCTTGAAAAAAATTTTTTTTGAAAAATTCCAAAAAAATTTCCCCTTACAATGTCAGACATTTCCCCAACTTTCAAAGCAAACGAAGCATCTTCAAAAGGTTTCTGCATTTGCTTTCGTCCAAAAAATCCCAAATCCCCTTCCCTCTTTGCAGAACTACAATCACTATATTCTTTTGCAATTTTTTTGAAACGCGAAAATTTTCCTCCTCCATCTTCTGATAATTTTAACAATTCGTCATGATAAGCTGAAAAAAAAAATTTTTTTTTGAGGGAAAGGATTGAAAAAAAGGAGCAACTTAAACATTCTACCCGTTTTATTAATTTATCCCAAAAAGCTTCTAGGGAAATTTATAAAGAAAAACTTATGGGTATGACCTGAATAAAATAAAAGCTTAACGGAAAAGTGTTTTTTGAAAAGGTTGTCGGCTCACCAAATGGCTAATCGAAACATAACTGACAAACTGAATCGAAAATTCTCGGTCTAATAAAAAACCGATAATGAAAAAAATTCAATCCCAAATCAATGGAAGATGGACAACGGATTCCTACCAGGGCTGGGATAAATCTGAAAATAAAAAGTGAAATACGAAACTTGCAAAAGATGCGAAATTAGCCCAGCCCTGATATCTATCCTAATTTGTTAAAGACCCACCTATCTTCTCACCTCCCCAACTCAGACCTAACTCAATTTCCATCAAAACTTTTAAAATAAAAACCTTCAAGAGTAACTTTAGCATCTTCCTTGGAACGAATAATCTTTTCACTTCTCCAACTGCTAGGATTTCTCGAGCCTTCGTGTTTGACCAAAATATGGAAACATCTAACTTTTGTTGGTTCTTTAGCAAGTTCTTGAGCATCTTTAATTGGTCTATCCCATTGACTTTTTTGTGTTAAAACGTTGAAATAATATTCACGGTCTGAAAAAAATTTAAGTTAATAAAGAGTAATTCCCAAGCCCCCCCCCCCATTTTTTCCTTAAGATTTACAAAAGATTCTGTGATATACAACCAGTCAATATACTTAAGGGGTCAGACAATCATTAGAATATACCAGAGAAAAATTTGAAATTAGAGGAAGAAAATCTGGCTACTCTACTCATCTCCAGAAAAAATAGAGTCCATCTTACAAGACTAACTCTTTAGAGGACAATACCTGGTGAGCAAAAGACTCTCAATCTCTGTGGAGTTTATCTTGTGAGTTAACCCAAGAACAGAAAAGTGAGAGGAATTAAACTTAAAATTATCCCAAAAATGTTCAATTTAAACAAAGAAACCTGAAGATCTACTTAAACGTTTCTCCCATCCTTTAGGTAAAGGAGGTTCACCAGCCTCATCTTCATTTTCTGTAGTTGACAGTTTTCGTTTTTTTATTTGTTCGTTTGCAGACATTTTTTGAAATTCCAAAAATAATTTAAATTTTATCTAGAATAAAAACAAAATAAAATGAAAAAAAATCGAAAGAATAAAAAGGCCATATTTGCCAATAAGGCTAAAAATCGACATTTTGTCAATAAGGCCGCGTTGACAAAATGTAAGTTTTCAGCCTTATTGGCAAAATATGTTTTGGCAAAATATACGCATTGACGCTTAATTTCTTTCTCTAACCTCCTCTCCCCTACTATTTCTTCTCAAAAGGATAAAATGTCTCTTTAAAAAATAAAATGAAAATTCAAAATATGTACTGGACAAAATGCCCATAAGAGCAAAATTTGACATAATGTCAACAAGGCTGGCAATTAAACTCGTAAATGCTTTAAAAATTCTATTTTTATTTTTAAAACTTTTTTTGGCAAGTTTAGATTAAAAAGGGTTAATAACAAGTAGATTATTAGAATTATTAATTTAATCAATATATCTTTTTTTCAAAAAAATTTTTTATTTTTTCTAATGTTTAATAGCTTCCCCATCAGCCATATTATTTTCACTTTTCAGTAAACGTTCTGCTTGTTGCTTATCAATAGATAGAGTCATTTTTCTGTGTTGTTCTTCTTCCTCTCTAGCATAAGTACTGACATAACCTCCTCTTTTAATTTGCATCATTGTATGAGGTCCCAAACGAACGTTGATTTTTGCGCCCATCTAGAGGGGTATTTTTAGTGATTTTCCCTCTAAATCAGTCAAATCTCGACAACACGTACTTTCTTTATTACGGCAGTCCAGAGGGACGGTACAGGGACGGGGGGTGGGGGGGGGGTGTTTTAATGAGGTTTGACCTCTCGATATCACGTCGCTTCCACTAAGACGTCGGGTCAGTTCGGTCACAGAAGGTGACGTATTATCTAGATTCGACTGACATTTTCTCTTCTTTACCTTTTCAAAAACAGTCAAATCGTCCTTTTTTGTGATACAATACCAATTGATTATTGTAAAAGAAATTAACTGGAAAATATTATTTTTTTTAAACTTTCTTGGAAAACGCACAAAAACGACGACTGCAAAAATTAGGGCCGCTACCACGGGTCCCATCATATCAATAGCATCAAATTCTTGTTTAGGCATTTTATTTGGCGTTTAGGCTCTAGGAATTAAATTAGAATATTACACGAGTTTTTATTAAAATTATAGAAGTTTCCGGAATTTTCCTTAGCCAGTAAATATAGTATTCCGGAAAGAATGTATTTTCCGGGAATAATAAAATTCCGGAAAATATAATTTCCGGAAAGGAAATAAAAATAAATTTCCGGAAATTAAATTTTTCGGGTAAATATTTCCGGAAAGAATATATTTATTTTATTTTTTACGGAAGAATATATTAGCCGGAAAGAATAAATTTCCGGAAAGAAAATAAAAATTAAACATATTTCCGGAATCTTCAAGAGAATAACATTTTAAGTTCCGGAAAACAAGCTTTCAGATAATAAATAAAATCAATCCGGAAGGAAATAGCAAGTTTTCCGGAAAATCGCCACCTAAAATAAATTTAAAGGTATAAACAAATACCCACTTTTATTTTTAATAATATGTTCAACACTTTCTTTTCAATCTCTTTACACAAATGCATTTATAAATCGATTTTACTACCACTTTTGACTGGTTGTTGACAGCCACTAAAACTATGGACAGAGCACTCTCAAATTTTAATCTGTCGCCAATAAAAAAAACTTGTTTTTTTCATTTTTTATCTTTTTTTTGAATTTTTAACATTTAAAATCTCTTAAAATTTTTAAATTTCCAGTCAATTATTTTTAAAAATTAAAAATTGAATGATTCCAAGAATTGTAACAGCAAAAATGATGTATTCAACTGTTGATAGTACATTACAAGGAGGACCAGTTACTGCAACTCTCAAAAATAAATTGACAGAATTTTTTAAGGTCCTTTTTAAAATTAAAAAATCAAGGGAAAATAAAAATAATTTAGGGTTTCAGGAAGATTTTCTGAAAAAGGAATGATTTCCGGAATCATCAAAAATAAGTCGGATTTTCGAAATGAATAAATAAAATTTTGGAGCGAGAAAATAAAATTCCAGAAATAAGATCAGGAAAAGATTCCGGAAAGAAAATCCGGAATAAATTTCAGGAAAGTATTTTGCGAAAAAAAATCCAGAATATTCCGGAAATAAAACCACAAAGTATTCCGGAAGGGATTAAAATTCCGGAACATGAAAATAAATTTCCGGAATGTTTTGGAATAAATATATTTTTCCGGAATGTTCTAATTATATAATTTTTGTAGCCTCAACATATCCAAGTTGAATGCGAAAGCCAATTCCATAATGTCCCCAAAGGAACTGAAAAACATTTTCGTGTCCAAATATGTTCTGACAAATTTGAGGGTTTAACACAAATTCAGAGGCAAAGAATGATAAACAAAATTTTGGCTGAAGAATTAAAAAATCAGACAATTCATGCTTTAAGAATTGAAGCAAAAACTCCAAATGAGTGGGATGGGAAAGAACAAGAAAAGGCTCCTCGTTGTTTGGGAGGTGGAAAGTCTGTAAAATTAAATTAGAATTTATGTTGTTTTTATTTATTTTTGGTTGTTTTTGGATTTTGTTTATTTTTGACAAAAATAAAAAAATTAAATTTCAATAAAAAGTAGTCCGACCTTTTCTTAGGGGTTGAAACAAATGTTTTCCGGGATTTAAATTGATAATCTTGTGTTTTTCCGGAAAAAGTTTATAACAGTAATTGTTTTCCGGAATATGTTTTTCAAAATTAATTATTTTTCCGGAACGTGTTTTTAAAAAATTCTGATTTTTCCGGAACGTGTTTTTAAAAAATTCTGGTTTTTCTGAACGTGTTCGTAAAAAATTCTGATTTTTCCTGAACATGTTTTTAAAAAATTCTGATTTTTCCGGAACATGTTAGGATTTTTGTTGTTTTTATTAGATAAAACACAAACATGTTTCTTCTCTCAAAAACATGTTTTTTCTCTCAAACTAGATAAAACACAAAACAAGGAAAATAGAACTAATCAAACAAACAAAAAACACTAGACTGCCCTCATCCCTCCCTCTCCTTTTTCTTTCCAAGTTTCTTCCGGCATTTTAGTTACTCTCTATTCTATTAGTACACAAATTCCCAAATAGCGTGCTAAATAGCATGCAAACTATACAAGATTTTTTTGGTGGAAAAATTTTAGTAGGAAAGATTATTCTTCTTTTCATTTGCCCTTCTTTTTAAAGATTTCTTGAACTAAAAAAATTTTTTTCCCTTCTTTAAGTCTTAACTGTAAATTCTTCACAAAATTCATCAAAAATACACCTCAAAAGCATCAAAAATATCCATTCACTATACCCTTAAAAAATGTCCTCAATCAGCAACACAGCCCGCTCTGGAAATGTTCTTGTACTGCTCGATCTCTACACCTCAGGGTTTGCTTCATCCTCCGCCTCCCCAACAATTCCAATGCTTACCTCACTTACAATGCATACACTTTATGCAATTTCTTTGTTAATTTATTCAATAAACTCGTTATTTAATTGGTTATATCTTTACAACCTTTTGCAAGGATTTTTGACTTCCTTTTCCCTTCATTTTTGGGTTGTTCTTGTTTTGGTAGTTGCTACTGTTTCTGGTTCTATGTTGATTATTTTACTTGTGGTTAGTTTAAAAACATTTGTTTTCTTGTTTAAAACAATTTTGTTTTTCCGGGAGAAGTTTATAGAAATATAACCTCCCGAACATTTTCTTGAAACATGTTTTAAACATGTTTTTCCTGAACATGTTTTTAGAAAATTCTGCTTTTTTCAGAATGTTTTTAAAAAATTCTGATTTTTCCTGAACATGTTTTTTAAAAAATTCTGATTTTGTTTTCCGAAATTTAAAACAAACAAATTTTTCTGGAAAACTATTTTTAAGATCATTATTTACATATTCCTGAACTTTTTTCCAAAGCTTTTGTTTTAGAATAATCAACCTTTCCGGAAAATGTTTTTAACAAATTCTGATTTTTCTGGAACATGTTTCTTTCCCTTCAAAAACATGTTACTAAATGTTATTCTGATTATAATTTTAATTAGATGCTTTGTGTAGAAAATGCCTTTGTTCATCGCTTGGATGTTGCTGAACACAAAAATGGATTAGCCTTTATTTGGGAGGTATTTTCAAAAATTTCAAAAAATCTTCAAGAATTTTAAAATTCAATTTAAACAAAATAAAGGCATTTTCTGAATGGCTACAAGGCTTCAACAACTTTCGTGTTGGTTTTCTCTTCATGGCACTTCATGATGTTCCCATTTCATTAGCCAATTTTTTCTTATTAAGTGCTTGTCGTTGCGGTGGACCACAAGTTAGTGAGAAGAAACAAATATTTTCCAGAATTTAAAATAATAAACTTAAGCTTTCCGGAAAAAGTTTATAAAAATATTTGATTTCCGGAAGATGTTTTCCAAAATAAATTGCTTTTCCGGAACATGTTTTTAAAGAATTCTGATTTTCCCAAACATGTTTTTTAAAAATTCTGATTTTCCAGAAAATGTTTCTTTCCTTTCGAAAACATGTTTATTTCATATTCTGATTAATAATTCTGATGTTTATTTAATAAAGGTGTTGCGATGGCCATTATTCCTGTCTGTGTTTGGAACAACATTATCTCTAATTTGGAGGCTTGTTCTCTTATATTTTGCTTACTCTCGCCTTTTGTTTCCTTCTAAAAATTCCAACAATTCTGGTTTTCCTTCGCGTACTCAATCATTTAGAAATCAAATACTAAACGAACAAAACATTCAAAATTCTCTAGAAACAACGAATAATAATAACAACATTTCTGACGAACATTGCCCCATTCAGTTATCTTCTGCCTTGTTTTACGGAACAACAAAACAAGAGGGATGTTTTTGCTTTAAATGTAAAACAAAACAGAAAACAATTTATTTGTATGAACAAGACCCTGGAGAAAAAAGATTTTTGAGTGTTTGTTGCGGGTTTTGGTTGAGCTGTTTCTTCTTTAGGGTAATTTTTTGGTAAAAAATTTTCAAAAAATTTTTAAAAAATTTTTAAAGGTCATCGGATTACTTTTTTCCCTCATTCGCCGAATTCTCTGCATTTTTACTTCATTAATTTTATTCACTGGATATTTATTACTTGGTTGTACTCCTTGCCTTTATTTTTACTTTTGCCGTGCTAACAGTCTTTCTAAGCGTGATAATTTGGCTAAATCACTTGTTAGGCGTTGCTCTATGTATTTTTCAAAATTTTTTAAATTTTGAATATTTTTAAAAATATTTTAGTGCCTTCCACTATTTTGTTTTGTTGACGTCTCTAATTTTTAGTATTGGGCTTATCTCTACAAATTTAATTTTATTATCCTCTGTTCATTTGTTTGGTCCAAATAATTGGCCTCCCGAAATTAGTAGAGTAAGCTTTTATCAAAAATTCCCTCATTTCCCATTTTTCTTCCTAGCTTTGTCTTTCAATCGACCAAAATCGTCAATTAATCCACCCTATTTTATTGCCTGAACAAACTTCGCTTTCATTACCTTTTTCATCAACATTAAATAATAAATTGCCGTCGCAATGTAAATCTTTGTGGGATTATCCCCATCCTTTACCTTTAACTTCAAAATGGACACTGGGAATGTCTAGAAGGATTCCAAGCCAATGGCAAGCTCGAATACCTTTGAAAATTGATGGAAGTCTTATGCTTGCTGTTAGTTGTTTATATTAAGAATTACAGAAAAATATTAAATTTTCCGGAATTTAAAATAAGAAACCTAAGTTTTTCCGGAATGTTTATAAAAATAGTTTGGACTTCCGGAACATGTTTTTGTTTTCAGGAATTAAAATAATAAATTTAAGAGTTTCCGGAAACTTATTTTTGGAATAATTATTTATTCCGGAAAATGTGTTTAAAAGTTTCTGACTTTCCGGAAAATGTTTTTAAAAAATTCTGATTTTCCGGAAAATGTTTTTAAAAAATTCTGATTTTTCCGGAAAATGTTTTTAAAAAATTCTGATTTTTCCGGAAAATGTTTTTAAAAAATTCTGATTTTTCCGGAAAATGTTTTTAAAAATTCTGATTTTTCCGGAAAATGTTTATTCCTTTAAAAAACATGTTTTTCTCCCTTCCTCAGGTCAGTACCCACTTCATTTCCAACTACACTCAACAACGCTCTCCCCAACATTTTATTTTTTATGATTACGCCCTTCTTAAATTCGGTTCAAACTCAACAAAACCTATCGAATGCAACAGACAGAAATATTCTGGATGGTTGTTTGCTAGCAGCAAATCTGTTCAATTAGGATTCCCCTATTTTCTGGCCTGTTCTCCCAGTATTTATTTTAGAAAGGCGGCTTTAATTGACTGTAATACTTTGACTAGAAGATTATAAATAATTCACAAAAAATTTAAAGATTTTTGTATAAAATAATTTTAGAGGTGAAAGACATTTTCTAAAAAAAATTTTTTTATTAAATTCTTCGAGACCCGGATTTTCTCTTTTATTTTCTCATTTTTTGCTTCCTTTTTCTCAAAAAATTATTTCTCTTTGGCTTAATCAAGTATTTGTTGCTCCGGAATTCTGTCTGTTCAATACCGGTTGTTAAAGGAGGAAAATTGGAGGAGCAAGGGTAGGAGGGTTGTGTTGATATGTTGAGTTAGGGTGTCATGGCTGTCCTTTTTTAAAGCCTACAAAACAATAAAAATAATTTTTTTACTTTTAGAAAAAATTTTTTAAGGTAAAAAAGGACCATAAATGAAGGGGTTGAGCAGGGTATTGAGAAGAACACAAATACGCATCTAGAAAAAATTTTTTTTAATTTTTTCGAAAAAAATATTTTCTCTCACCAATTCCAAATGTACAGAAATTGTAATTTGCAAGTCTCGTGAGAAAAAGGTAGCTAATGCCAAAACTTTGGAAAAAATTAATTTTGTTTTTAATTAATAAAAACCATTATAAGGTAGCCAACATATCAAATATGCAGCTATTACATGAATAGTTGTTTGAAATATGCGGGAACGCATTTCTAGTCGCCAGGCTGGTACTTCTACAATTATTGAAGAAAAAGTTTTTAAAATTCTATTATAAAACATTTTCCGGAAAAGTTTAAAACATCTTTCCGGAAGTTTAAAAACATTCCTTTCTTAAAAAGAACGATATGTGTTCCGGAAAAGGGAAAACATTTTTATTTTAAAAAGAACAATATGCCGGGAAGGGAAAAACATTTTTATTTTAAAAACATCGATCTGAACATTTTCCGGAAGAATTACAACTTTCGAAAGAATAAACTTTCCGGAAGTTTCCCTAATCCCATTCTCTTACTAAGTTTTTTTGATGGTTGAGCACAAAGAAGGTTAGCATTAGCTAACGTCGAATCACCCCCACTTAATTGGCATGCTGGAGAAACAGAAGATTCTAAAGTTGTGCTAGGCCAAATACTCGAACTGAAACAAATTATTTAAATAACTACTCATTAATTTCAATTTACTTTTCATTACACATGTTTGGGACAACTAAAAGTGTGCTGTTGTAATTTTCGTTGTTTTTACTAATGCTGCTTCGATTTAAATGTACGCTATTTAAAGGGTGTTGGTCACAAGAAGGCCTAGAAAACACGGAGGATGGTGCTCCAGCTCCTGTAGTTGTGGTAGAATAAAGTGAAGCAGCTGAAGGACGAGCTGTGCTAGGCCTTAGGGAGTACAAAAACAAGAATAAAACAATGTAAACATAAGCAGCGAGAATTGCGAGAAAGGGCAGCCAAAATACGGTGAGTAAATGAAGCAATGTGTAAATCTTTTCTCCGGTGAAGCTTTCCTTTAATGGGGGTTTTATTATTTTCCGGAAAACAAGTTTGTTTGTATTTAAGTTTCCGAAACATTTTACGAATGTTTAAATTGATAGAAATAATGTTCAAATTTCTCTAAAACATGTTTTTCCGGAATTGCTTAAAACATTCTCCGGAATTGTTTATAAAATATTCTCAGAACACCAAACATTTTCCGGAAAGTTTATGAATATTTTCCGGACAATTAAAATATTCCGGAATGTTTGCAAAAACAGCTTTTCAAAACAACAAACATTTACTGGAAACTTGTATACAAACATTTTCCGGAATATTCCCAACAGAAAACTCACAGTCGGTTCGCCCCCCTGAATGTATTCAACAGCACGTATTTTATGCCAAATAGTAGTGCATTGAGACCTAGAAATCTATTTTTTATGGAACCGTTTTTGTATTTATTACCAAGTTCTCATATCTATTGTAGTCCACACAAACCATTGAGGAACTGAAACTAGAGCAGCACCAACATAAGAAAGTAGAATTAGACGCTGAAAGATTATGATGGTGAGTCGCTGAAGCGGGATATAAATGAATGGACCGGCCCCTAAAATAAATTTATTTACCTTAACAAAACGTATTTGTCTGGAAGCAACAGCACCAGCCATTTTGCCTGTTTTTTCCATTCTCATAAGTCCGTAAACTGTTCTAAGCCGGTCTAAGGCAATGCTGAGAACGCCAAAGGACATTAAATGGAAGCAAAAATCCCTGGAGAAATTTAAAACGAAATTTCGAGAAAAGTACGAAATTTCGTAAAATACCAGCTGTACTGCATTGCCTTGCAAAGAAACTCTCCGGCACTCCAAGTATAACCAACTAACCAAGCAATATGTGAGGGACAGTAACATAGGATGACTAGCAAGTCAACAACAGTTAAATGAAGCTTTAACCAGAGAAAATTTGTTCGAGTGACTTCTTGCTACAAAATGGGGAAAATTATAAATTGAAGTTTGTTAAAAGATTGAACAGAAACAACGTTAAACTTTCTAAAACATGTTTTTCCGGAAAAGTTTATAAAACATTTTTCGGAAGAAACAATTTTTCCGGAAACATTTATAAAACAAAAACATTTTAAAAACATTTTCCGGAAATGTTTCAAAACATTTTTCATAACACCATATGTTTTCCGGAAAAGTTAATAAAACATGTTTTATAAAACATTCCTATAAAACATTCAAACATTTTCCGGAAAGTGTTTACAAAACATTCCGGACTAAATTTAAAAAAAAACAAATTACCCTCGAAATTCTTGAGGAACATTTTCTTGGATTAAGAAAGGACGAACTAGTCCCTCCAAGTTGTTTGCTGAGGGCAACAGCATTTAAAGGAAGACCAAAAATTAAAAGCAATCCTAAAAGTAATAATTCAACCCAATCTGCTGCCAACTTTAATTTTAAAATTAAAAAAATTAATTTTTTAATAAAAGCACCATTTCCGGCCTAGCAATCCCCCCTTGTTCGTCAAGTTCGAAAGCATTACTTTGCTGTTGTTGTTGAGTATTAATGTTGTTGTAGATAGTATTGCTGGTGTTATTAATGTTTTCTATTGTTATTTCATTCATATCATTTTTTAAGTTTTATTATGTAATGGCTAGAAAATTAAAAAATATTTTTAATTTGCTTCAATTTTTTTTGAAAATTTTTTAGGTCCTAAAAACACTGCTGAAACATTTACTTAAAAACATCTTATAACCATGTTTTTAAATTTAAAAACACAAACAATTCTTTTAAGACAAAAGAAACATATTCCGGAAAACATCTAAACATGTTTTTCTATTTTATACTCTCTTAACTGTTTAACGAACATTTGTATGTTTGACGAACATTTTCGAAAAACATTTTCGAAAAAATAAATTTAAATGTTCATTTTATTCTGGTTGAATAAAAATAGGCATGTTTCTAAAACAAGTTTTTTTAATTAAAGTTTTAATTAGTTTTCTGGTTGTTGTTCTCTTAAACTTGATAATTAAATATATTCTTAAAATGAGAAATTTAATAAAAACAAAAAACAATAAAAATATTTATTTTATTTTATGGGTGTGAGAATAAAAGAATAATTAAAGTTTGACAATGTGTGGGGTTGCTTTTATTGTTCTTCCTTATTTATGCCTTGGGCGTTAAACAGCTTTTTATTTCTTTTAAGTAAAAAATGTTTTTTATATTTTGAAAGTAACCAAAAATATAAATATTTTTTTCTAATTTTTATGAGGGGTGTGAGAGAAAATTTTAAATAAATTGTGTTTAAATGTTCTGGGGGTGGTCTGTTCTCGCACAGTTTGTTATAAATAAAATAAGACTGGGAGAAAAAAAATATGGCATTTTGGAAGTAAATGAAGCCTTAATATGGCATTATTTGAAAAATGAAATTTTAATTTAAGAAATTTTCTTAAGAATTAATTAAAATAAGACAGACAAAAAATTTAAAAAAGGCATTAAAATGTTAATGTCTTAATAAAATGTTTTGTTTGCCATATATTCTTTCCGGAAACCTAAAAAAGAAATGGAGGATTAATCAAAACTTTTTTTAAAACAAGTAAGTTTTTATGTTGTTTTAATATTTTCCGTAATGTTTAGACAAATATTTTCTTGGGAAAACAAAGCAAAAAACAATCTAAAAATGTTTTAAGGAAAATGTTTTGGAGAATGTTTTAAAAATGTTTTAAGGAAAATGTTTTGGAAAATGTTTTAAAAATGTTTTAAGGAAAATGTTTTGGAAAATGTTTGGATGTTCCGGAAAATGTTTTAAGGAAAATGTTTTGGAGAATGTTCCGGAAAATGTTTTAAGGAAAATGTTTTTAAAAATGTTTTGATGGAAATTTTAAAAAAACATTTTGTTTAATCTTCATCAAAACATTTTCCGGAAGAATATTTAGTAAAGAAAACATTTGTTGGAATATTGATATAAAACATTTTCCTGAAAACATTATAAAAGTATCCGAATAAAAAAGAATAATACAAGTACTAAATTGAGAAGCGGACATAAAATAAAATTTAAAAGAAACATTTAAAATTTTCTACCACGTATTAAAAATAAAAAAGATTATATAAAATGAGTATTTACGTGTATAAATTTCTTTTTATGGAAAATAAAGGGAATTTTAAGGCTTTACAGTTTATTTAAACAACAGTTGTTTTATGAAGCCTTTTTTGGGATTAACGAAAGATTAAATAAAAGTGAGATTGAAATTTTGAAATTCGTATACCTATACTTAATTAAATATTTTTAGAAAAATTTTTTGTGTAGTCTTTCTAGAAAAAAAATAATTTTATCTCTCACTCTCGATCGTCTACGCAACATTATATAACAACTTTTCCGGAAACTTTTTCCGGATTATGTTTTCAGTTTATTCTTTAAGTGTTTTTAAGTGTTTCTAAACAATAATTCCGGAAATAATTTTTTCCGGGAAAAATTCTGGAAACAATGTTTTTAACAAAACGTTTTCTGATGTTTTGCGAACAATGTTTTGACGAACATTTTCCGGAAAGAAACAAACATTTTAAAATACAGATATGCCTGTGTTCGTTATATTAACAAAGAAAACATCGTATGTTTTTATGAAATGTTTCAGATAATACAAAGTTTGTGTACATGTTTCTATTGTTAATAATTATTATTATGTTTTGCTCTTATTGCAGTCAAGTGTAAACTTTATCATGCTTGGGGGATTTTTTTTTAATTTTAGAATGGCATATAGAATGAATTTTAGATTAAGTTGATTATTGAGATATTGTATTTTTTTAAAAATTAAAAAAATTTGTTAGATGACAAATTTAAAGCTATATTTTATTTATATTTTTCCTCCTATTTTTAAAAATAAACTTTATTTTTATTGCAGTCATCTTCTACTACTAATAATAATTCCTCCTTCTTCCAACGTTTTTCTCCCATTTTATCCATTAAAAAAGCAGCGTGTGTGGCATTTAAAAAAGGCTAAAAAGCCTTATGAAAAATGTGGTAAATATGGAATGGGTGGAAAGAGCAATTAAGCTAAGTTTAGACATACTTGAGTCTATGGGGTTTGGCTTTAGAATAAATTAGCTAATTGAGTTTAGGTATTTTTTATTTTTGCATAGAGGAGAAAATTTAGTGCGGAAAAAAATTATAAATAAAAATATTAAAGTGAAAAAATGAAAAATAAGAGGAAGAAGGAAATGTCTCTAGAGAAAATTGTCAAGTTTCGCTTAGTTTTTTAACCATAACTTTTTTTCTAGGCCAAAAAAAATTTAGATTTAAAGTGTATCTTGTAGCAAATTTAATTCTCTATTAAATGACATCAAAACGATTTTTGAAAATTTTTTGGTTGAAAAGTTAAAAATTTTTGCGTGAAGATGGTCACCCACTCTATAAACTTGAGGTAGTGTTAGATTTTTGTTTATAACTAATTTTGTATAAACTATAAAAATTCTAGTTTTGATTGTATTTTGTAGAGAATTTAATTGCCTATTTAATGATATCAAAAGATTTTTAAGTAAAAAATTTATCACCTGTTCTAGAAATTTTTAGAGGGTAGAAAGCAGCTGATATTGGTACAGAATAGTTTAAAAAAGTAGAAATTTTTTTTAATTTTGGAAAAATAGAGGGAAATAAAAATAAGTAAATAACATCACTCTAAGACTAATTTGCAAGTAAAAAATAGAAAGAAAAGGTTTGGACGAATATTTAATTAAGTAGACCAAAAACCACGAAGCTTGTATTTGGAAGAATTTGCTTAAATGAGAGAGGATTATTTTTTATAAAGTTCAAAACATAAAAGATCAAAATTTAATTCACAAAAACATTTTAGTTTTATGTTTGTAAAAGAAACGTAGAGGTTGTTTTGTTGATGTTTTGTTGTTATTTTCGGAAACTTCCAAAAACATGTTTGTGGAAACATTTAATAAACATGTTTGTTCGAAAGAATGTTGGAAACTTTTGTTTATGGAAACTTTTCCGGAAAACATTTGTAGTTTTTCTTGTGTCTAAAACATGATCCTTTATGTTTCATATAGATAATTGAGCAATATTTTTTGACTCCATTTTCTTAAAATTAGCTTTAGTTTCCTCAAAAATTTATTTGAAACATTTGATGAAAAAGTGATGTAAATAAAATAAAATTTTAAAAAAGGAAGAAAAAGAAAATGGGGGAGGATATTAAATAAAGGAAAAAGACGGCAACATTATTGAGGATATTTAATTAAACTCACTTCTCACTCAATTTGATAGACAGCAAATGAATAGTATTAATTAATATTGAAAAGTGTAAAAAGAGAATGTTTCTATTTATGGGTATATAAACATTGTAGATGTTTGAAGCATTTTATTAAATGGATGTTTAGGACATTTCCGGAAAATATATTGGATGTTCTTAGTATTTAATTAAAAATGTTTGTGGCTTTGTTTCCGGAAAGTTTTGTACAGCAATTAAAACTTGTTGGAAACATGTTGGGAACATGTTTATGTTGGGAACATGTTTATGTTGGGAACATGTTTATGTTGGGAAAATGTTTATGTTGAGAACATGTCTGTGTCGGGAACATGTTTATGTTGGGAACATGTTTCATTTAAACATTTCCGGAAAACAATTTGTAGCTTAATGCTTTATGTGGAAGTAATTTTGCTTTAACAAATGATGCTTTAAAACACATTAAAAATGTTCATTTATATTCTACATAGTATTTTAAAAGGCCAAGGAACAAAGTTGTTTCATTTATCCATTAAAATAGCCTCTTAAAAACATTTTTATATCCTTTCAGGAATTTTCCGGAAGTGTCTCAAATAAACATTTTAATACACTAAAAAGTATACTTTAGCGTTTGTGTTGCTTATTGCGTGATAAATAAATTTTAGTGGAAAAAATTTTCTAAAATTTTTGTTAATTTGATATGTGGGCATTTTAAGGACCTTTTAAAACACTTCTTTTTTACTATTTTTAATTGAAGCTTTTAAAATTTAAAATAAAAAAATTTAAGTAAAAAAAGTAAATTTTTGTTGCCTTTGTTTTTATTTACAAAGAAAACTTTTTTTTTGAAATTTTCAAAATAGATAGACGATCAAATTTCTTATTTCTTAAGAAACTAAAATAAATTTTAAAAAAATAATTAGATTTTCAAAGAGAGTTTAAATTGATGTCATGATAAAATTGTAGTTTCACCATGGTTGTTTGTGCCAAACTTGAATAATATTTTTCCAAAAATTCTCAAATTTTTACGAGTGTTAGATAAGACTCTTGGAGATGCCTGTGCAAAATTTCATATCCTCATCTTCGCTTCTGGCCGAGTTATAAAGCTACGCGCAAGCGACATTGAGCGTCTTCACGCCTATGTCACTCCAACATTTTCTTAATTTTTCTTCTTAATTAGATTTTCTCCAAAATTTCTCAAATTTTTAGGAGTGATAGGTAAGACCCTTGTAGATGTTGTTGCAAAATTTCAAGACATTACTACACCTATAGCCGAGTTATAACGCTGCGCGCAAGTGTCATTCACGTCTATAACGCTCCTACCAATTTTATTATTATAATTTTCTTCCTAATTAGAATTTTTTAATTTTTATTTTATTAAAAAAATTTTAGAATTTTTTAATTTTTATTTTTTTAATTTACTAAACTATTAGATACATTTAACTTGACTCAATTAACGTTAGATCCTCTAGATTATACCAGTTGATCCGATTGTTTTAAACACATTTATTTGTTGCTCTTTTATTATTTTATTTGTTTTCAACCACATTTCATTTACATATATTTGTTTCAACATTTAACGCCTGAATGGCAGATAAATTATTATTATTATTTAATATTTTTATTCTTCCTCTTATTCTCTTTTCTAATTTTCCACTTATTTTTCCTCATAATAAAATCCCAAAAACAATACAAAAAAGACAATCAAAGCAATTAACCAAAACAACGGGAGGGAGAAGAACTGCAAACAAAAGCCCAAAAATAGCATAAATAAAAATAAATATAAAAAGTGTTGAAGAGGTATAAAAAGAGCAAAGTGAGGAAAAAATAGAAGAAATAAAAATAGAATATACAAAAAAGACGGAACAGAAAAAATTTTTTTGTAGGCGTTGAACAATAGGTAGAAGACAAGGGGGGAACTGGCAGAAGTGAAAAGAGAAGGAAGGAGAGAAGAAAACTGGTTTGGAAAGATGAACAAAAAAATAACAAGCAGTTGCAGTATATTTATATAAAAAAGCATTGTTTTGATGAAAATATGGGGGAGTTTTGGGAACAATTAAAGAAAAAATTTTTGGGTGCCCTGTATGCACTCAAATACATTACCTGCCTACTTTAGACTTTAAAAGTCTAACTTATATTTTAATCTAGACAATTTTTGCATGATTAAACGTGTCTCTTCAAGCTGCGTCGAATGATATCTAAATCGTCTTCCTAAGACATTTTTAAGTTGAGTTACGACGACGAGCTTTTTGCCACCACTTAAAGCAACATAAATTTACTAAGCTCCTCAAAATTTTTTTATCCTTATTGTAAAATTTAGAGTTTTATCTCATTTTGTAGCTAATTTAATTCTCTATCTATTGGTATCAAAATATTTCCAAAAAGTTTACTCGTTCTAAAGATATCAGGCTTAGACTCAACCAATACCCATTTTATCTCTTTTGTTTCTCTCCCTTTCTTTATTTGCCTCTCCCCCAATTTTCTTCCTCAATTGTTTGCTTCCAGAAATAGTAGCTGAAACAAGTTTTTTAGTAAATTTTCTTCTTTTTTTCTTCCCTCTTAAAAATTTTGCTTCGCTTTCGCTCATCATCGTTTGATCGCTGTTGAGAGAGAGAAACAAACACCCACCGCCTTTTTAAAAAATGTTGTTTAGCGAAAAACAGTGGAAAACTGGCCCTCTCACACCTGATATGTATTTAAATTATATATTTACTTAAATACAGTGCAGAAAATTTTTTTGATTAATCCAAAAGATCAAAAAATTTTGGGGAGCTTAGCAATCTATGTTGCTTTAAGTGGTGCCAAAAAGCTCGTTCTAAGAAACTTTTTTCTTGATTTCCCAATAATCTTTTTATTAATATTTATAATTCCCGGTTTCCCTCCCCGGTTTCCCTTGCTGTTTGTAATGAAAAAAATTTAGTCAGAATTCAGAAAAAAATTTTTTCAGATTTTTTGGGGCCTAATCTGGTTCATTTTAATTGACGTAAATATGGTTCATTTAAATATAATATAGATAATTTTAGAATAAAATTAACTAAAAACTAAATTTCATTCTCAACGTGGAAATTTGCAAAAAAATTTAAATTAAAAAAAATTTGCTTTTTATAAACCACAAAAATTGCTTCTCCACGTATTAAATGATGTGAATGATTATGATGCTGATTAATTTTTCAAAAAAAAATTTTTATTTACACGTCTCAAAAATTTAATTTAAATAATCCTTCATTTTCAATCTTTTATGCTTCTAAATTTAATTTCCTTCTTAAAGATAAGCAAGCTTTAATTTCGAGTCTCTAAACACACTAAAATATTTCCTAATGTTTTAAGTTCTAATTTAAAATGTTTGGAATGTTTTAAACATAATGTTTTGTTCGTTTGGAATGTTTGGTAAAACAAGTTTTACAAAGGAGAAAATGTTGTAATAAATGTTTGTGATGTTTAAATGTTTGTGAAAGAATGTTGGAGGTTGTAAAGAGTTGACAAAAACAAACTTTTTTTACAAACTTCCAACATTTTCTACCAGAATTTATTACAACTTTTTCTCATTACAACTTACACACTTGTTTTTAAACTTTAAAACATATATAAACGAGGTTTTGTTTGTTTGGAAACAAACAAACATACGCTGTTTGTTGTTTGGAAGCAAATGTTTTAATATGTTTTAATATGCAAATGTTTTAACATGCGAAATGTTTTTGGAATTATTTTGAATGTTTTGATGTTTGAATGTTTCTAATATTTTAATGTTTTTGTTATTTGAATGTTTGGGAGGCCAAGTTTAAATCATTTATATCCAATAGCGTGATATTCAGGGTTACCTTTAAAACAGTAGAAACAAACAACATTTTCTTCTTCTATCAACTAAATCCCCTTGCTACTTTTTTTCTTTGTCATATCGTCCTTTTCACTTGAAATCAACAAAACAGAAAAACCGGTATTTTTATTTCTCCCCTCTTTTTTCCCCAAAACTTTTTCTCTCTTCTCCTCGCGTTTGTTGTTGATATTATTTATAAAAATAAATTCCTGTTTTGTTGTTGTTGTTGTGTTCTTCAATGACTGTGTTTTGTTTTTATATATTATTATATATATATCGTATAATATTTATTTTTCCTTTTTATTTAACACACACACAACAACACTTTTCAAAACCAAACACTTTACTTTTCTACTTTAACAACCAAAACAACAACATCCTCCCCAAAACCTGTTTTTGGGAAATATTATTATAATTAAGTTGTGCGCAAAAACATTTCTCTTCTGGGAGACTTTTAGGGGTTGAAGCGCTTGCGCGAATCGCCGTATAAGATTGTTAGTTGAAAAGTTAGGGATCTGAACTTATTGGAAGATTATCTCCAAATAGTCTTATCTTAGAATCTCTAAAAATTTCAGAATTTTTGGTTTTT